>OX335672.1:24827500-25427500 GCA_946894065.1 Acleris literana | reverse complement strand
TGTGGCTTGAACGGCTTCACCTGATTAATGCAGAACTACAAACATGACATTAATGTGACAAAGCACTATGCAGCTTCTTATAAAGCCGACCGTAATAACTATACATGTTTTGTTATCACTTACGGTTATAATCTGGGGCACATTGTATAATAAACTACAAGCTAATAGTATTAGGGGTTTTGCATGGATATCTACTAATAGTAGGGCTTGTACTTTATTATGAAATAGGTTCCTGATCCTGAGGGCCCAGCCAAGATGCATTGTGCTAACTAACGTTTCTATTCGATTCATTTTAAACTAATCGCGTCACTGATAGATCACGTGACTTTTCGCATCACGTCATCTATCAGTGACGCGATTGGTTTAAAAAAGAATCGAATAGAAACGCTAGTTGCGCAATGAATCTTGGTTGGGCCCTCTGGTAGTGTAGGTGGAAACCAGGGAAGGATCACTTTATACCTCACCAGGAGCCCTAACATGGCTGCGTTTATCGCTTGACAAAGTTTGGATAAGGCATCCGTCACCTTCTGACGGTAACCTATCGCAACCTCGAAAAGTTTTTGACCGAATTTCATTTGACCGAAAACGTTTCGTTTTTTAACGTTTCTCCGATGGCACGATTCGTAATTTTTTTATTTCACCGTTTGACATTAAGGAAACATATCTTTAGTCCGAGCAACTTTTCTCCTTGTAGTCACTTGCCCTATGTATTGTTACTTATTTTATTTCAAAGCCTATTTTTCATTACACCATTGCTACAATTAGCCTAGGGATCGTTTCGTATTTTGTTTCTTAACCCATTTTTCACTACATCAATGCTACATATAGTTTTCGCTACGTTACGTCAAATATTCATTTCGGTAAGAAAATATTGCTTGTAATTTGTTACTATCCAGAAAATGCACCGAGCAAGGCGAATTAGGGCAGAACCGATACGGATAGGTTAGGTTAGAAGGCCAAGGCGGGAGCTTTGCTCCCGCCTTGGTCTTCGAGGTTATTTTTTTTTCTGCCCAAAAAATCTTGCTTGTAATTTATCCAGAAAATGCAACGTTCAAGACGAATCAGGGTGGAACCGAATCGGACAGGTTAGCATAGTCGATTTAAAAATAGGTAAACTATTAATAAACCGAGCCGTTAAATTGGGCAAATGATACTAAGGTAAAATAAGAAATGGGAAATAGATAAATTGACAAACCATTACATTGGAAAACTGTTTGTACGCCGAAATCAGTATTACGGAATAGATAATTTGTCAAATCGGTAAAAAACCTAAACAAGAAATGACTAAATGAAAATATTCGAAGTGGTCTTTCGGGCAAACGTAAAAAAACCCAAACCATAATTGACGAAAAGTATTTGTCGAACCAAAATTCGGTCAAACATTTTTCGAAGTTGTGATAGGTAACCCCTTCTGACACGTAAATAAATACGAGAGTGACGGATGCTTCATCCGCATTTTGTCACGCGATAAACGCAAACATCCTAAGCCCGCAGGATCGGTTAGGTATTCTATTTTGCTATAGTGTAACCGATAAAACCTTACTGCTTTTGAAAAGTTATCGTATTGTTTTTAACTGGGCCGCCGTTACTGTCCAGTAAATAAGAGCTAATAACGGTGACAATTCAATAACACGTCAAAAACAATATCGTTTTGACAAGTAAATTACAGTCTCTGTACTTACAAATTTTTCCGATTTGAGCTATTTGGTAGATCATCAAACAGCAGATTCTCTGGATAAGTTCAAAGAAAAATCTTTGTCATTATAATCATAACTTTTTTCCCAGTACAGCTGAAACTGATTATTTTACAAATTATCTAGAACTACGGACTCTACAGCTTAGAATGAACATCAAGATCCAATTATTAACTGTTTGTTCCTCTTCTACTTTAAATCTTTCTGATCCTAAATACCCAGCCAATTGCATTAATTAAATGAGGGCTTAGAATGCATTTAGTGGCAAATTTTTGGTTTGAATGTTAATAATTTTATGCCAAAGTTATGATAAATTTATACCAAATTATTTAATAAATTAAAGTCACAAATAAAATAAAATATTAGTAGGTATTTCAAGCCGTAAACTTTTTTAAATATCGATATAACGGCACTACCCATACTGTAATATTTACGTCACTGGTACGCCGAATTAAAAATTCTATTATAAAGTCACTGTGCACGCAATTTTCAGGAACCCATTATGTATTATGTATGGAAACGGAGACAAAAAAGTTCAATTTTCGTTCACAAGTGCAGGTGTTCGCCAGAGGCTAGCCATCTAGTTCGCTTATTCCAACGTGACGTTATCACATTTTTTTGATTCATTACCTCTAAATACCTGGTACCAGGCGAAACGATTTCTGGATAAATGGTAAAACGACGATAAGGTCAGCCTTCGAAGCTAGCGGTACTGTGTTCGATTTCCGGTAAGGGCAGATATTTGTACGGTGGAGGGCGAATATCTATTTTATAATATAGGTATTTGAGATCGTTTGTTTTTGTTATAAGTTCGCAAACGACAAGCCCACAGCGTAGTTTCGGAAATTGGTCCCATTGATAATATTTATTTATTTTGAAAAGCTACACGATATTCTAACTACAAAAACCGCCGTGTATTAGATTATTTTTCCGCCGGTGAATTCAATTCCGCCGCCAAACGAGTGTAACGTAATAATGTAACCGACCCTCGGAGTGATCCGGGAACACTTCGCCGGGTTTTCCTCGGCGGCCAGGGGCTGGAGGGTCCTCGAAGACCTCATTACTGGCCTGATATTGTGTGCCGTACCTATCCAGTAACGATGTTGATACTTGCGCTTTGTATTGAGATCCTAGATTGTGTTATGCCTTAATGATCGTATAGTATTACGCGTTGAATGTGCTACTAATATGGGTGTGTATTGTGTCACTGTGAATAGTAATGCTCTTAATTCATACATGTGCTTTGTATTTGATCGTACATAGTAAGTATTAATACATCATAAACTAAACATTAATTATGTGCACTTACCTATCCTACTTAATATTTTAAATGCTTAAGTTTCTGATTTTATTTGTTATTCCTTCACGCTGCAACGGCTGAACGGATTTGGATGAAATTTGAAATGGAGAGAGCTTATGCCTTGGATTAACACATAAGCTACTTTTTATCCCGGTTTTTTTTATTTCCCAAGAGGATAACGATAATCCAAATCTACGCGGACGAGATCGCAGGCAGGAGTTAGTGTAGTATAATTACTTCATTTTGTGTTTCGCATGACTGTACAGTCAACAGCATAAATAAGTGATCATTTATGTACCTACCTTGTCACTTTATCGTCGTGTTTGTAATGTCTTACAAAATTGTGAAACGATTGAAAGCGACAAGGTACACAAATGATCACTTATTTATGCTGTTGACTGTACAGTCGACTACAAAGAGATGTATCCACCTTTGGTCGTTATTATAGTGCAATAAAGTGAAGATGAGATGAATAAGGTATTTTCTCTCTTTTTCAGCTCAAATAAGTGAACGCAGGACCTTTTACTGCTTTTTAAGGGTTCCGTACAAAAAATAAAAAAACGGAACCATTATAGGATCACTTGTGCGTCTGTTTGTTTGTCCGTCCGTCTATCACAGGCAATTTGCTCTTTAATTTTATTCATGAAAGAAGACAAAAATTGACCATTTCCCCCTGATCTCCGAAACTACTGAGCCTACATATAATACTATGTTCTTTTTTTAATTTTTGTTTTTGGTAGAATTGTTATACTTAGATTTTCCTGTAATCTAACTACAACCAATGAACTATATTTTGTATTTTGTTCAAAATTTTAACCTTCCGTACATTTAAGGTTCCGTACATATTATTTACGGAACCCTCTCCACGCGAGTTCAACTCGCACTTGGCCGGTTTTTATCTTTGAAAGGTTTACTTCCGAAGCTGATTTCTGACTACTTAAGTCAAATAAGTAAACATGTTAGTTTATTCAAGAGTTGCCAGCTCTGCTATAATGCGAGTTTGGTGTCTTGTTTTTTTCACTACTTAAAGACTAGAGTTGGAACAATATGCGTTTGTTATAATACTGAAGTGTATATAGGTATGTGTAAGTAGGTATAGTCTCACAGCATCGGTTTTTTTCTTTTGTTGGTAAATAAATTAAAATGTTATAATTAACCATACTAACCCATAACACAAAGCTACTAACTCGTAGTTAGTTACTGTGTATAGTCGACTACAAAAAGATGTATCCACTTTCAGACCTTATTACAATACATTAAGGTGAAAAAGTGCATTACAAATACCTTTACATAGTAGTACCTTTTCGTTTTAACGTCATTATAATTATGGTCTAAGATCCGAATAGGAGACGATTTGCAGCGGGCTATTTATTCTATGAAAAGTATTTTATACCAAATTTAATACGCTAAATAATATGTGGCGAATAGGTAGGCTGAAAAATTTCAGTCCAGTACTTATATCATTAAAAAAATTATTAAAATGAACTTTAAAAAAAATTGGAAATGCTTGTTTAATAGGCAAATTACATTCTAATCGAAAGTATGAAGTCTATAGAATATGCAAACGTTGGGTTCGGTGCAAATTACTAGTACCGACTTACCTGTTTATACCTGCCTACCCAATAGTGTGACGGGAAAAAAAATAGTCAACCTAACGTTTGCATATTCTATAGGCTTCATACTTTCGATTGGTACGTATGTAATTTGTCTATTAAATAAGGTATTGCATTTTTTTTAAACAAAGTTAATTTGTAATTTTTTTATTAATTATGTACTGGACTGAATTTTTTCAGCCAACCTACTCGTATTCGCCATATATTACTTAGCATATTAAATTTGGTATAAAATACTTTTTATCGAATAAACAGCCTGGTGCAAATCGTCTCCTATTCGGATCTCCTACTATTTCTTCCACAAAAACTTGTAATAAACGTTAAAGTGACAAGGTAATATAGAGTGTAAAGTTTTAATTTTAACGATGACCGTAAAAAAGATTATGAAATATTTTCAAACTTTCTTTATACCGATGAAAACATTATCGATACCATTAGGAGTTACCCATGCAGTGAAATTATTTATATCTATTGTTTTATAATACAACCACACTTTATACACCTTAGTTTCAAACTCATGACTTTCTGAAACAAAATTCAACGCCCTCTATTAGTGAAGGCCCAAACCTTTTGAAAGTAGCTAAAACTCACAAGTCTGTGTAACACAGTGCTGCCACTGGAAAATAGGGAACTGCGAGGGCATTTTCACTGCGAATCGGGACTACGGAGGGACACTAGCAACTTAGTACGTCTACCCGCTTAGAGATGGCGTTGTAAATAAATAACACTTAACCCTCTAATGCATACGAAGCCATTTATGGGACCTAGAAGATTTTATTTTTTTACGTGGGGTAGGGTTTTAATCTAAGGTATGATTTGAAGATATTTTATGATTTAAAGGCTAAATTACGAGGGTATATATTTTTTTATTTCATACAAGTCATTACAAAGCTAGTTTGGTTACCTTCATTATCGGATGTGCTCGCGTAAAGTAATTGAGGGATCTGTCCTGATTTCAACTAAAATTACCAGTATTATAAGAGAGGTAAGTGGTGCTCAAATATATTTTTACGGTTATTTAGGCATTACATGATATATTTTCAGTATTTGTAATTTTGATGATCTACTATTTATTCGCGATATCGTCAGTTATATTACGACGCCATATATGGCCTCGTATGCGTGAATGATTGTTTTCTTGATATAAGTATGTAAATACAATAGATTTTATATTACTTTCAGGAATGGATGTCTCACGATTTTATGGTACTAATAAAAGAGTTAATCCTATACCGGGTGATGGATCGATTAGCACGGAGGATTTTACTTCGGATTCTGACGGTGAATATATACCTGAATCTTTGAAAAAAAAACAAAACAATAAACCGCCATTGATTATACCAGACTCAGATTCTTCGGAAACTGATGATGATGACGATATCCCTTTGTTACAAGTCAAGAATCGTACTAAATCTAAAAGGCCCAACCAAAAAAAGGTAGCATGGAAATCTGAAAAATTACCAGCCTATGATGCAAATAAATTTATATTCAATGGAAACTCACTATTACCGGATGCAGTGCTGAATTTAGAATCGCCGGGTGATTTTTTTAAATTTTTATTCACCGATGATTTAATAAATTTTATTGTTTATCAATCGAACATCAAATCAGTTCAAGATAATATCAATAAAGCAGCTAATGTGACAAAAAAAGAAATGGAACAGTTTATCGGTATAATCATATACATGTCCCTGGTCAAACTTCCATCGTCTAGGTTATATTGGTCGAAATCAGTGGGACAAGCTTTTGTCATTGAGGTAATGACATGTAGTCGATGGGAATCAATAAAACAATGTTTGCATTTTAATGACAATGCAAATTTCAAGCCCTATGGCTCTCCTGGCTATGATAAGCTTTACAAAGTCAGACCTCTTTTAGATATGATTCGAGAACGTTGCTTGTTGATACCAAAAGAAGAATTCTTGGCTGTCGACGAACAAATCATACCTACGAAAGCTAGGCAGGAAATTAAACAATATAATCCGGCTAAGCCTCACAAATGGGGTTATAAAAATTTAGTTCTCAGTGGAGTGTCCGGCTTCAGTTATGATTTTGATATTTTCGCTGGCGAACAAAGCAACACATATCCGCCAGATGCACCCAACCTTGGGGTCAGTGCTAATACAGTGACTCGGCTAACTTCAACTGTTCCTCGTGAGCTTAACCACAAAATATTTTTTGACAACTGGTTCAACAGCCCACAACTACAGGTGTACTTATTCAAAAATGGTTTACTGCCTCTGGGGACTGTACGACTCAACCGCGTACCAAATTCTAATATGCCAACAGAAAAAGATCTAAAAAAGTTGGGCCGCGGAAGTATCGCTGAAAAAGTAGCAGTTATCGAGGATGTGAAACTATGTCTTGTCACTTGGTACGATAATAAGCCTGTCAATATGCTATCGGCATACGTTGGCAGTGAGCCAGTCACCACAAAACGCCGATTTTTCAAACGTGAAAAGCAATATAAGGAAATTACATCTCCTCAGGTAGTCGACATGTACAATCATCACATGGGTGGAGTAGACCTTCTTGATTCTTTGCTTGGCTTATACAGGATTCAACTAAGGTCAGTCAAATGGTACAAACGAATTTTTTACCACATGATTGATATGAGCGTTGTTAACGCTTGGCTGTTATGGCGTCGGTGCAACACAGATATTTACCTACCACTTTACGATTTCAAATTGGCCGTCGCTGAACACCTATGTAAAGTTGAGATGGTATCCAGAAAACGAGGTCGCCCTAGCAAGAGTACAACTGGAACACCTTGTGGTACGCCAACATCAAGTCGGCCATGCACGCCACTGTCCAGTCAAATTAACTCAACACCAACTTCAAGTCGGATCGGAAGTGATGCAATTGGTCTAAAGAAAAAACCTCGGAAGCGTCCAGCAAAACATCAAGATGTTCCGCTGAAGGCCGTTCGAATGGACTGTATTGATCACTTGCCAAAATGGGCTAAAACTCGTCAACTGTGCCAAAATAATTGCCATTACAGATCTTACACAAAATGTGAAAAATGCAATGTATTTTTATGTTATAACGAAAAAAGAAATTGTTTTTCAGATTTTCACACTCAATAAGTTATGTAAATTAATATGGGCCAATATTGTGTGTGTGCTAGTAGTTAAGTTTGTATAAAGTACTGCATTAAATTATGTTATTATAAAATGTCATCTACTCATACGAAGCCAAATATGGCAACGACTATTTTCAACTTGGTGCATACGAAGCCAAATATGGCGTTTTGAAATATCTTTTCCAAAATACAATAAAAAATTTTTTTTGCTAAACTTATGTTATATTTACATAATAAAAAATAAAGTTTCAGAATAAAAACATTTTTTTCATGTCCCTTTCATTGCTCATGCATTAGAGGGTTAACTATTGTATTTAAAATAAAAAAAATAAGTGCAAAAATACTCTTTTCGTCTTGTTGCTAATATTAATTATGTATAACCCATCCAAAAGGTACATTCCTATTCTTGTATGGCCTGAAAGAGATATATCGATACCTTTAGACTCAATTGGCGTAAACGCCATTTTGGCCAAAATGAGTTGTTAATGCAGTTATACTCAATTTTTCATTCTCTATCGATCTGTGTAGTTAAAATTGAGAAATTCCCAAAAAAAATTAGAATACGACCCAGAATATTTGGCCCAAAAAACATGACTTTTGTAATTGTTTGGGCGTATTTGCTGTATTTTTTTATTTTCTACATTTCAAGGTCGTAAATGATATTGTTTTTATAGTAAAAGGATGTATGATGATATATGGACACCCGTTAGGTCGACCAATAACGCCAAAAAAATACATGTTTCGTGTATGGGAACCACATTAATTTTCAATTTTTTTTTGGTTTTTTTCTTGTAATTTATAGTATTTTTTGTATTTATTCCCATTTCGTTCACATTCCTACTTCGTTCACATTTCCACTTAGTCAACATTCCCATTAAAAGATCAAGATTCCCATTAAGAGAAGATTATTAGATCGTATCTCACAGATAGGAGGCAAAGAGTCGTAAAGGATGGGTACAGGTCGGAATATTATCTAGCTACATCAGGGGTACCACAAGGTTCACATCAGAGAAGTTAAATGTGCTGGTGATGCTGATCTGCTTAAAAATGACTTAAATAGTCTTAGTCTGTGGTGCGCAGCGAACAATATGATCCTCAATGCGTCAAAATGCCAACATATTAAGTTTACCCGGAAAAAATATATAACCAACAGCAGCTATGCGATTGGGGATGTTGAGCTGGAGGAGGTCTGTACTATAAGAGATTTGGGAGTAATTATTGATAGTATATTAAACTTTATAAGTCACATAGATCACATTGTCAAAGGCAGTCTTAAAATGTTAGGATTTGTTAAAAGGGTTGCTCTGAATTTCAAGCGCATGAAGACATTTACCACGCTTTATTACACCTATATACGTTCGCGACTTGAATATTGTAGCCAGGTGTGGAACCCATCATACCAGGTTCATATTGATCGCCTAGAGAGAGTGCAGCGGTCCTATACCCGGTTCATGGCCTTTAAAGATTGTGCTAAAGATATCGGAAAACGAACTTGTTACGATGGACGGCTCCGGCATTTTAGGATGTGCACTCTACAGAAAAGAAGAGACTTTCTGGACCTCACTTTGTTACATAAAATAGTTAACGGTGAAATTCATGAAAGCCATATCCTGGAAAGCTTGAGATTCACCGTTCCGAGTGCCAATGTCAGACCATCACGCATCACTACCTTCCGGCCTAAGATGACCAAGTCTAACCTGGGTAAATTTTCCGTACTGCACAGACTTCAAACACGATATAACCAACATCAAAAGACGTACGGCCTTGATGTATACTTTGACAGTATTGCTTGCTGGAGGCGTAAAATGCTCTTGCCAAAATAGTTGTTTCAAAATAGTTAGTACTTAAGTAAGAGTAATTAAGATACAACTTTAAAGGTACAATTAAATTGTTATTAGGCTAGATAAAATTTTTATTTTGATCAATTTCTTTCTTCTTCTTCTACCAAATTATCTCTGTTTAAATTTAAACTTATTTTAAAAGTTAGGATTTAATTTAGTTTTTCTAGTCTCGTTAGTGAAAATTGTTATTTCTACTGTTTGACCTAGTTCTATGATGAATGTTGTTGCACTCCTGTTATTGAGGTACAGGTTAGACGTGATCCTTATTCATTAAGTTACAAAATGTATAGCCTTGTACTTTGTTGGTGTGCCAATTATTAAATAAATAAATAAAATACAAATACAAATTTCAATAGAATTCATTACTTTTTTCACAGCTTCAAAATGGACGAAATGGGAATGTTGACAAAATAGGAAGTGGACGAAGTGGGAATTTGAACGAAATGGGAATATGGACGATATGGGAATGTTGAGAAAATAGGAAGTGGACGAATTGGGAATTGATTGTGGACGAAATGTTATTGCTGACGAAGTAAGAATGTGAACGAAATGGGAATGTGGACGAAGTGAACCTAAACGGGAAAAACAATGCCATTATTAGTATTCCTTCACACGCAACAAACAAGTTTAGTAGTTTTTGGCTGCTGTCATGATTATCAATGTTCAGACACGCTCCATGGTTGAGCGATGTGTCGGGATTGACTTCTTATCAGCCGAATAGAATAGAATAGAGTCTTTATTTGCATAAGGCTGCGGCTCTACTGTGGGGGAGACGAGCGGAGCTGTGCCAATATTAACCAATAGAAGGCGCATGCGGTCGCGTCGAGCGCGCCTAGCGTACGTTAGTTTAGATTCTATTGGTTAATATTGGCACACCTCCGCTCCACTCCGCTCATCTCCGCCTCAGTGGAGCCGCCGCCTAAAACATGGGTCAGAACAAATGTTACAATAGTAAATGTCCTGCTGTGGCAGCGAACAAATATTTTTAAAATTATTATTAAACTATTATACATTTAAATCATAGTAAATTAAAATCTTTATAGCTGCTACATACAAAAATAAATAAAATCATTCAAATTTACGCTCATTAATTAAAAAATCAAATTAATCAAATCATTAATTAATCAAAAATATTAATTAAATATTTAAACAGCAGTCTTTGGAATTTTTTGGTTGCGTGTTCCTTAAAGTCCGAGCACTAAATATAGTAACCACTTTAAACTTATAATGCTTATACTATTACCTACTATGTAGTAAGCCGCCTTCTTGTCCCAAACTCAGCTCTAGGCTTTTCCCTACTATATGTCCTAGCTAGACAATGGTAAACGTAGATTATGGTATAGATAAATACGTACTTAAATACATAGAAACTAATTAAGACTCAAAAACAAATACTTAGGCTCGTCACACAAATATTTGCTTATACCGAGAATCGAGCCCAGGCTAAACGCGTCGGTAAATAAGAAAAATGGGGTAGGTATTCTGTGTATTTGTGTCCCTCTGTGGCATTCTAGCTTCCAAACGGTTGGACCGATGCAAACGTGGGATTTTTTAAAAAAAATTTAGGGTGACGGAACCAGTTATGGATAAGGACCAATGATGGACCAATAGTTCTTTTTTTTCAGAAGATAAGGGTTATTCATTTGTTTTGCAACACTTAATTTACGACCGTATGAAGTTTGAATTAAGAGTTAAGTGTCCAGTACTGGTGCTTGTCAGCTAATAAAAGTGTCCAACACTGTGCCATCACCCTAGTTGAACCGGTATGGTTTTTAGTAAGGGTCGCCAAATTCCCGAACACATGGTTGGGACAGGCGATGGCTGAGATACGCGTCATACTCGTGAACGGGTGCTGTTCGTAAGGTCCGGTCTGTTCACGTTTGCAAGGACTTGTTGTTCAATTAATTATTCTAGTTATGGCTTTTGACGTCGAGACCTCGTCGTGTTGTTCTCATATTCATTATTTTTAGTTTAATGTTTAACTGACCTTACATTTGTAATGGTTTTATTTTGCTAGTTTTAATTATTTTATTATTATTTTATTATTATTATTTATTACTTTATTTTTTAAATTTCAAGTCTATTGTAGTTGCTGATGGAACTCTTAAAGGAACATAACGCATTTGTACTTACTTTTTGTATTGTGCAATAAAGTTTGAATACTTTAATAAATAAATCATTTTCAAAGCAGACAAGTTTCACCCTTGATTGACGTAAACCCCATTTAAATCGGACTATATGGGCCTGGAACCTAATTTGTCGATCTATTTAGAATTTCCGAGAATTCATTGAAACAGACAGGCGGTTTCGGGGAGAGGGTGTAAAGTGCGGGGGGTCAGTTCGGGACAATAATTGAATTTTACCGGTTAGTGAATAGTGCAGGAAAGGTCCGGTCGGTCGGACGCCCGTTTATACCACACGATCGAAACGAATCAGAGGTAAAAAAATATATTTCATAGACGTTAGAGGGATGCCACAAGAGCGTTGTCGATGCGTTACGTCGCTGCAATCAATGCTGTGATTTCAAATTAGAGCAACGCATGTTTTTCAACGCATCTCGTGTATGAAAAACAACGAAGCAGCGACGACGAAATGCACAGACAATGTTCTTGTGCCATCCCTAAGGGTGCGGCTCCACTGAGGCGGAGACGAGCGGAGCGGAGCGGAGCTGTGCCAATATTAACCAATAGAATATAAACTAATGTGCGCAAGGCGCGCTCGACGTGACCGCATGCGCCTTCTATTGGTTAATATTGGCACTACTCCGCTCCGCTCCTCTTGTCTCCGCCTCAGTGGAGCCGCACCCTAACAGGGTTCAATGTAGATTTGTTTTCGGTATTTTCACTCTCTATTTTGGATTGGACCACCCCGTTTTGTAAATTACATTACAACTACAGTACAGTTTGATTAAAATGTATGTTGATTATGATTATTATAATACACCGCAGCACATATCGGGCTTTTAAATATGTAAATCTGGTTCCTTCATGTTGCAGGCAACCCAAACTTGTAGTCCATTCTTCACTCTACCTGCCACTTTTTGCCTTACAGTTGGACAAGCAAGAAACCACTAACCTCCACCGCAAACACCTCTAACACCGGCAAGCACAAATAAGCCAGAAAAAAGGCTTTAATTCCTAAAAGTAAATATTCAAATTCAAATTCAAATTCATTTATTCCGTAAGTAGGCCCTGTAGGCACTTTTACATGTCTGAGTCTACCAGCGCTTCCAAGGGACTCTGTTGAGAAGAAACGCCGCAAGAAACTCAACAGGAAGTCTTTTTTTTTTATATGAGTAACTTATTACTATGATAAACTTAAGCTAACTAATTTAAATGTCACAGGGATGTACAGGTCCCAGGAGCAATTATGAGACTTAAAGTATATTCAATTTAAATTGGAAATGTAAAGTCTCCAAATTTCAAATAAAAATTAAAAATAGACATAGGTAAGGAGATGTAGAAAGTCTCCACGGTCAATAATACAATTATGGAGATGTAAAGAGTCTCCAAATGTCAAATTAAAATTAAATTTAAGAAATAAACATCCATAGGAGATGTAGAAAGTCTCCACTCCAATATACCAACAAACCTATCTATCAGAGACCAACAACTATTCAATCGCAGCATATAAACGTCCTTGGGTTGCGAACTACAATGAAGAGCGCGGGGATTTGTCTTCCATTTCAGTCATCCCGTCCCGGCGGCATCGCCAGACAAATAGCGGCCGAATCTTACGTCGGCAATGTCTGACGTTTATTTAGTTATGTGCATATTTGTCCGACGTTGTTTAAATACGCTAACAGGCCGGCAGGCAGGAACTAACTGTGAGTTTCTTGGATAAGAGCAGCATAGTGGCAACAACAAAACTTCTAAAAGGGTAATTTATAAAACACACGAACTGTTTTGAGAGATTTACTTGTAAACTAATCAGATCAACAGCAATAGTACATTATTGCCTAGGCAGGGAAGTAGGCAATTGCGGGCCGAGTATTGATTTAAACGGACGAGCTTGCGAGTGCGTTATCAGTAAGAAAGATATAGGTTTATGATTTTTAAGATATTTACTCTCGTAAAAATAGTACAATACTAGCTTCTGCATTTATTATCATAGGATTCACCAAAATAAAAAACTTATTTTAGCTTACACGCGGAGTAGTTTGATAGGTAGGTATACGTATATTGATCCTGACCAGTTATTACATTCCTTAGCATCGCCAGCTAGTACCATGTATATTGCCGCAATCGAACCTATGTTTTCCCCACATTCTCCCGCACTTGTGCCAAATTGAAGTATCCCTCCGTTTGTACAACTGGATCCGCGACTAATTAAATTTGAGGACTCTTTGACACTGATACGCTTGACGGAGGACGAAATACGCGTTAACATTTATTGCTGGTTCAAAATTAGATATTGGAATTGGTATGAATATTAAGAACTGATCGAGTGCGAATTGGACTCGCGCACCGTTGGATTCGCACTTGACCGATTTTTGATATTCATTGTTTTTATTTAACACCGCGTAATCGTTGTGAAAGTTGAAAACTAAAACGTTTCTTGTATAGAGACCGCTCTTAGTATGTTATTTTTTTTAGGTTAATCCGTCGTGATGTTATAACCCATAATAAAAAACATCTGTAAAAAATCAACCGGTTGTATTTTAAGGTGTAAAACGTACAGCCCTATTAAGGTTGGACAGACAGAGGGACAGATAGACGGACAGACAACGTTAGCTTAGTAAATATGGTCCCGTTTAGCACCCTTAGGGTCGTCAAAATCAAAAATCAAAATCAAAATATTTATTCAGTAAATTGGCCACATACGGGCTCTTTTACACGTCGGTAATATACAGTGAATCTACTAGCGCTTCGGACAAGACCATCATTGCGGAGAAGAAGCGCCGCAAGAAACTCCAGCAGAAGGTCATTTTTTCAAACATAAAATACAATAATACTTAAAAGTAAAAGTCATATACATCATACAAAATATTACAAATAAAAGAGCTAATAAAAACAAACTTAATGTTCCTAAACTGTAGTTAAGGCGCCATTCCTTAGAGGCTTCGCATCAATTGAGATAATAAGCTTGTTTCCAAGCGTCGTAATTAAACTGTAGAGAACCCCTCTTATTCATAAACGCGCAATAAATAAAGTGTGCTTGAAATATACTCTGTCCTTATATTTGTCATTATGACTTTCCAGTTGGACAGAAAGGGACAAAGACATACATACATACCTTCACGCCTGTCTCCCAATAGGGTAGGTAGGCACAGAATATGGAACGCCAGGTGCCCCGGTCTAAACATACAACTTTTGCTTCCTCGACATTCATCAATCTCTTCATGCACGTACGTCGGTTTCGTGTTGGACAAATACACTTTAACTAAAATAGGTTTATAGTGGTTTATGAATCCCGTGGTTGCCGGGTTAGAAGAGTGCCTCTCGATGTCTTCCCGTGGATGTCGTAAGAGGTGACTAAGGGAATAAATGCTTGTAGTACTGTAGGGCGATGGTCTTGCAACCTGTCACTAATGCACTGGTATCTTAGCCGAATTGTGCAAAATGTGGTTACAGAATTATCATTTTTTTTAGATTTGTTGGTAATTCTGTAGCTCTGCCTACCCCACTCTGGGAATAAAGGCGTGAGTTTATGTATGTACGTATGAATAAGAGGGCTATTTTTTAAAGTACTGTGTAGATACTAGCTTAGAAATTGTATCGGCCTTTTTGAAGGGTACTGGTCTCACTCCCTTCTCGCTAGAATTCGAATGGGTATTTATCGGCTAAACAGTAGTTTCCCAACATTGGGCGAGCCCCACGCGTTCGTGCCGAGTGGATCGATAAATAAATTTAATTAAACTGGGCGCTCTCGTGCTGTTGTCACTCGCCCCGAGAGGGCAGCACGTTCAATGAGAATAATTGACGAGCGTGTGGCAGCTCCCTTGATTCCAAGGTTTGCCATTAGTTTTAAGTATTGCGTATCTTAACCTGATGATACGGGGTTTTTGTGTCTTTGTCAGTCATACGAGTGTTTCCTTATTTGCCATAGTGGAAAGTGACATCTACAGCGGAGAGCAAATTTAACGTTTTCTGAGACGGGTTGCTAATAAAACCATTGTTACTTAAATAACCGTAGAAGATTATGTTAATTACAATAATAAACCTCTGCTCATCATATAGTGAACTATAATACTCCTCTGACTTTATCAATACGTTGAGCGAGTTTTGTAAGCTGCCGCTGCCGCTGCGCTATCCGACAATGATTAAGAGGTAAATTAAAAAAAAAACTTGACTTAATTGTAATTATGGTATCATGATACTTTAACTGATGCTGACAATAAGGCTGGATTAGTGTTTTAAATTCGCGAGGGTGCGCCCCGCCACTCAAAGTGATGTTTCACGAGTGCTTTAATGTACATTCAGCCAAATAACGTAGTCTTAATACGCGTACAATCGTTAACGAGTGGACACGACCATACTCAACTATTTAGTGGTTGTCCCTCAATTAAATTTAATAACAATAATAACTTTGTACAAGATTGAGTTAACCGTACAGTTTTACCTTCCGTGAACGGTTTGTTCCCTGCGAGTACAAAGCTGACAAACGGCTCGGACGAGCTCGACAATACTCAATTATGAATTTCGCCGAGCCGAATATTAATTGGACCTCAATGGGCCTATTTTTAGCACAATTTCTGTATCTTATTAAAATTGTCGTTATGGAGGATCGCGTTACTAATAATAGCATGAATATAGAACGAAAAACGTACATTTAAATTGAATTTAAGGTGGTTTTTGAATAGTTATGGAAGTGCTTTATGAAGGCCTATTTAGGGTAACACATTAAAATTTCGAATTACTTTTTTCCGAATAATCATTTGTCCGCATTTTCATTTTTCAAAAAGCCATGGTAAGCTGGATCTATTTTAGATTAAATGCATAATTTAATTGTCATACGTAGATTAGGTTAGGTATGCTTTATAAGCGATAGCAAAAAGTTAAGTCTTCTATCAAAAAATTGCGTTCGGAATTATGACTCATCGGAATTATGTAGTGCACTACCCCTACTAAGACGTCAGACGCTGTGTATAGATACCGTATATATTTATAGATAATCGTATTTGGTCGGAAAAAATGGTATTCGTCTGGCTTTAATTTACTTATTGGGTACCAAAAGTGGCTGACAGGGTAAGGTAAATACGAACTTTTTCGACCAAAAATGATGTCCAATGTTAATCACTATTTATGTACATAAATGAGTTACAATACTCGTACTGCAGCTGCTGCTACTGCATTTTTAACGTCGGAATATTTAGTAGCATTTTAGCAAGAAAAGACCGGGATTGCGAGGTTTTGTACCAGAGAGTCGCGACAGTTACAAATGAGCATGTTATTTACAAGGAAAGTACTCGCCACACAGCATTGACGCCATCAAATATAATAATATTAGAGTACTCATTTCTGCCCGCAACTTTATCCACGTAGATTTCGACTATCGTTATTCTTTCGGGAACTTTTAAATTTTCCGGGATATAAAGTAGCTTGTATGCTAGTCCGGGGTATAAGATATCCTCATTTAAAATTTCATCTAAATCCTTCCAGTTGTTGCAGCGTGAAAGAGTAACAAATAAAACAGACAAAAGGAAACATCTGACACGCTCTAAAGCCTTTGACAATAAAGTCGAGTTCATATATTTCTGAGCTCCTTATTATGTTTTGATATTATTATATTTAACGGTGACTGAGCAACATTAAGCTGATAAGTCGTGTAATGTGGAGTCATTATCATTGTTGCGAAAATGGCACCATTAAGGATCGCCACAATTATGTTGCTGGAATGCTTTGGATTCGTGTAAAGGTGCTTTTCCACCGGCGGCGCGAGACGAGACGAGGTGGGACGAGAATTGAAATTTGTATTGAAAAATTGCGCACGCTCAAAGCGCGCGCGCGGTGGAAATGGGTGTTTTAATACAAATAAAAATTCTTGCGCCACCTCGTCTCGTCTCGCACCGCCGGTGGAAAAGCACCTTAATGGCTGATTTATACTGGTCCAGCAAAAGCATGCCAGTAGAAGTACATTGCGTCGTTACAAGAGCTCTCGCCTTGAACGTGAACACCAACCCGTCAATGTACTTCTACTGGCATGCAAAATTCAAAAAATTCTAAATTCAAAATATTTATTCAGCAAATAGGCCACATGAGGGCTCTTTTACACGTCGCTTGCTGGACCAATCTAAATCTACCATAACCTTCAGAAGATGTTACGTCCCAAGTTTTTTTATAAGTAACTTAAAGTCACATGTTTATTATTCAGTATTATTTAGCTTATATATTACAATTTAATTTTAAAAACCAGGTTCCTTAATTGAAATATAGTCTGAAATTTGGAATAAAATGGCTAAACCCAAAAAAAAAAACACTATGGTGTCTAAAGACTGATCAATAGATCGGACCTTTTGGCTTTTTTAAACTATGGCGATTATTACACATAACACTAGAATGAACATCAGGGAACATTCTTATCACACAAATATTTGCCCTTACCGGGAATCAAACCTAGATCTGCTAGCTTTGTAGGCAGAGCCACTACCAACTAGATTAAAACGCGTCATCAGTGAAGATATTACGAGTATAATGCGTATTTTCCGCAGTTACCTACAATAAAATTATCTGCCGAGGTCTTCCGTATCAAGTATTTAAAACACTCCAAATAATTTATATAGTAAGAAACCTTTGTTAATTATATTATTAGTGTTTTATTAGTGTGTGTGTATTAGTGTTTAGTGTGTTATAATGTTAGTGTATTATTTGTAAGTTAATTGCACCGTTTATGCCCAAAAAAAATGTTAGTTTAAATTATTTTTCCCTAGGATTCTTAATTCAAAAAAATGGACTATTACCAATCGTAACAGATGGGAAAAAGATACCAGCTGTGTGTTACCAGTCGTTGGGAAGAGTGAGGATAACAAGTGCGAATAGCCCAAAAATTTTAAATCACATTTCTTTACTTTTTCCGCTTCTCGTCCTTGACTGTACCTCAAGCTATAAACATTTATTCCTGGGTGTCTCCTCTTAACACTTGCTTTTTAATGCGCGTAAACCCAGTAATTAGCTAACTGCAAACGAGTGTTAGTTTAAACGGTTAGTGCCGGTTAGTGCTGGGGGCAAAGAGGGGTAGGGGGAGTAGATGGGGGGAGGGTCGTAAACGGCCCGGCTGCTTCCGGACGACGAGCGTTTTAAGATACAAGCACTAAACAGTCCTTTGTTCAAAGACAACGACTTATTTTACAGCCGGTTCGTTTTTATGTGATTCGTCTTCTTATTTAATCAAACTCTTGATTATTGTTGACTCGCTGTTAAATTTATTAGCAAAATCAAAATCAAAATCAAAATATTTATTCAGTAAATTGGCCACATACGGGCTCTTTTACACGTCGGTAATATACAGTGAATCTACTAGCGCTTCGGACAAGACCATCATTGCGGAGAAGAAGCGCCGCAAGAAACTCTAGCAGAAGGTCATTTTTTCAAGCATAAAATACAATAATACTTAAAAGTATGTTACATTACAAGGTAATAAAGCAACAAATATAAATTATTAGAACTATCACATATAAAAAAAATACAAATTCAAAATTAAAAACATTACAAATAAATGCAAAAATTAACAAGATTACATGTCAAATACATGAAACTAAAATTAATGACTAGGAGAACAACACGACGAGGTCTCTACGTCAAAAGCCATAACTGGAATCATTAACTGAGCAACAAGTCCTTGCAGACGTGAACAGACCGGACCCCACAAACAGCACCCGTTCACGAGTATGACGCATAGCATTTTGATGAAGAAACGTATTTAACACATTCACTGCCAGCCCATCACTGAAAGACAATATTGGTGGCTTTCAACAGTTGGGATTGTTGTGGTTAAGTGTCTTGATTCCATACGAGCTCGACAAGACGGGTTACTCTCAAAATTCCCTTTTCGCCAAAGGACCATTTCAGCTAGATGACATAACAGTATAAAAAAACAAAAAACCACCTTCAAAAACGCAAGACCATCTTTAAAGAAGTTACTTTTTTGCGTTTTTGAAGGTGGTTTTTTGTTTTTTATTTTAAATATTTTATTTCATACTTTTTATTTAGTGATCATAATACGCTATTACGTAGTCCCACTTCTTAGTTGATATGAAACTTTAAGTTATTTCAAGCGCGCCGCAAGCAACGCCGCGGGAAAGTCATAGTCATATTTCAACAAGTAAATATTCTTCGTTGTAGTCGCTCAACTATCTTAATCGAGATATCTTCTCGCCACCCTTGAAATCGGTACCGTTGAGGAGTTCCGGTGGCCATCTGTGGTCTTCTTCATCAGTTCCACTTCACCATATGATACTTTCTGAATGCAAATGCTGGACTTGTTACTTAAAATACTAAAATCGCTATATGTTTGCCTACAATATTTGAGGAGTTCCCTAAATTCCTCACTGATCCCCTCATCAGATACCGATTTGGTGACAATGGGACCACCTCGGAAGTATACTTTGTCAAACCAAAAAAGAGTTTTTACAATCGGTCCACAATTGACGGAGTAATCGGTGAACATACATAGAAAAAAAAAAGATACATACAGTGGAACGTATAACCTCCTCCTTTTTTGAAGTCGGTTAAAAATACACAGTCAGCATAGAGTCAATTCAGCTGAATGACATGAAAGTAGAATACTCAGTCAGCAAAGTGTCAATTAAGCATTACGGCTCAGAATTAAAATGAGCAGGTAGCCAAACGTTTGGAAATATAAATAGTCCGTGTGATTAGAATACCTAATTAACCGAAAGTAAAATTAGTTGATTGACATGAACATAGAAGGAGTTATTAGCAAAACGTCTGGAAATTAAAATAGTCCGTATAATTAGAAGTTTGAATTATCGAGTGTCATATCAACAATTGCCATTTTAAGATCCAGACGTTTTGCTAACGGGTTATTTGGCGTTCATATCTATTTAGTAATTAAGACATTTTGAGATACAAACGTTTCGCTACCGGGCCATTTAGCTTTCATGTCTATTAAGTAATAAAGACATTCTAAGATAAAGACGTTTCGCTACTAGTGTATTTTAAATTGTAACATTCTAAGATCCAGACGGTTTGCTAAATATACATTTAGCGCTCATGTCTATATAGCAACAAAGACATTACGCAATCCAGACGTTTGAGCTATATTGTCATTTGGCGAAAAGGGAATTTTGATAGTAACCCGACAAGACGTTGGATACCTACATCAACTAATGTTAGTTGAATCACTAAAGAACTTGCTGTTGTTACTTTCAGCTTTGGTTGATATACCTAAAATCATAACTATATTATTCATTTTTGACAACTAAGAGAAAATCTCTCTTGGATAGCTCTCATTTTTTTGAGTGATCAAACAAATTCCCAGCCACACACCAGCGTAGCGGCAAAGAGTACTATCGTCGGTGATACTGCAATTCCGCTTAATTAACAAATTCATTAAGTTACAAAATATGCCTTACAGTCTTACTTGGTAACGTGTATTTTGCACTTTATTTAATTTGTTAGTTAGGCGAAACTTGTAGTGTCACCGACTCTTTAGTACCCGACAATCGGGTAGTGCGGCGTGGTAACAACATCATACGTAGAATACCCCATAGTCGGGTACTTGGCGGCAAAAATCTAGTTGTACTTATTTAAAATTTTGTGATCTTCCCCATATCATCTGTTCAACTTGTGGGAAGCCTACGAACACTTTGCTTTCCGATACCAATGGATACGAGCACAAAACCGACCATCGCAGAAAACCTTCAGGAAGATCTCTTTTTGCTGAAATGATGATGCAAATAGTTACAAATCATCATCGCCTGTGTAAATGAGATACTTAAGAGCCCGGGGGGTTTTACTATGAAATATTAAAGCAGTTCAGTTTAGGTTGAGAGAAAGGGACAGAGCTATAGCAGTTATAAAGCTCTGTCACTTTCTCTCAACCTCAACAGAACTGCTTTAGTATGTCATGATAAACCCCAGCTTTCTGTTTTACTATGATATATTAAAGCACTTCAGTTTAGGTTGAGAGATGGGGACAGAGCTACAGCAGTTATAAAGCTCTATCCCTTTCTCTCAACCTCAACAGAACTGCTTTAGTACGTCATTATAACCCCCAGCTCTCTGTTTTTCTGAGCCTCTATTCTACTGGGTAAACCTATTGCATTTGACATGTTATCGTATTGTCAACGTTACGATAGCTCTTATTTGCTTAACAGTAATGGCGGCCGAGTTAAAAAAATACGGTAACTTGTCAAAGACCTTATCTTATCTTATCTTACAGATGGGCCCTTTCGGATACACTTCGACCCTTTAGGATCTTTTGTGCAATTACCCTCTTATACACTCAGCTCTTCGAATGTGCAGGTTTCCTCACGATGTTTTTCCTTCACCGTAAGAGCATCGGGTAATGCACTTAAGTTAGAAAAACTCAATGGGTACATGGTGACCGCGGGGGTTCGAACTCGGTACCTTACGATCACGAGTCGACCGCCTAAGCCACTAGGCCACCGACGCTCTCTGTCAAAGACCTTTATATGGTTTTATCCAGTGTAATAGAGGCTCTGACCAAATGGTTCCGGAGCAAGTTTCTGTATCTCAAGTTAACATACTTCATTTTGTACTTGAAACTAAAATCACAATTAGTTAGTAAAATCAAAATTCGTTGTAACATTACCACCACTCTTAACAAACTTACCTATAATTATAATAGCGGTGGAGTAAAGAACGTCAACGATTCCCTTCTTCCTTCGCACCATTAAACCCCTAAGATATTTTTTATCCTCTAGGATTAATCTGTCTCTTATTTGATCACAAACTCGATCTAAACTCCGACGAACAGCTTCCGAACCGCGCTCCAACTCGGTATTCCACTCATTGTCTCTTGATTATTTTTCCGTTGCTAACTAATCGAGCTATACCGCCCCCATAAAGCCCAATAATTTAAAAATCTTTGTAAACTAGTCTCCCTACGGAGCCAGTGGTGTCGAGGGTAGACGGCTCTTCAGAAGTTTGGTGCTCGGCACAATACTGAGTTAATGCTGGGGGAGCGCCTATTGTCTTGTAAAATCAAGAGTCTTGATGGACTTAGTTGTTGATTCAGGCTTTCATGTTAATATTCGTGGATTAAACCTAATTTAAATAAATTATGGATTTTCTGAATTGTTATATTTGGTATTTAGATCACCTTGTTACTAATTATTTTGATGATGTTACACTTTGATTTATTTTCCTTGGAAATATATCATGATGTTGGATTTGGTAATCATAAAAAAAGAATAGTCTGTTATAGTCACGCACGTAAGAAGTATAATCATGCAATTATACTGATTTCATCGCTTCTCATTATAAACCATTAGGAAATTTATTTAATATTTCCAGGAAAATATTTTCGCAAAGTTCAAACCCGTTAAAATTGTTCTTTGTGAAATGTTATTTTACTGATCATTAAAAAAGTAAAAATCACTTCTTGCTACTTGCACAACACGGTTTCACCGAAGCAAATTTACAGCACCGCATTGATGCAGTTTCGGGAATGCGCAGAACCGGGCTAATGGCGCTAATAATGATGAATCTCGCGCCTGACAATTAGCACGAAACAGCGCGACCAGTGCGAATATTCGCCCACAGCCCAATACTTACATTACACGGCTCGGTGCCTTTTTAACCTCTAGGGAAAAAAGAAGAACGATGTAAGTTTTTTGTGTATCTGTGCGGTCTGTGTATCTGGGTATCTGTGTGTCTATCTGTGGCATCGTAGTTCCTCAACTCGATAAAGATTCGAGATCGATTTTTAATTGGTTTTTAGCTAGCTGTCATAAAAATCGATTGGGTCGTTCGAGAGATATCAGCTCCGAAAATAGGGAAACTTTACCGTCTACCTATTACGATTCATGAGATACAGCCCGCTGACGGATAGACCGACGGACCCGCTGGTACCCTTTATTCCTAAAAGCAAGATTAAAGCCAATTTTAGCCTTAAGAAACAGCGATTCCCAGGAGTATCTACGATGACACGAGTAGATTTGACTAATCAATTTAAAACTTCTTGCGCTATGCACAGTAAAGTAGTCGCTCGTTTACAACAAATAATCTATAGACTTGAATTAATATAATATCCTGCACCAGATGTAGAGCGTAATTGTACGACATCGTATTTTGTCCGATAAGGTCATATTACTCTTGCTTTTCAATCAGCTTATCGATGAATCCTAAGCTGACTGAGACAGCTAGATAACACAATTTTTTCCGACTAAAACCAATGTATTATGTTTATTTACTACTTCCGTATATTGGTTAAGGTTTACTTTAATGTTTTATTGTAGATTATATATATATAGAAGGCATATTTTTTTAATTTATTTATTAAAAAGATGAAATTACAACATATATAGGAACATATGTCCCACAAAACCGTTTGCACAGTTTGACTGTGGGATCGAGCAGTCTCTACTCTCTTATTAAATCTATAATGAATCTAAACACAATAAAGTATCCTAAACTACCATATGTTTTTAATAAGGTAACTATACAGCTTTCTACCAATCTTTGCTATAATGGCTTCCTGCCTGATGTCAGAGGGCAGGCTGTTGAGTATATAGGGTAGGCGTTTCTGGAGACACCTATCGCCGTAGTAATTAAACACCCTCGGCACAACAAACTTGCCAGCCGACATCGACCTGGTATCACAAGCATCATTACGGTGTAATTGTAAGAACTTGCACAGGGTCCATCCAGATCACCCCCACCATCTTATCCTATAACCTATCGCCAAGTTGCAGTGTTCGCGTTATTGTGTTCCAGTGGATAAGACAACGAAAATTACTAGCAAAGACACATTTCTTCTTAGTCCTCAGGGTTGGCAACTAAAACGCGCTCTAAGATAAAAAAAAAAGATAAAAGAAATTTATTCAGTAAGTAGGCCGCACGGGCACTTTTACACGTCAAGAATCTACCAGCGCTTCCCAAAAGAAGACCACTGCCGAGAAGAAACGCCGCAAGAAACTCAGCAGTCAGTCATTTTTTAAACATATTTCTTATTACAATGGTACTACTTAGTCTAGCATTATATAAAGCTATAAATATTAAATTAAATATAGTATCAAATAACATGCGTAGTTCAGCAGGAAAACATGCCAATTAAGAATCTTACGGGAGAGATAGAGAAAAAAAAACACATACTTTTTATGTATATAAGATGGTGCGAGACGACCACATAAAAGTTTCGATAAGTTTTCCTACATCAACGGTGTCCCCTAGATAAGATAAAGATTTTGCATTTGAATAAATTATTATTGACTAAGTTTCGGATTTAGGCCATGCATTTTTGTCTGTTAGATAGTCCTCGATCCTATAATACGCTTTAGACATTAACGACCTTTTCAAGTAATTTTTAAGTGCTGGAAAGGGTAACTTTAAAACTTCGTCAGGTAATTGATTATAGAGATGAATGCATGGACCAACAAATGATTTATATACTTAATAAGGATTGCAGTCTTAAAATTCTGGGACATATATGGGTCTCAGAAAACTTTTATGTTCGTTTGTCTTCCCCTTGATAAAAACATTAGCAGCTTATCAAAGCTACTACGTTGTAGACCAACAAGTCCAAAACGGTAATGGCTCGGAGTTCAATATGCCATTCGACATACGAGTACACCAGCAGAATGCCTGGTTTAATGGGTTTATTGGACCAGTGAGTGTGTGTGCTAACTGAGAGTGAAATATTAGCCTAAATCAATGCGCGAGGCATCTGAATTTTTGTTTTTGGTCTCGTTATAACAGGTTTAGGTGCAAAATACCTAGGAATATTCCTAAATAATACTAATCACTGAGCACTGACTTTTGCTTGCGACTTTGTCTACCCACAACAAATTTTTATTTTATTTTTTTAACTTAGTTAAAATTTCGTAATACCTCTCGTGAGTTAAAAGAAATCTTCATTCCAAATTATACTTTTTTAACTTCAATTATTCGTTCAGTAAAACATCAGTAGCTTCAAATATTTGAGTAAGCTTTAGTCACAATTTTTTTTTCATCTGCAGGAGACCGTAGACTTGAAGCATTATAATAACAATAATTAGTTTCATTTTGATACTTCACCAATTCCTTAGAATGATGATCTTGACAGCTGGACAAACGGACATACATACAAAGAAAGAAGAAGAAAGAGATGAGATAAGCTATTTAGGGTTTCAATCTAAAATTTAAAAAAAACCGAGTTATGTGTTAAATGATACGGGCTTTGACCTTACAACAAGACTAGGATATCATAAACGAGTTAGGTTCGAGCGTGAGAATGAAACTCAATGTGATTAGCGAGCAGGTGACGCAGAATGAGCCACAATGCGGAGGGCAATTTCACGACTCGCTTGTCAAACGGCTCCGATACGTACACAACCGCCATTATATGGGTTTGTGTGTCTAGCTTTTCCGGGGCGTTATGAAAAAAACTTCTTAAAGAAATTAACGTTTAATTATTATAATTATATTATGTATCCAAGCTGTTACATGCAACTACAAGTAAAAGAAAAGCAAGTAAGTAGAAAGTGTAGTGTGTGTGTAGTGTGTGTGTAGTGCAAGTAGAAGTCATTTATCGCTTATTTTTTTACTCTATTGCTGATTTTTAATGTCTTTGCGTCAACCTTAAATTATATCTTTTTGGCCCATTGGTTTACCGAAAGGGAAACCTCAAGGCAGCTACAACTTTTTACCTACTTTTTACATTGTTCAAAAAAGTTTAAAGAATCAAATTATGCTGTGCTAACACAAAATGTATGAAGCTTAGATTACTTACAGATAGTTTGAGTACCGTGAATTGCTACCCAAAACTTTCAGTAGGTTTAGAGCTTGGGTGTTCTTTTAAAATCAGCTCTCTGTTAAACGGGATAAAGCGGGTAAGTTGAAAATGCACACCCTTAAATGTTGTTTTTACGTTTTGACGGGAAAACCGCAACTCGTCAGGTAATAAAATACGGTGCGTCGAAACCCATCATGTTATCGAATTTAACTTCATCGATCGTATCATTTCATCGAATTTTATTTCATCTAACGATATTTTCTGCTCTATCCATTATGTTTTCAGGATACCTGATACATTAATTACGTAGGTTAGGTTAGTTTAGGCTTGTGACTAGCAAAAAAAATACCTGATGTGGCCAGAAATGGCTTTCGATGAAATGAAAATTCTGTGTAACGTTCGTTGAAAGGTGTTTCGATAAAGTAATAGGTCCCCGTCGAAACCACGAGTAGGTTAAGAACTATAATAATAATAATGGTTATTCGCCGCCCGTGTCCGTCCTAATAGCCGGCGGCACGGAGTCCCGAAATACGGTTTATCCGTCGGCTGCCGATCTCATTACCGCGGTGTATAATAATGCTAATGCAATATTTGCACTATAAATAGCGCATGAATATGCACGTGGTGACCATGCGTTGCTGCCCAAAAGAACAGTTGTGTTTAACATGGTTCGTTCCATTGAACGTACGTATCACTTCGCAGAATTATCACAATTTTAATTCATTTTGGCTTGCTAAAGTACCCGTTGTGTTTTTACGATAAAATTTGTTAAAGAGCAAGTCGGGCCGCTTCTTTTAAGGTTCCTGAACCGTCAAAAAGACCCAAATAACTTTCTTAACAAATCATTTGTTAGCTAGATTACTTAATTAATTAAAGTTTATTTGTGCTGTAAATAAAATATAAGCCACAATTCGCCTAACTCAAGAACCAATAATAAATAGTTTTATTTTTTATGTTATAATTATAATTATTTCTTTAAATTATGGATTAAAAAATACAAATTTGAGCTTTACCTAAAATCACTCCCAAATGTAAGAAAAATAGAATAATATACCAAATAATACTCGTTTATACAAAATATAATTAGGGTGACGGCACCAATGATGGACACTTTTAGCCGACAGGCACCAGTAATGGACACTTCACTCTTAATTCAAATTTCATGCGGTCCCAAATTGATTGTTGCAAAACAAATGAATAACCCTTAACTTCTGTAAAATAAGAATCAAGTGTCCATTAATGTTTCCTTTTTAGGTATTTAATGTCTTAAGTAAACATTCTTCCATTAAAAGAATGTTTATTATTGTCTATTACTATAGTACAAGCCTAGAGCTGAGTTTAGAACTAGATAAATTTCTGTGAGATTGAACAATAATCCCCTGATATCTCTACGGGCCTGTTATGATAGAATTTATCGATGTGGATCAACGTGAAAACAAACATCTGTCACTTTCAGACTAATATCTAAGTGCGAGAGTGAAGCATGTTATCAACCGCGATATAGGCGACCATAATAGGGGTCCAGCGGGCGTAGCATGGTTGCGTTTATCGCGTGACAAAATTTGGATAAAGCATCCGTCACTCTCGTGCTTACGTAAGTGTCAAAAAGGGCCGAAATTTTGCTTTGGTTTCATTACGGCTTAATTTCGTTTTACCCTTTTACCAATACTCCTAGATCTCGAAAGGACTAAGTGTCAAGATACCTAAATACCAGAATACCTAAAAAAAAAACTCATAACACCGGAATCTCAATATGGCTGAATTTTAAAATGTCTTAGGCTCATAATGACCAAACTTCACAACACCTTTATCTCAAAACATCATATTTTCAAAACAACCAAATACCATTGCAGAATACCTAAATGTTAAAAGCCTAGTTAACCTTCATGTATGATTGTTGATTGCTTTACTTTACTATCTTCTCTAATGCTGGCCACTTAAATTGAAGTGCTGATATAAAGAGGTGTACCCCCTATGCAACTTGGAGGATTTCATTATAAGAGTATGTGAAAACGAATTTAGGCATTTTGAGACTGATATTTTGCCATTCCGGTGTTTTCAGCTTTAGTTATTTTGAAATTTTGACGTATCTATGATTCGGTATTCGAAAGAAATGTACATTTAAATATTTAGGTATTACGGGAATTAAAGTTTTTAGGTTAAAGTCATTTTGATTTTCCATAATTTTAAGAGTGAGGCAATTTGATATTAAGATTTACAGGGACCATGAAAATTCAAAATTTCGTCAAATTAGAGAATAAGGCATTATGAAATTTAGATATATTGAAACCTAAGCGAAATTTTTACCCGCATTTTGCTACGCCATAAACGCAGTCATATTAGACCCCAGGTGTCTCTCCGTTATCATGGGCACCCGGCTACATAACAACACATACAATGATTGCAGCAGATCAATATGCCAGTATGACGCGCGCTGCAGCCCGCATACCTACACGCGGGTGCATATAGCATTATCATGTCATATCACACAGCTTCCCTTTGAGCCGGCCGGGCAAATTAGATCAGTCCTCGGCTAGAAGGCTGGTTTTCATAAACAAAGGAAGCTTTTTACACGACTGCCCCAAAAAAGGAGTGTAATGTTTTCAGGGTTTATGTTTGTTTATGTAGGTATGTGAGTTTCTTTATTCCACTATAACTTCTAAATCTATTTATTCTACTACTATTTATTATATTCTTTAATTAAACACTGTCTCTTCGTTCGTGTGTCACGTTGGCGCCACTGAAAACCAGCGTCGCGATTTATGCTGTGACATAGTGCTGAGTGGTGTCAATTTCGACGTCACAGAATCACCCATGGCAACATTATTCTATGATTGTATTTTTTCTTTCCTTCTATATTGTTTTTGTTTTTATTTTTGTGTTGCCATCCTTTTTTTTAATGATGTTTTTCTCTGTTCAGTTTTTTTTTTCTCTGTGTTCGTCGAATAAATGTTTCTATTTCTATTGTTTCTATTTCTAAATCCCTTGACCGATTTAGATGTGTGAGGTATCGTTAGAATTCTTACGCGGCATAGGATACCTAAACTGTTAAAATTGAAATAACAACAATGGCAAAATGACAATTATTAACAATTATGTAGGTATATCGACGACAGTATAAAAAATGCAGCCGGGTTTTTAAAGCTAGCTTTTCATATAGTTATTAGTTTCATGCCTCAAGAAAAGTTAGAAACGTTTTTTATATTATGTAGGAATACTCTCTGCGTATACTTTATAGCTTTACTTTTTATGGTTCCGTACCTAAAGGGTTTAAACGGGACCCTATTACTAAGACTCCACTTTCCGTCTGTCTGCCTATCACCAGGCTGTAGGTATCTCATGAACCGTGATAGCTTGACAGTTGAAATTTTAGGTGTTACCTATAGTTTCTGTAAACTTTGTGCTTGTCTATCTGGATGCTCCGTTGTTCTAAATCTTCTCCATTAACGGAATGCCAGCGAGATATTTCTTTTAATGAAATGAGTTCGATTATGCACAGCCCTGTTTTCATTATGCACAACCATAGGTTATTGTTTTTTTTAGTTTCTCAATTACAATAATCCTTGCCTTTAAGTTAAAATTAATGCAGATTATTCCTTACACCGCATATGATCCATGATCATAAAGTTACTCCATTACACACTTCTACCGCGGGGCTTGTTCTCAGCAGAGGTCTCCATTCGGGAAGCACTGAATAGATATTGGACGTATAGAAGTTCCCGTGCCGCCGACTTACTGAATAAATCTCTTTATTTAACCACTGATACAAAAGGAGTGGTGTTATAAGTTAAACGTGTGTATCTGTGTACCTGTGTACCTGTCTGTGGCATCGTATCTCCCAAACTCTTGAACAGATTTGGACGTGTTTTTTTTAATATAAAGCATGTTTAATAGGAGTGGTTTTTATCCAAATTTAATAAAAATCGATTATGCTTTTTAAGAGTTATCGGCTCTGAAAATGTCATCATTGTGGGATTTTTTCTATTTAACTAATTTTTTTACATTAATAACGATATTAGTTTTATTCCTTGTAACAGTAACTGTTTCCAACGTAAACGGGTTTGTTTGCAGGTAAATACGGGCAGGGGCGCTCACTCGCGCAGGCTTATTAATTAACGAGGACGGCAAGGTTGTCTATCCCTGAGCTTTTGTGTGACGCTTGGACGCTCCCGCTAGCAATTATTAAATCTTCGCTGTTACTAGATTATTCTGTAAAAATAACGGTTCAGATATTTTATTTGTCACAGTAGTTAAGTAGCTACTAACAATGTAACTTTCAGTTTTAGATTAAATAACTTGTGTTTATTCCGTACAAGGTTAGAAACTTCAGCCCACAAGCAGTTCAGTACAGCGGAGAGAATGCGCCTTGTTAGAGCTACTGGAGAAACCAATAGACATTCTAGACACTTTAAGAGTCAAGTATTCCGTCAGTTTTAGAAGTGTTATGTGATTAGAAATAGTATTATCTATTATTTACATATGTTTAAAAAGGAGCACAGGATATAACTTCGCATAAACTATACATTAACTGTTCAAAAAAATGCAAAGAATCACAGGTGACTTCGTTATAAATAAGTCAAAATAACCAAAGGTCTCTAACATTTATTTATTAAAAATTTAACGTACTTACAGTAGCCATAAAATATATTTGGGCATACAAGTTTTAAAAATGTCTAAATTCAATTCAAGTTCGGATATAGCACCTTTATTATGTTTGATATATTTGATAGCAACCGTAAGTAGATATCTTATTGATCGTTTTATTCATAAAGGGTGAGTCTGAATTTTAATAGTTTTCAGAGCAAACGCATTGACAGTGGAGGCAGCGCGATGCAACCTCAAAAATAGAATAACTATAGTTTGTTCGTTCAAAGCAAAAGCAAGCTGAAGTGGCAGTGGGCTGGCCATGTCTGTCGCAGAACCGAAGAGCGGTGGAGCAGGAAGGTTCTCGAATGGAGACCACGCTTAGGCAAACGTAGTGTAGGACGCCCCCCGGCTAGATGGACCGATGACCTGAAGAAGGCAGCTGGCAGTGACTGGATGCAAAGGACGGGAGATCGCGCGCTGTGGCGCTCCTTGGCGGTGGTCTATGTACAGCAGTGGACTGCAACAGGCTGATATGATGATGATGATTTTCGTTCAAATAGTTTGCATGCTTTGATAATTGCTACAAAGAAGCCGCCGCGGCGCGCACAAAGCGGTGTCGGCGACTTCAAAGAGTTGCAATGCACACTATTTGAAAGAAAGAACTAAAGTTAAAAGATGTAAATACCCGATATAATGGCCGATGCTTTAATTGTGACCGGATATCTAATAAATGGGTCTCCCGACCCTTTTTAGTGAAGACGCCCTTAAACAAGCTTTCTTTTATCAAACCGAGTCCAATTTGGTCCAACCGTTTGACAGCTACGATGCCATATACAGATAGATAGACACACAGATACACAGACACACACGTACATAGATACACGATACATAAATTTATAATAGAATAGAAAATAATAGAAAATATTAATTCAACGTAAGCAGAAGAAAAACAATAGAAAAATATAAAGTAAAGAGAAGACATAACGTTGAATAGTATCCCTCTCAGCATTTTGCCGCAATGAAACTGCGGTACTGATTTTGGAGTGACCCCGACTTAAAACTAACCTAAATTAAACATAAAACGGGTAACAGTCAACAGGTAACCGGTAACACAACTATAACACCTCAAAGTATTAGAAAGTCTTTACCTGGCTTTGGACACGCTTCCATAAAAAGTCAATTAAATCCATGTAGGATTTAATTGACTTTTGTAACATACAAATACAAAGACCATACCAAGTCACACGTAAGTTTGTCTTCGAAATCCGAAGAATAAGAATAAACAAACCGTGAGAATTCTCGTCAGAGCCAATATAGATCACAGCGTCAAGACTAAGTCAGGGTAACAAAGCCTAACTTCGTGATGTCTGAAGAAAACTTTATGTGACTACGCCTAAATTAATTAACAAATTAGAGTAGATACTTACTCTAGTTTGCCAAAGAAAATTACCTTAGGACGTATCACCTGAAAAATTTGTTGACTAAACCGGGTTTTTTGTTCTTATTTACGAAATGTCCATTTCGGTGCAAGATACATCAACACACAAGTCTAACGTAACATAAAATACAGAAAAAACAAACGGTTTTTAAAGAAAAATGCGTCAGCAAAACTTACTTCAGTAAGATGAAAGAACAATGCAACAACATACAGGTGGGCTGTCTGCCTGTTTGCCCGTCAATGACAATAATAAAAAAAAACAAAGACACCATTACTTTGACCACAGTTTTTTCTTTCTATCGAGTAAATAACTTCAACGTATCGCCTTAGAGAAAATTAGTATGGCGATTGGAACAATGCCTCCATTTCCGGATTTTGTACAAAAGTTTCCTAGCACGAACCTTGAAGTTGACTTTCAATATCGTCACCTATACATAAAACTCTTCCTTGACTGACCGACAAACAGACAAAAAAAGCCTAAACCGCTGACCCTAGAGAGTTGAAATGTGGATGGAATATTCCTTAGGGGTCACTTTTTTGTAAAACTACACGGAGAAAACGGGGCTTTAGCAAAGTACCATTTTGGCTTGGCTATTTTTTTTTCGGCTAAATATAACTAAGACTTATTAAAAACGTTCATTTAAGGGTTGTTAATATTGGACAAGCGAGTATTGCTAAATGTTATTGGTATTATTAACCAAGCACTTGTCTCTTGTCAAACAACTGACTTCGTAAATGTAACACTCATCAAATTCTGTTAAAAATAGACAAGCGTTCACTGGTGTTTACTGATAAATAAGTTGTTTAGTTTGTGGAATATCGTTCTTGGCAAATTTTAGACAAGTCACTATGATGCAAACAACCTGGCAACTTGTAAAAAACTAAACAATTTGCTCATCTGTGTTTAAACAAGTATACATTGGTTGAAATGTACAGACGCACACTGCTTTTTACGGACAAGTATTTTATTTAATATTATACCAATTATACTTGGCTAAAGTTAGACGAGTCACTACAATTAAAATAACCATGTAACTTGTTTAAAAACAAACACTTTACTCTTCTACATTTAAATAATGAGAATTGGATAATATACATAAGTTGACGCTATTGTTTGCCGCCAAGTATCTTGATTAATATATGACCAATAACACATTGAACGCGTAATAAGTTACTTATTAGAATTGAAACAAGGAAAAAACTGTACAATAGACGAGCTTCCAATGTATTTACTGACAAGTATTTTATTTAATATTATACCAATTATACTTGGCTAAAGTTAGACGAGTTACTACAATGAAAATAACCATGTAACTTGTTTAAAAACAAACACTTTACACTTCTACATTTAAATAATGAGAATTGGATAATATACATAAGTTGACGCTATTGTTTGCCGCCAAGTATCTTGATTAATATATGACCAATAACACATTGAACGCGTAATAAGTTACTTATTAGAATTGAAACAACGAAAACACTGTAGAATAGACGAGCTTCCAATGTATTTACTGACAAGTATTTTATTTAATGTTATACCAATTATACTTGGCTAAAGTTAGACGAGTTACTACAATGAAAATAACCATGTAACTTGTTTAAAAACAAACACTTTACTCTTCTACATTAAAATAATGAGAATTGGATAATATACATAAGTTGACGCTATTGTTTACCGCCAAGTATCTTGATTAATATATGACCAATAACACATTGAACGCGTAATAAGTTACTTATTAGAATTGAAACAAGGAAAAAACTATAGAATAGACGAGCTTCCAATGTATTTACTGACAAGTATTTTATTTAATGTTATACCAATTATACTTGGCTAAAGTTAGACGAGTTACTACAATGAAAATAACCATGTAACTTGTTTAAAAACAAACACTTTACTCTTCTACATTTAAGTAATGAGAATTGGATAATGTACATAAGTTGACGCTATTGTTTGCCGCCAAGTATCTTGATTAATATATGACCAATAACACATTGAACGCGTAATAAGTTACTTATTAGAATTGAAACAAGGAAAAAACTGTACAATAGACGAGCTTACAATGTATTTACTGACAGGCTTGTTAATAAATTTTAGACCAATATTAATTGGGAAACATTAGATAAGTCGCTACGATACTAATAACTGTTTTATTTTATCAAAGCAAACACGTTATTTGTCTAATATATGCCAATGCGTATTTACTGACAGGCTTGTTAATAAATTTTAGACCAATATTAATCGAGAAACATTAGATAAGTCGCTACGATACTAATAACTGTTTTATTTTATCAAAGCAAACACGTTATTTGTCTAATAGGTATATGCCAATGCGTATTTACTGACAGGCTTGTTAATAATTTTTAGACTAATAGTAATCGGGAAACATTAGATAAGTCGCTACGATACTAATAACTGTTTTATTTTATCAAAGCAAACACGTTATTTGTCTAATATATGCCAATGCGTGACCAGCAACTATACGCCTCAAGCCCGACTTTACGCTGGTGCGGAGGTAAAAGGTCGTGTTTTCTCTCTCGTGCGGGAGCTGTCGCCGTTTACTTACAAGGCGTATGATAAAGTCAAACATACATTTGTTTATGTTTTTCAAACCCGGACTCGTTGGTACAGAATAAATTTTTGAGGTCTAAATAGACCCCAAACGCACTGGGTATAGGTATATTTTCTTCACTCAGTGCGGCTTGAGGTTTATTTACGTCTCAAGAAAGTTGCCTCAAAGCCGCACTGAGGGGGACGCAAACGATGCGGAAGTCGATCGCTTGACTTAAGTGCAGTCATAATTGTCGATAATAATAATAAAATAAAAATTATACTTAAGCACCTATGACGGTGCAACACAACCACATAAAAAAAATCGATACATTCTCCTACAGAAACCGTGTCCCCTAGACAATATACAAATATACAACTACTAGATAAATAAACAAACAAACATCTGGCTGGTAAACATCTTAGCCTAATTGTGCAAATTGTGGTTATAGAATTATCAACAGGTTTTTAGAGATGTTTGTAATTCTGTAGCTCTGCCTACCCCACTCTGGGAACGAAGGCGTGAGATTATGTATGTATGTATGTAGATAAATAAATACTTACATAGATAAACAACAATAACCCAGGAACAAATAATCGTGATAGAACAATTAAATGCCCTTACCGGGACTCAAACTCTAAATAATAAATCTGATACATATGCATTAGATTGACTACAATAATTTCTGATGCTCTACAAGATGATGATTTTTTTATCGATAATTTAGCGATAAGTGCCATTCTCTGCACCATTCTCAGATAAAAATTAGAGCGTTTTGAGGTCTAAAAGATCTCAAAAATTATTTTGGTATTTTTTTATATCCAGAGGTCAGAACCAAGGGCGAAGCTAAGTATATAATATTGAACATTTACTGACAAATGAAAACCACATAAAAAAAAACGGGTGCGCTTCAATCAGTATAAAAACATTTTCTATAATTTCATTTAAATAACCACGAAAAGCATAATGAACGTTTAGCATAAAAATCAATTGTATAATTTTATCTGGCATACGTTCGAATAACATAACATTAATTAATTTAGTATAACTATCATTATCTTGTTATTGTTCATTTTAAGTCAATTTCTTCTAACTAGGTTAGGTTAGGTTAGAACTGTGACCACAATAATAGAAATGAAAGCAGTTAAAAATATTATTTTTTTAATTTATAAAAATTATAGTTTTTGAAAATATGCATTTCGTTTTATGCATCATCGATGGTTTATTATACAGATTGAAATTATGCAATTCGTGTTATGTAAAATGATCATTAGACCATTTCTTTTTATGCGAAACATTACACACCCAAAAAAAACACCTGAGCCTAATATTGGCAAAGTTATGAAGGATCTAAGTAAGTACTCAAATTTGAGGTCGATAAGGCCTCAACCGCACTGTAAAAGAGCTTAGGTTTGGGCTGATTCGATCTCAACCTAACCAGTTAAAACTTCTTCAAGATTTGTCCCGCAGTGAACGTGTTAAAGGTGTCTGTTGGTACTGTTGGTAGCCGACTGCACGCAGTACCTGCAGACGACGTGTCATGTTATGTTTCTATGAAATAAGATATAAATAAGTTGGCATGACGCGACGACACGTCGTCTGCTGTTGCTGCGCAGTCACACCTTTACACTTGATCACTTGAAATATTCCTAACAAAAAAAAATACACCGATGCCGCTTAAGGGCGTTTTCACTGAAAAGTGTACCAAATTAAGGATTGAAATTAAGGAACTTTAACTTTGTCAGTTTTGAGACGAAAATTAGCTATACATTGCAGCCGTCAATATAATATAGCTAATTTTCGTCACAAGACGGTAGTGATAGGTACCTTGCTTGCTTGTTTGAAAACCTTAAAATCTGTGATTGAAAATAAACAAGTTACTTATCTATATTAAGGAACTTGAAAAAAAAAACCATTTTTATTTACTGACAAGTTCATCATTTACTTTAAGATCTAAAAGCACGGATTTAAATAGGTACGTAACTTATTTGATATTTATAACGTGAGGTTGGTTACGTACTGTAAAACTGTGTTTGAAAATAAACAAGATACTTATTTATATTGAGAAACTTGAAAAAAATACACTGTTATTTATTTACTGACAAGTTCATTATTTAATTTAAGATCTAAAAACACATTTTTAAATGAGTAACTTATTTAATTTTGAACGTGCAGTTGGTTGCGTACTGCAAAACGGTCGTTTTCTTAACTAGCCTCGGCCATTTGCTTTTCGGCGTCTTGCTGTGTGGTCGTGTTACATCTTGCGCGCGGGGTGGGCTGGGCACTAATAGTTTCAATTTCATTTTCATTTAATTAATTAGGTATTTCAAATACCTTTCAACTTATTACTCATTTAACCTTTCTTATTTAGTACACGTGTTACGTGGGCTTGGGGTCGTCAATATAGTAGGTACCTAGTAGGTAAAATTGAAAAGGACAAATTTTAAGAAAAAATGGACGTCGAAGTGAGAAATCTTCTAACAGCGTGGAATTTGCAGCAATATATTGAAGTTTTTAAAGGTAAGTCAGATTTTTTTTTCTGTGTGTTATGCCTGCCTGCCTGTCTGCAACTCTCTTTGCCTATCGTATTTTGCACCAAATAGGTAGGTATTTTTCAAATAACGCTAACATGTTATCCATGCAATGCATAGATTGAACACAAACCTAGTAATAATATATGAGTCCCTTGAAGTGAAGTGCGTTGCCGACAAATGTTTCATAATAATAATATTATTACAGACTTCAAAGGTTCTTTTGAGTACGGTACCTACTTACTTTTTATCTATTTATTTAACCATAGTTTAATAAGAAATGGGCAGACTTTGGTTTTTGACGACTGGCGTTGCCGGATATAAGATACGTATAAGTAAATAAAACGCGCTTTGGACACAGGTTGTGACGTGCTTTGTTTAGATTAGGTTAGGTAAATGTTTTTTTTTTACCGGCTTGTCTTGTCTTTTGTTTCGCGTGTGATTAAGATAAAACAAACAAACACTAAAAGAACGTGATGGCGAAAATGTCCACTAAAATATCGCGCGTGAGGTTGTTCTTCGATGAAATTGATGATAATCTAAAAAAGTGAGCTGCATGTCGGTAGGTAATTTTCGTGAAAGGTTGTCCTCAATCGGAACCACCTTCCCCTGGCGCGCCAGCTTCATCACATTCAAGCTTAAGTGTTAGTCAATTAATTTATTAAATAAAATACAGGGTTAATACCTTTGACTATTCACTGTTGTTTTGTTTTATTGAGATAAATTTAAAATGGTCTACATGATTATAAAGCTTGTGTCAATGTCCTGTCCTAATACTAAAATCTGAAAGTCTGCCCATATCTAGTAGGTAATTTAACTTAACCCGTCTGTTCTTGTTTGATATTTATTTAGGTACTTTAACATTACAGAAAATTCCGTGACATCATTATCTCTTCCTTTACTAAACGAGGCCATGCTACAGGACCTGATCCCTCTCATCGGGCACAGGGCAATATTTTCAAAAAACTTAGAAGTCTATAAAAGTAGTATTTGTCCTAGTGCCAATAATTCAATTGTAAGTTAATATGTAAAAAAGTACTAGTTTTTTTAAATTTTAATGCAATATTTTGTGATTTGTTTTTTAACCATAAAATTCCATTCTAAATTAGTGAGAAATTCAGTGGCAGTGAACAAAGATTTAAGAAATATCAGCGTCAACTGCCTATTATTTGGTATTGTTAGTTTACTTTTATACTTATTTGAATATTGATTATGAAAAACCTAATGTACAGAAAATTCAATAAATATCTGAATATAATAATCAAAAGAAATTACAAAATGTTGCATTGCATCTTTTTGTTGTTTATCTATGTACTATAAAATGTGCAAGTATTTTAACAAACATCATTTCCTTTTTATGTAAATATGGGTTGCTTGCAGATTGGTGATGATTTTTCTATCGGCGACCTACTAACTTTCCCGCTTTATGACTCTCCCTCATGCTCCAAAGCAATCACCAGTCCTAGTATGCATAATTCACCAGTCACTATTTCTATACCAGAAAAGTCACCGGCTACGATTTTGTTGCCAGAAGATACACCATCTTTAGAAATAAATGTATGTGATATTTTATGCACGCTTGCATTTTTTTGCAGTCTTTTGTGTACATTGCATATAAATAATTTGTGCCCATTTCACAGCATCTTATATGAAGTTTAATTTTAGGACTTGCGCTTGCTGTTGAACGGTACTCTAGAAGGAAAACGCTTGTTGAATTTGGACAAAAACATTCCACTAAACAATGCGGCACGTCTGAGTTTAGTAAGGATTATTGGGACCTCAATACTACGGCAAGACCCTGAGAAAGTGATTAGATCTTCCTTTTATGCCAACTGGGCTCGCGCAATAACCAGCGTTTTTCCCCAGGAAAAGCCTTCAGTATATTTTCATACTAAAATCGTTGAATCGACACGTGGTATTATAACAAGAGTGTCTGGAAAATTGCCAGACCAGATACACAATCTTAAAAGGAAATATAGAGAGTCAGGTGTAGTCGACAAACGACGCAGACTTTCAAGATCTTCAGATTCTTCTCAATCTCCAAGTCCAAGCATTCGTTTACCAGACGGAATAACTGATGATGAAGATTCAGAAGAAAACATTTTATGGCTCAGTAATTCTACAGAACCTTGGACGGCGGTAGAACTAAAATGGAAAGAGACTACTCAAGCAAGACTTAATAAATCAAAGGAATTGACAATAGCCCAATATTTTAACTTGAAAAACCCAGCTCCCATCCACCCAGCCCACCCAGCTCTTAAGAAGCCCAAAGGATATCTTCTGGTGAGTTTAATTGTTACAATTATGTTTAGAATGTTATCCTAATTACTTTGGCCATAATAAATATCATGGGACAATCTTACACAAATTGACCTAGTCCCGAAGTAAGCTCTAGTAAGCTTGAGTTGTGGGTACTGGGAAACAATAAACATATAATTATACTACCATAGAGAAATAAATACTTAAATACATGGCTAATTTAAAAGTTAGCCATGTATTTAAGTATTTATTTCTCTATGTAAGTATAATTATACGTTTATTGTTTCCCAGTACCCATAACTAAAAATGTCTAATTAAGGAAAAATGTCTGCTCATAAATAGAATTTTATTAGTGCTCTTTATTTTTCATGCTACAGTAGTGTTATTACAAAAACTTAAACAAGAGTCATCGGACATGTGTTTACCATCATAGAAATCTGTCATTTTAGATGTGTCTAAGAAATGGCATACTTTTTTGTAATAACACTGGAAGTTTTTAAGTACGTAATACTGCATTATCCCTAATGTTTTATACTTTAGTAGTGTCGTAGGTACTTATAATATGTAATTGTATTCTTTGTTTGTTTACAGTTACAAAAAGCTTTTGACCATCTCTATACGGGAACATAGTGAGATAACTGAAACTTTCCCAGCATTAAAAGGAAAAATATTTAACTTGGCTAAGACACGCAAGACCAACAAGGATAGAAATTTAAATCTTCTTATAAATTTTGAGCAAGGTAAGTTTACTGGCATTTATTGGATTTTTAAAGAATGCAGCTATGTCAGAATGAGATAATACTATATAATATATTATATAGTATTATGTCTCGGTCTTACTGATAGCTGCATCGCTCTCGGTTCGCCCAACTATCCCTTTGTGTAGATTGAAGGCCGATTGCTTCCTTTTTCGTCGTATTATCGTTTTGACACATTCTTGTGTCGTTGTATTCTTGTGTCGTCGCTTTCCGTTTTGGACATAATTTATAACATAAAATATAGAAAAGTCAGTCTATCACTAATATAGTTTAACTAATAGGTTGTGTTAACTTGTGTAAGATTTTTGTTTCCTAGAAATAAGTTCCATGTTTAAGTATGGTTTCTTTCACTTACTAATTACTTTACTTTTTCATTTACTAATAAATCTTATATTTTTATACATACATACATAAAATCACGCCAGTTTCCCAGAGGGGTAGGCAGAGACGACTTCTTTCTTTATATTTTTATTATGCAAGTAAAGTCATAGGCATTGTATAGTATAACTTGCTAGTTCTATTTTGTCCAAAAAAAAATGAAGAAAACGGAAAGCGACGAAACAAGAAAGTGTCAAAACAAGAATACAACGAAAAAGGAAGCAATCCTTAAGTTGCTTGCGGTGCCTCTATAAGTTCAAAATGTTGTTTACAAAATGTATCTCTTACAAGAAACAACAAATCTAGTCCCAACATTCTAATTCTAACAATGTGATTTAACTTTTTTTAAGTATTAATTTAAATGATTACATGGTTTACCTACTGTCATTGTTTATTAAGTTATAGATTTTAATTGCATTATATTCTTCCTATAATGTACAGTCAGTGTCATATTCATATATTAACACTAGCTGTCCGCGCCCGGGTGTTTCTTTTTTCTTCATACAAACCTTATGAAATATTATTTACGACCTATTCTCAGACCTACTGAACATACATACACACAAAATTTCATAAGAATCTGTTAAGCCGTTTCGGAGGAGTTTTGTTACAAACACTGTGACACGAGAATTTTATACAGGGTGACTGGATATTCGATACAATCCTTTTATGGGGGCATAGTAGAGCTCATTTGGAGCAAATTAGGTCATGTCGTACCCTGTCCGGAAATTATTAGTTTCTCAGATATTTATAATTTTAAACTGAATTTTGGTGATTTTCCCTTATGTCCATGTCACGAAAAATCCTTAATGTCATGTTTTATTTCAGATGTTTTTGAGTGTTATTTTACATAATTAGAATCATTACATATCAGTGCAGTTTTTTTAACGCATTTGTCGGTTTTTTAATAATCGAGTTTTTAAGTAATCACATGAAGTTTGTTTCTCCATACTAGGTGTTCCCGTGTTTGTTTATCACTTAGAATGGAGAAACAAACTTCATCTGATTACTTAAAAACTTGATTATAAAAAAACCGACAAATCCGTTAAAAAACTCCACTGATACTATGCCCCCATAAAAGGATTGTATCGAATATCCAGTCACTCTGTATATTAAACACAGATATTAGATATATTAAGGTAACATTTCATATCAATTGTATGGTGTACCCCGAACTATTTGAGCAGTTTGAATGTTACCTGATATATGACGCTGACTGTACATAGTTATAGTGTATTGGTAATTTAATGTGTATATATAGCATTGTTTACATTTCAGGATCAGAGGAGACGTCAAACATCGCTTGTTTGCTTTTGATACCATCTCTCTTGGCTGTCACAAGCGTTGGTATGAAGAACACGACGAAAAAGTTTTGGCGTCCTTCAAAATCAGAGACAACGGCTGGTTTCATTCTCCATGTCAAGTAACATAAGTACCTAAGCTTTATGCCCAAATTATTTTGACATATTCGAATTGGCTTTGTCTTTGAATCCAGGTTTGATGTCTCTGCACCTATTATTTTAAATGAAAGTGAAATTGAAACTATTAATTGTGTCGCGCCACGTTGTATTTATATCGGAGCATCTTTAATAATGGCGGAAGCGCCATCCGCCATAAGGTCCCTTTACATAGATAACGTCACATATTACATTCTCATTCTATCAAATAGCTGCGTCCCTCTCGGCCTGGCAGTCCGACTGGTAGTCTGTTGTGTGGTGCCAGAGCACACCGACCGCCCAGTGGTGCCTTTTTGGTCTAAGATCCGAATAGGAGACGACCTTCACCCAGCTGTTTATTCGATAAAAAGTATTTTATATCATATTTAATATGGTAAGTAATATATGGCGAATAGGTAGGCTGAAAAATTTCAGTCCAGTATTTATGATATTTTTTTTATAAGGAACGTTTTTAAAAAATTACAATTGCTTGTTTAAACAAATTACATACTAATCGAAAGTATGAAACTTATAGAATATGCAATCGTTAGGTTTAGTGCAAATTATTAGTACCGACTTACCTGTGTATACTTACATGTTTATAATAGTCAACCTAACGTTTGCATATTCTAACGCTTCATACATTCGATTAGTATGTAATTTGTCTATTAAACAAGCAAATGCAATATTTTGTATTAAAGTGGATATTTAAATTTTTAATTATATATATATATATATATACTGGACTGAAAATTTTCAGCCTACCTATGCGCCATATATTACTTAACATAATTATTAAATTGGATATAAAATACGTTTTATCAAATAAACAGCCCTGTGAAGGTCGTCTCCTGTTCGGATCCCCTCCTACTATTTGTTCTTCAATTGTTTCTACATCTATTTTCTAATGAATGAATTAAAAGCATTTTCTCAAAACTATAAACTAAGATTTGTAACACATCAGGATGCTTAATTTTTGAGAAAATGCTTTAGTTTCAATTAGAACCACTCTAGAGGGTGCGCCGTAATTTTAAGTTTGATGATAGTGTCTGTTATCGTTTGTTTACTTTTGTATAAATGACGACGAAATATAAAGAAATCAATAAGCTGATTTATTAAGTATGATTACATTGTTTGTACACATTTAGCAATTTAATATGTTTAAGTATAATTGAGTCGCTTAACATCAAACTCAGATAACTCCTTGAAATTTGGTTACGAATTTAAACCCTAACTTGTTTGGAAGAAAAAACGCAAGTTCCGATGTTCTTTTGCATGGATATATCCGAGTTTGAAGTTAAGCGACTCCATTAATAAACGTTAAGGTAGCATTCCGTAACTCGCGGCAGGCGGCAGACGGCACATGCCGCGACGGCACACGGCATTACTTAGCGGTATTTTGTATGGAACCCATTTCGACACTCGACTGCAACTCCCGCGCGACAGGTGTAGGCAGTTGCAGTCGTGTCGTGGAATGGGGGACCCTACAAATTCATACTGCTAAGTATTGCCGTTTGCGGTCGCGACACATCCCGCTTGCCGCGAGGAACGCAAAGCTACCTTTAATTCAAATTTGAATAATTCATGTCATTAGATATAATAATTATTTAGTGGTTTTATTTATTTTACTGCCGCACTCAGAGACGTCAATTAAATTGAATGCTTATTTAGTGACGTGTTGTCTTATTCTATTGCTATAACTAAAAGTAGCAAAGAAAGTGACAGCATCAAATTTAATCAAACATTAAATTTAATTGACGTCTCTGAGTGCCGCAGTTACTCACTTAAGTTATAATTAGTTAATTAATAAAGTGCATTGTATTTGAAATACATAAACATCTTTTAATGTCTTTAAAGGTTGGTTTGTCGGGATATACTTAAAGAATAAGATCGTTTAGTTCACATATTTTTACTATTGATAACTGTGTTTCATAACTGCTAGAGGAACGATATTCTTCTTAATTCCCGACAAGATAACCTTTTTTTCCCCAAATGCGGGTAACCACAGCTATGTTCAGTCAGTTTTCGTTTATACCATGTTACTATCTTTATATCTTACATAAGTCAGGACTCCAGTCGAGGACCAAGTCGGGATGACACTTTTGAGATATACAATTTTTAGTACGTAACCTGATCTCTCATTGTAGGAAAATCCTTTAGGAAGTTGACTCATACTGAAAATGTGTTGCTTAATATGTTTATGTTGTCATGTGTACGTGTACAAAAATTTCGGCTTGCCACTTTGGAACTGTACGCACGACAACATATACATATAATATAAAACACGTTTTTAGTATGAGTCGACTTCTGCTAGGTTTTTCTAATTTGCGGGTCGGTTTACTAAAAGTGTATATCTAAAAGAGTCACCAGAATTTGTACTCGCAACAAAGTATTTTAGCTGTGGTTACCGAAATAACCCACTTAATAATACCAAGTAACATTGCTACGTATACCAATCTGAATTGGTTAAATGTTACAAAGCAGATTGGTTGTAGCTACCCAATAAACTAGGTTGACAGTACCGAGTAACTTGGCTACGAGTACCAAATTAACATGGCTAGGTAATGACAAGCAGATTGGTTGTAGCTACCCAGTAAACTAGGTTGACAGTACCGAGTAACTTGGCTACGAGTACCAAATTAACATGGCTAGATAATGACAAGCAGATTGGTTGTAGCTACCCAGTAAACTAGGTTGACAGTACCGAGTAACTTGGCTACGAGTACCAAATTAACATGGCTAGATAATGACAAGCAGATTGGTTGTAGCTACCCAGTAAACTAGGTTGACAGTACCGAGTAACTTGGCTACGAGTACCAAATTAACATGGCTAGATAATGACAAGCAGATTGGTTGTAGCTACCCAATAAACTAGGTTGACAGTACCGAGTAACTTGGCTACGAGTACCAAATTAACATGGCTAGATAATGACAAGCAGATTGGTTGTAGCTACCCAATAAACTAGGTTGACAGTACCGAGTAACTTGGCTACGAGTACCAAATTAACATGGCTAGATAATGACAAGCAGATTGGTTGTTGCTACCCAATAAACTAGGTTGACAGTACCGAGTAACTTGGCTACGAGTACCAAATTAACTTGGCTAGATAATGACAATCAGATTGGTTGTAGCTACCCAATAAACACGGTTGATTTTACCGAGTAACTTGGCTACGTGTACCAAATTAACTTGGCTTATATATGACAATCAGATTGGTTGTAACTACCAAATAAACACTGTTGACTTTAGCGAGTAACTTGGCTACGTGGACCAATCCTTTTAGTAGAAAATACAAAGTCAATTATTTGCGCCCACCGAGTTAGTTTTCTAAATGTAGCAAAGCTCGTTGGTTGTGACAGCAGTTGTTCATGTGTTGTTGATAAGTAATATACTTCGTAGAAGTAACCATTCTGGGAGAGTTACTTTTTTAATAATTTAAAGGGTTAATTTTACCAAAAAACTTTAGCAATGATGACGTATCTATTTTTAGCCACAAACTTTGCAGGCTCCCTCACAAATAACTCACTCGGCTGAAAATAGAAACTAGTTTACTATTTTTAACCTTTACGTTTTCTCAGTGTACATAGTGTGAAACTAATTTTATAGAAATAGAAATAGAAACATTTATTCGACGAACACAGAGAAAAAAATCATTAAAAAAAAAAGAAGGATGGCAACACAAAAATAAAAACAAAAATTATATAGAAGAAAATAAAAAATACGATCATAGAATAATGTTGCCATGGTGATTCTGTGACGTCGAAATTGACACCACTCAGCACTATGTCACAGCATAAACCGCGACGCTGGTTTTCAGTGGCGCCAACGTGACACACGAACGAAGAGACAGTGTTTGATTAAAGAATATAATAAACAGTAGTAGATTAACTAGTAAGATAATAAGAAATAAATTAAATACATTTTTTTATATGAAAACGGAGTAAAATAGGTACAAAAATCGGTCAAGATAATTCGAACAAAATAAAAAAGGAAGGCAACTGAACACAGATAAAGGAAGAAGAGATTGAAAACATGCAATGAATAAACATTTTACGCCTACGAAGTCCTCTAGAAACGCGGGTCTGTTTCAATGGTTCGTGAACTGAATGGATTTCCTAAAAGGATAGTTAACCTTTTGGAATAATAAAGACTATTAAAAAACTACTGACTTATAAGTTACTACTCCGAGCAACGTCACGTGAATGTCACCAGCCTTCTGCTGGCGTAACCACATTAGCTCGTAACGAGCTGCCCTCAAAGACGGGACTCGATTACTGACTAGTCGATGCAGAGCACCGGTTAACGTGGTTACACGGAAGATGTCATGTTAGAGTGGAGGTGCCTGCACTATTCTCGAAAGGTCTCCTTTGTACCAAATAGTTGTGGAATTTACGTCAAATTTAGAATTGTCTACTTTCATAAAATCATTACATCTGCTTTAATGTTGAGACGATAATGGTATCCTGTTTCTCAATCGTGGCTAGGCCGTATTGTGACCGGATTCTATAAAACCGCACAATAAACACAACCACACACACCTATTTTTGTTATAGTATTTATTCTTTGTCACTTTCTGTCAATTCAAATGTCACGGATAAGGACGAATCATATTTATCATACTATAACTGTTGCTCGTTTATGAATAAGAGGGGTTATTTTAAAGCATGAGTTATGACAGCTCTAAAGCATGATGTACTTTAATAAAAACTTATCAGTTAATATATTCGGCCCCTGGGCTATCAACGCTCTTCTTTATACTCTGGCTAAAGCAAAAGCTCTCGCTAACTTCTAAATCTATCTCTATTGATGTGTTACCTTGTTAAATGCAACTTAAATGTATTAGGGACTCCCTTAAGAGTTGGTAAAGACGAGCATAATTATCTTAAACTCTTGTTAGGTCTTCTATAATACACTTAGTCAATGTCAAATTACCCCCGAGACGTGGATGTCCCTAGCGATATCGTTTGTTTTGTGACTTAGACACTTTGTCCTTGATTTTGTTTCTTAGTACACTTACGTAACTTATAGCTAAACTACATTGGTAAAGTATCAATATAGTCCGTTGATACGTAACAATACAACAATTTTAGCTACTTGTAATGTATTCAACCCACGAAGCGTCTTGCTATCTTGTTTTGGGCATATTGACGCGACGTCAACTTGAACATGTGGGTTACTCTATTGTTTTTAACTCGGCCGCCATTATTGTCAAGTAAATAAGAGCTATTAAAACAAAAACAATACGATAACATGGGGTACTATTATTTGACCGAAACTCCTTTCAACGAATGTATGCGAATGTTTCGCAGAATGTTCATTTCATCGAAAGGTATTTCTCGCCACGTGACTAACTTTTTTTTGGTAGTCCCATGACTAATAAGCTAACCTTATCTATATACGTAACTAATGATCAACATATCCTGAAAACATCATGGTTTCAGCAGAAAATAACGTTCGATGAAATTCAATTCTATGAAATGATACAATCGATGAAGTAAAATTCGATAAAATTATGGGTTACCAAAGAAGTAATATCGTTTTACTGATTAGAACAGAGCCCCTGGCTTTTTCAATTACTTGATGGGTACGGTGCAAATCAGCGCTGCCCTCGTACGGAAAAAAGGCACATCTACTAAATGAATTGTATTGCACTTCTAACCTTATTATAACCCTTGACAGTTTAATATGCTTCTATGAATTTATTGTACTTGTTCCTTTTCTCCCTACGACGGCAGAGCGGTACTTGAGTGTTTCGGTGTTTATGTACGGTCGAAGTCAAAGATAAGTTTACATTGATTCACCTTATTCCATCGAAATAACTTGCGAAATTTTGACGTATCTTTGACGTCGACTGTACCTACGTAGTATTCATTTCCAAAACATAGTAATATTACAATATAAATTGCATTAGATACATCTCAAAAAATACGAAATTATACTTTTTTTACAGCCTACATCATCATGGAGTATCCTGAGGTGGCAACATGAGATCACGACACCTCGGATCACTGAGGTTGCTACCAGAGGTCGCGTCAGTAGCATCAGGGGTCCACATGGCTTCCTGGTGAGACTAGTTTAGCAAGAGACGAGACGACTTGCGGAAAATTAATCCGCTACAACTAATTACCCACATCTATACATATATCTTGACTGACTGGCTAACTCCCTTAAAGAGAAAGCACATGCTGAACCTAGGAGCTTGAAATTTTTCCAACTAATACTTTTAAGTATAAATATTTCCTAATGATAATTTAAGTACCTGATATTTTGTTCATCATGTATCCAGCGCAATATGATATAGCTACACTAATTACACGCCGTTAATTAATTGTTCGCGAACACAAATTCACTTTGCAGTGTTCGTGCAGGTAACACGATTTCGTTGGATATTTGCGTTTTACAAATTTGAACGCAATTTTATCGAAATGATGGATGCCGCCGCGGGGCAGGTCCTCGTTAATAACAGTTTACATTCCGCCCCGGACTTAATCGCTGACGGATAAATAAATATAACTCGCGGGAAAACACACCAATATTTGCACTTTTCAGGCTTCTACTTCATTATTTGTTTGGAAGTTTGCTAAGTTCAAGTCTTGCTAGAATGTGTATTCGTATTTTTTCACTTTATACAAAACAACAACAAAAACAATACATTGAAGACACAAAAACGATGTTCTAAAGCTATCATAAAAGGGATTAAGAGTAAAGTTGTGCATCGAGTAGACGAGTACAAAATGATCAAGGAAAGGATCATAAGTACGTACAATAAACGTAAGTAAAGTAAGTTTCTGGCTACAGTACTGTTGTAGCACTAAATTAATTAGCATAGGTGCACGCAGTAAGGCCAGCAGTAGAACGCACGGGTCTCCGGTTGGATCCTTCGGAAATACGGGCGCATCTCTGCAACCACTCCGCTCTGCCAACCAACCATTTCTTATTAACACTGGCTGGCTTTCTTCTTTTCTTTTCTTTCTTTTTCAATTAAAGTAGGCTGTTTTGATACCGAAGTACCTGAGTATAATGTACGATAACAGTTATGACTGATTTTAGAAGGATAAAATTACTGTATAAATCCAAAGGTTAAGCTTGTTTTATCAAATGCTTGAGCAAACCAGCGCGAAGAACAATAAATAGCGGTAAGAACCCATACTTGTAATACTAAAAAGTAATAATTAGTACAATATTAGTAGTAGTAACTGAGAAGCGTTCTTCGTTAAACTAAAAATGTGTTATACATGTGCTAATTAAGAGCTCGTGCTCTACTAGTTAATTAAGCACACCCGATACTTTCGATTCGACGCAAACTTTCAAATGAAAACAACCCAAAAACTTATCTGCCTACAAATTAAATTATGAACAGGGTAATTTTGATAATATATTCGTACTTGAAACTGAAACGCGGACACTCACGATGTTCACGTGACCAAAATTAAAGTCAAACAAAAAACCAGGGACCGTGCCATGTTAGGTATATTGTCAGCTTTCCATTGCGAGCGAAGCGGCCCCGTACGGACTCAATTTAACTTACAACGGTGGCTTCCAAGTGTTTCCACCGCGAGCAAACCTCTTGAAATCATCGTTGTAAGCAAAACAGAGTCCGTACGGGGCCCACTACGCTCGCAGTGGAAAGCGGACATATGATGGAAATTCGTCGACACGTATCAAAGTCAAGGACGTTGGTAACCGAGTCACATGTTTAAAGTGGAAATGGGCAGGACTGTTGGCTGAGCGGGAAGACGGTAGACTAGGGCAATATCGGAGTGGTGGCTAAAATAAAGGAAGTAGTCAGTTGGCAGACTGTCCTGCCCGATGATCAGGATGAGGCAGGCGCATGATCGGACGACAAAGAGAGGAAGCCTATGCCCTGCAGTGGGTCAATATGGACAGATTAGATGGATGGATGAATGGATTGATTGCGGTCTTTTCGTGTTAAAGACAACGAAACAATGATCCTACTAATATTATAAATCAATATCTTTTTTTTTTATTCAATATAGATTCATACAGAACACTTTTTGAATGTCGGAGATCATTTACAATTTACAATTTACAATTAGGCACATGTTAACTGACGAACAGAAATTCTGTTATAACTAAGTCAAAAATAATAATATTAGAACTAGGAAAAAAATATATATATGTCAGGATTATATAAAACAAATTCAAAATCAGAGTATGTCAGTACACAGAGAGAGAATAAAAAAATATATTATATAAATAAAAAAACATTTAAAGCCATCTTTGTCATTTATAAAATCGTTAATCGTGTAGTAGGCCTTGCGAACTAAATGGTTTTTTATAAACAACTTAAATTTATTTAATGACAAAACTTGTACATTTTTGGGAATTTTGTTATAAAAACGCACACAATTGCCCATAAAAGATGAACTCACTTTTTGCAGACGATAACGAGGCACGGCTAGTTTATCCTTATTTCTAGTATTACGCGAGTGACAGTCACTATTTAGTTTAAATAAATGTTGATTTCGTTTTACATACATAACAATTTCAAAAATATATTGAGAACCGAATGTGAGAATGTTGATTTGCTTGAATTTTTCTCGTAATGAAATGCGAGATCCTAACTGATAAATAGCGCGATTCGCTCTTTTTTGTAATACAAAAATCGTTCGGATATCAGCGGCTTTACCCCAGAGCAAAATACCATAAGTCATTATGCTGAGAAAGTAAGAAAAGTAAACAAGCCTAGCTGTCTCAATATCGGTGAGTTGCCTTATTCTTTTTACTGCATATGCTGCCGAACTAAGCCTATTACCTAACGAAGAAATATGTGATCCCCATTGTAGTTTACGATCCAGTGTAATACCGAGAAAAACAGTGCTATGAGCAAATTCAATGAACTCATCATTAAGTTTAACCTGTTCGTTCTTACTGGTATTGACTTTGGAAAGACTGAATTTAATACATTTTGTTTTCTTACTATTTAGAAGTAAATTGTTTGCGGTGAACCATCCCGCAACCGAGTCTAGTGCTGTATTCACTTTATCCAAGTTGGTTTCCTTTCTGCCAAGTTTAAATATTAACGATGTGTCATCCGTAAATAACACAATATCATGTTTGTTCTGCACGTGATAGGGCAAATCGTTAATATAGGCCAAGAAAAGAAACGGAACAAGTATTTAGCCTTGTGGGACTCCTATAGAAATATTAGACCCCTTCGAAAAAATTAAATAAATAAATTAGACTATTGGATCTAACAGATGGTTCGAGAAGGTTTACATTAAAATCCCCGCACACTATAATAAATTTAGAAGAACTAGAAATCTTAATAAGTGCTTCCTCCATTACAGACTCAAACAAGCAGTAGTCCGCAGATGGTGGACGATAAGCACAGAGAATTATGAATTGCTCAAGCTCGGTGCAAGATAGTTCAACTGCTCGCTCGTTGGACAGACTTACTATGTCCTTGCGTTCTTTATTTTTTAAAGTATTTCGGACCATTATTAAAGAACCACCTCGGGCACTAGTTTGGCGCATATAACAGCTTACAATATTGTGGTTATTAAAATTAAACATCAATTCATGTTTTTTTAACCAATGCTCAGTAACGCATACTTAGTATGTGTATATTAGAACAATCTATAAATAATCCTATTTCAAGTTCCTTGTGGGAAAATCCTTGTATATTTTGATGAACTACGTTAATTTGACTAGAAGATTTTATCACAGATTGATTATTAATATTATTATTATGTCGGCTGCCGCGACTGCGGGAAAACGAGTCCACAGCCGCGGGCTTCGTCGAATGAGTTAGTTTAAAGCTAGTGGATTTAAAGACTCAAAGCTTACTTCAGCACAGTGGAGTCCATTTTTTAAATCTCTGTCATCAGAAATATTTAAAGGAGGGTTTTGTACATTATAAGCCAATAGATGAAAACTAATGTAGAGATCAAGCCGGCTTCAGGAAGAGCTTCTCTACCATCGATCACCTGTTCACTGTTACACAGGTACTGGAAAAATACGCGGAATACCGAAAAACACTCTATATGGTTTCCATCGATTATAATAAAGCTTTCGACTCTATTAAACACCACAAGCTTTGGGAAGCCCTTAACAAACAAGGTATTAACAAAAAATACATTACTATACTTAAAAATATATACACTGAATGTAATGCTAAAGTAAGATTCGAAAAGTTAGGTGATGTTTTCACAATAAAAAGAGGGGTGCGACAAGGAGATACGATCTCACCCAAGCTCTTCATATCTCTATTAGAATCAGTATTTAGAAATCTAAACTGGAATCAAATGGGCATAAAAATTAATGGAGAATACCTCTCTAACCTACGCTTCGCCGATGACATCATCCTGTTATCGGAAAGTCACGAAGAACTTCAAAACATGATCTACAACCTTAACATAGAGAGTGAAAAGTGTGGGCTTAGTATGAACTTTGACAAGACAAAGGCAATGACGAACGGGAAAAAAGAAACCTTATCCATTGCAGGGCAAAACATACAATACGTGGACGACTATATCTACCTAGGGCAAAACATATGTTTTAAAAACCGGACATCAAAGGAAATACAGAGACGAATAACCCTGGCATGGAAAAAATACTGGTCCCTCAAGGAAATCTTCAAAAACGACTACCCCACTAATGTCAAAAGGAAATTAATGGACTCAAACGTACTACCAACCCTTACATATGGTTGCCAAACGTGGGCGCCGACGGCAGACTCTCGGAGGAAAATTAGGTCTTTTCAAAGAGCAGTGGAGCGCAGTATGTTGGGGATCAAACTAAAGGATCGTATCAAAAGCACCGAAATAAGAAATAAAACAAAAATTGTTGATGCGCTAACTATGACCTCCAAGTTAAAGTGGAAATGGGCGGGTCACGTGGTTCGGCTCAGGGACCACAGATGGAGTCAGCTCGTGGTACACTGGAACTTGGCGCAATGCAAACGACAGAGAGGTCGGCCCGTCCAAAGATGGAAGGACGACATCGTGTCGGTGGCAGGCAACTTATGGACCCGCAAGGCCCAAAATAGAGAAACCTGGCAAGAGATGGAGGAGGCCTTCGTCCAGAAATGGAAGATCCCTGAGAAAAAATTATAACAAAACTAGTATATTATATTTTTTGTATATTATATTTTTGTATAAACACATATATGTACCTACATATTTATAACTTAAAAATGTTTTGTAACTAATAATTTGTTAATTATGTTAAGTTTTTTCAGTTATAACTACTATTGTTACGGTTCATGGGAATAAAGGCTATTTTAATTTTAATTTAATTTAAGCCAATAGTCTGGCACACTGAAGCTTATACTTTTTCCAAATATGGATGGAATCACGCTTACGTACTACGTTTTAAATAAATTTATAAATGTCAAAATATGAAATGGAATTATTATATACACACAGCTTATGTAAAATGGAATTTAAGTAAAAAATGTCATTATTAATATTATTAGATACATTACAGATATAAGGTAACCCACATAATATAATTTTTCCTATGCCTAATTCGCAAATCATAATGAGAGTTTCAGAAAACTTGATTAATTCATTTTTTGAAATATTTAAACTATTACCTAGCAGCACTATTAGAGTAGTACTCCTGTCGAACGAATCAGCCGTTATCAATTTGGCTAGTTGTGCGAGAGTTGCTCCAGGCAAGCAATTATTACACACGTTTTGATTTGAGAATCTGTTCAACATATTGCCAAACCCTACACCTGCCTCATCACTATATAATACTGTCCTGTAAGTCATCTTCGGGTGGTGGCTGTCGGGCGCAGTCTGAGTGTCTTGAGGGCACGGAGGCGAGTAGTGCTGGGCGGGCAGGGCAGGGGCGGGGGCGGCCACCACTGGGCTGCCGCCCGCATGTGCCGGCGCATGTGTGCAACCGCGCGGCGGCGCAGTCGTGTTAATGTCGTTTAAAGCCAAACTTAATTCTTTAGTTTTGCGTTTCGGTGTATCGTTATTGGTGTACAACGGCTGGGGTTCAACCTCTAACTCTAGCCGCGGAGCGTGCAACTCGCGAGATGCGGGCGCGAGTGCGGAGGATGGCGGCGCTGATGATGTGATCATAGAGTCGACATTCGCTCGCTGTTGGCGCAGGCGGCGCGCCGCGCGGGTGCGACGTGCTCGTCGCCCACGACTACGTTTCGCTATAGTGGTCGCACTGACTTGTGGTAGTCGCTTACTATCTACAGTTTGTTCCACTGAGCCTTTTCCCTCTAGACCCTGATCCGGTGAACCTTTTGCAGATGTATTATTTTCGTCATTGGTCTCCATTTGATTGTCCAAGAACCACTCGGTCAATTCTCGATTTTGTTGACTTAAATGGGTAAGTTCGGCCGCGGCAATCGAGAGTTCTTGAATCTCTTTGTAAGCAGAGTTCAATTTTACACTTAAATTAGCAACGTTAGCTTTCATATCCATAGAATGCTTTTTCAACGTAACATATTTTTTGCTAATTTTTATTTTACTTTCGGATGACTTATATTTTATTTTCTTAATCTGCCTCCTGTATTTCTTGAGTTGTCGTTTATTGACATGAGGGGTGTCGCCTATCTTTTCAATTACACCTATACTAGTGGAGCGGCAATCGTCAGAAAACGGTGACAGCTCCTCAGAAATTGATAGTGTGTGAATCCATTCGCTTTCTTTGCGTTCTTTGTATTGATGTAAGACGATAATTTCATCATGGGCCTCTGAAAGCTGTTGCTGAAGAAAACATATTTTTTCTAGAGCGTCCTCATGTAAAATTCGGCATTCTTGAAAACTGTCCACGGCTAACTGCAGAGACTCCCGCTGTGCGTCTGTCTCAGCTAGATGGTCGGACAATTCATTAAGGTGACGCTTTAATACAGTATTTCGCGATACAACAGATCTAATTTCTGCCTCATTGTCCTCGCGTTCGGCTAATAACCTGTCACAAAGAGCCTTTTGTTCCTTCAGTTCATCCTTAACCTTGCCTAAATTTTGTTCTAACACCATCCTACGAGTACTTGCCATATTTCTTCTGTGTACTTATGTCCTCTTACACATTATAATTGTCCCAGAATCGAAACTGTCACTGTTAGACCGCGCTAACTCCGCGGGCTCTATGAAGCGCTGCAGCGCTTAATGGTATAGCAGGGAACGCGGCGAGCGGCCGGCGATGAGTCACGCAGCGGGCGCGGTGCGAGTTGTCGTAGGCCAGGGACGGCAACGGATTTTTACAAATTTGCTTTTTGTTTTTAGCTGTATTTTCACAATTAAAGTATTTTTTGACACACTGTTTTCACAAATTTATTAAGCAACGGTTAAACTTTGAGTTTATCACTTTACATTTTAGCGAACTGAATTATTTGCGCGTTTTTCGATTTAAAATCGTGGGAGCAACAGACACAGATGTGCTCTTATTGACATTTCGCGGTCGAACGATCAATAAGATATCAATATCAATATCAAGGGACGATCTCACACAAATTGACCTAGTCCAAAACTAAGCTCTAGGCTTGTACTATGGGTACTAGATAACGATATAAATACTTATATAGAGAAATAAATACTTAAAAACGTAAAAAAACATCCAAGACTCAGAAACAAAAACTCGTGCTCATCACACACATTTTCCCGTACCGGGAATCAACCCGGGACCGCTAGTTTCGTAGGCAGGGTCACTACCAACTAGGTTAACGGGTCGTCTCTTCTGAAAGTTTGTGTTTTAGTTTGTCACTCCTTCACGCTGCAGCCGTAAGACAAATATGGATGAAAATTTAAATTGAGATAACTAATACTGGATCAACACATAGGCTACTTTTCATTCCGGGAAATTTTAAAGTTATCGAGGGAATAACGATAATCTAAATCTACGCGCATGAAGTCGCGGCCAGAAGCTAGTTCAGAATTAATTTGACGTACTTACGTCACAGTGTTTGTGCAACACTAACTAAATTTCATTTCGATTATGCAAGCTATCGTACACTTATGCAAGCACAAGGTGATTTAGCCCTAAATGCTTACATCACACGTCACTAATGAACTGAGCAAACGGACAGTAATGCGGAATTGTGTCAATACGGACCATTTCCCAGTGCTCGTGTCACATGTCCTGCGTCAGACACCTACAATGCGTGTCTCCGGCAATGCAGGCTTTTGTCGACTGTATTGATTTTTAAAATTTATTGATTTGCTTTAAAATATTGCGGATTACTAACAAACTGTAGGCTATCAAATATATGACGCGATATCGAGTTGGTGATATTGAACGCGTTAATTTTATTTGCGTTAGGACGTGTGATGGTTTAATTCGGTAAATAAATCATTCTAATGATAAAGTTTCAATCCACGATCCCGCCCTTCTAGTTAATTTTACAAATATTGACGCAATCCCGGAAAGTCAGTTTAAGTGCCGTGCGTTGTCGTATATTAGAAATACAATACTAAGGCAAGGGTAGGGTTAAATGGTATAATATCATTTAAAAACCGAAACCGACGAACGTGCGTGAAGAGGTTGATGAAAGTAGAGGAAGCGAAAGTTGTATCTTAAGACCGGTGTGCACTTGGCGTCCCAAAAACTCTGCCTACCCCATTGGAGACAGTTGAGAAGGTATGTATGGATGTAATTTAAAAAAGGTTGTCTTAATGTTAGCGATTTCTTTTTCTTAACGCATTCACTGCCGGCAACGGATGTTAGCATTTCTCTAATTTTCGCGAGCGACTTGACCGCACACGTGCGTTTTTAACCCCCGACACAAAAATAAGGTTGTTATAAGTTTAACTTGTGTATTTGTGTATGTGTGTGTCTGTGTATCTGTGTATCTGTAATAATAATCCTCGCCAGAGGTATCTACCGCATAAACTCCGCAGGGGAGGAGCGGGACCTCCTAACACAAGTATTCTAATACTTACCAGGAGGGACCGACCACAACTATGTATTATGTACGACTATAAGGTACCTAATAAAGAATTTTTGATTTTAATTTGATTTTTGGTCTGTTTATGTGTGTCTTTGTATCTGTGTTTGTGTGTTTGTCTGTGGCATTTTACCTCCTATATGAATGGATCCATTTGGACGCGGTTGTTTTTTATAGATGATTCTTAGTTAGGTTAAATTAGGTTAGCTTGTTTAATCTAGATGATTCTTAGTTAGGTTAAGTTAGGTTAGCTTGTTTAATCTAGATGATTCTTAGTTAGGTTAAGTTAGGTTAGCTTGTTTAATCTAGATGATTCTTAGTTAGATTAAGTTAGGTTAGCTTGTTTAATCTAGATGATTCTTAGTTAGGTTAAGTTAGGTTAGCTTGTTTAATCTAGATGATTCTTAGTTAGGTTAAGTTAGGTTAGCTTGTTTAATCTAGATGATTCTTAGTTAGGTTTCAAGAAAAACTATTGAAACGTTTCAAAACTTATCACCTAAAGGGCCCATTATTTATGGGCATTTTATCTAAGTTTTTAATTGTAACTACAGCATGCGAGCTCCGTTTAAAACAAAATATACCGCACTTAAGGAAATACCTACTCAAAGGAACTTACAAATGACCAGTGAAAGGAAGCAACTAAGTTGTGCGATGCTTCGGGGTCATCCGGCTCAAAGTGCATTCTCATTTTGGCTGGCGATTGCGCGGCAAAAGGACAGCGGGCTGGGTCGCCGGGCGGCACGCGCCGTTATTGTGCCGCTAGGGCTGCCAACGCCGAGGAAACTACCTGGTTGACAAATTGTTATATAAATTAAAATCATACATTGTTTTTTTCTTCTGAAGAATTTAAATTTGGGCGTATGATGTATTTTAAACCAATGTTTAAGGCGTTAAGCCCATCTGGCTTCTATATCGTTAATTATCAATTATTATTGTTAACGTTATGGTAACTCTTATTCACTTGTCAAGCAGCTCGGAGTTTGCGGTTGGATTTTATAAACGTTTAGCAGTTTTCTATAACAGTGAAAACAACGAATAAAACAGTTGGAACAATAGCGGGGAATATCGCATTGATTATAATGACAAATCAAAACCACGATCAGTTAGTAGAAATCTTTTACTTTTATTATTATTATTTAATCCTATTTCTGACGACCTCAATGTAACTGCATATAATTTGACATGTCATGTAATTTATACTGTAGTATAGTAATAAAATCTGAATCTGAATCTGAATCTGAATCATTACCACGGTTTTGTTAGTTTACTTGGTTTTTAGCTTTTTTGTTTATTAGTCTGTTTAGTAAAAAAAATCCAATCGATTTTTAACTCGCTTCTTAGCTTAGCTAGAGATTAAACGTAGCTAAACAACTGACAACGCAAAAGTTGTTAAGTAGTAAGATATTTAATTAAAATTTTAATGTACTGACATTTCAGTCCCCTGATATTTATTTATTTAACGTAAAACATTTTCAAGTTTTGTATAGTATGTCTTGTAAATATATTTGACAACCCTACTGCCTTCCGAATTCGAATTCAGTCTAAAACTTCCCACGTCCCGCTCATCACTTCCGCCGCTGAAAGAGACAAAGCTATCAAACATGTTCTCCTATATTTCGTAAATCACGTTAGATATTTTCGGTTTTGTTCGTGCCCGATCTTTTCGCTCGGCCGGCGTCAAATTGAAACGTGTGATTGTTCTTTTATGTATGATCTCGTGTAAGGATTTAATTTGTGTAAGAAATGGATTGGTAATTTGTTTCTGAGTTCAAATAAATTCAATAATTTAACCATTACTGTCATATTAAAATAATTAATCGTTCGATACACTCTGTGAAAAGGAAGATGTTAAGATAAAAAACCAATAAATGAATATAAACATTACGGCAACTGGTGGACTAGCACAACTTGGCCGTGACTTGTTTTTCACTAAGCTTTCCCTTTTTAGGGTTCCGTAGTCAAACTAGGAAACCTTATAGCTTCGCCATGCCCGTCTGTCTGTATATACCTACATACAGACAGACGGGATCTGTCTGTTTGTTTGTATGATACCAATAAAGAAATAAGTAAAAAATAAGTGTCGGTGTACCACCCATACAAACGTAAGGGTGTTTTTTCCATCTTACAACATCTGATCAATAATTATTAATTAATCTTATCAAAAAAACCAGTATGTGCATGTGTATAATTTTTTTTATAAATGGTTGTAACTACTACTGTCAAGAGCATAGCTCCTTAGATGGGAAATAAAATATTTTTCTGCATGTCTAGTTTGTTTACAAACGCATGATGATTAAGTGCCATAGATCCATATCGGAAAGGGATCCAAATTAGTACCTGTACCAGAGGGCACCTGTGGGTAGTATAGCGATAAAATTCGTGCCTTACTCACAGCTTCTTAAACAACCTTACTGTACAAGTTTAAACTAAACGTGCAAATGACTTAACAGCATTTAAAACTATTTTGCTACTTGTTCTAACGCATCCCTTTCAAAACCCAACTAGAGTGAACACAACCATTTATTCGGGCCCCCTCGGTACACGCCGAGTATGTACGAAGCGAACGTAACGGTAAAAAGCCGCGCCATCTCGGGGGAAATTCGGGAACTATTTAATTGCGGCCGGCCGCTTATGTATAGGTATGTGCTTAGAATGGCTCAAGTTAGCGGCAACAGCGGATCTTGAATTTTTTTCAGATGGTTTTCTTGATCGCCTTCTTCTTATTTTTAGGGTTCCGCGCCAAAATGGTAAAAAAGGAGCCCTTATGGTGAGACTTGTGTCGTCTGCCTGTCTGTCTGTATGTCACAGCCAGTTTTCTCAGCAAACTACAAATGCCCTCGACCTGAAATTTGGCATAGTTGTACAAAATATTTCCCCGCATCTGTTTTAGTAAAAAAAAAATTAAATTAAATTTATAAATAAAAATTATTAAAAATAAACAAAAAACCCGACTGCAATAAAAAAAACAATTGAAAAGCGAAAAACAATCTCTATAATCTATAGAAAATTGTAAGAGCATATACTTATTGATATTTATAACAATTTAAATTTAACTTGAATATTGGAAAAGGTGTTCCAGGCGGGGACAAGCTAGTCCAAATGTTAATTTTTTTCAAGAAATAGCTTTTGAAATTCATTGCTTGTCCCCGCCTGCAATACCTTTTCCAATATTCAAGTTACATTTTAATTGATATAAATATCAATAAGTATATGCTCTTACAATTTTCTATAGATTATAGAGCTTCTTTTTCACTTTTCAATTGTTTTTTTTTATTGCAGTCGGGTTTTTTGTTTATTTTTTTTTAATTTAATTTATTTAACTCTTTTTAGTTTTTATTATTAAAATAGTGGTTTAATTAATTATTACTAAGCAATATATGAGCTCTGGAGCTTAAATTTTTGATGTCGCGAAGGTACAAGTGACAAATTACAAGCGAAACTCTCTTTCTAGTCAAAGGAGTTTATTACTTAACATTTACGTATTTTTTTGACACTCCTGTCAAAATAGTAGCATAAAAGTATTATAATATATATATATTTGGAATGGGCTATTTAAGAGCTTTTATTTGATATCCATATAGTTATAATAAAAAAAAATAGATTCCCCCTCCATATTTTTTTCCTCGGACGCCATATTGATATATTATATACCCTATGTCACTTCGGCAATTAAGACGAATCGAATGACACCTAGTATGTTAAAATCCGTCAAGCCATGTAGGCTGCAGACTAGGGTGTGTCACCTTAGTATAGGAAATAAAAACTTCGTTTTTTTGTTGATCTAATAGTAGTCAAAAGATGCATTGAGATCTAAAATAACAAAATATGTAAAAAATATAGGATTTTTTACACATCTTTGGCTCACTCAATTGAGGTAAAGTTTTTGGGTCTCCATACTAAGAGCTCAAAATGAATATTTGAATTCCTAGCATATTACACTCTTACAACACCAATTAATCGGGTTCCTATACAACAAATAAGTTTTTAGCATGGGAAATTACATTAATAGCACAAAATAAACAAACAAGCACTCTTATCATTAAACTTTTTAACTGCTTGCGTTAGGAGACATGTGAATTGATTGATTACGTCACAACATGACAGCTTTTTTGTTTTTCTTAAACAAGACAAACATTATAGTTTATGTATATATGATTATACACTAAAATAAAAAATGCAGATTTTACTAACCTTGTATTTTGCCAATTTTACCTAATTTCAAGGTCAATGAGCGAGCCAAAAGTACCACTAAATATAAAATCTGTAAATGCGAATCTTAATTACACTTAAAAAAGAAACTTTTGTGTGGTATTACTTTTCGAATTTCACAGTTTGACAAAAATGACACACCCTACTGCAGACATACATACATACATACATACACTCGAAAAACATAACCCTCCTTCTGACGCAGTCGGGTAAAAAAGAGGTCTAGAATGGGGGGTTAAAAAATGAACGTGGTTTGATTATAGGAAATGGGGTATCATAATGTAAGGGCGTAATCTGCTCATTTCAAAACAATTTTTTTTTCAATTCTCTTTTCCGTACTTTTTGATTAATAGCCAAAAATGTACAAAAAATGACCGCCGACCATAAGGTCGGAGATAACTCCGAAGTTTATAAATCAAAGTCTGAAAAAATCCTAACGTATAGATAATTATTTATATTTTTTGAGAAATAACCAAAAAGCTTTGAAAATCTGTATAAAATATAAAGTTCATAACAAAATGAGTATTTTCTTTTGTGGTTACCAAGCATATTATCATAAATACGTGACGTACTGCGCGAGTTCAACTCGCACGTGGCCGGTTTTTTTTTTTAATGGCGGTCCACTGAGAAACTTTTCGCTTTTTGGTATCCTGTTAAGTTTTTTATGACATTGTATATGGCGTGGTACGAATGGTAAGCGGCGTCTTAGGGCCTGTCCTCATCACCATGCTGCGGCACCGAGCCGTGCATCTGTGCGGATGCAACCACGTGCCTCTCCACGACGCCGCACCGCGGTTATGTGGACAGGCCCTAAGAAAACAAGTGTCTAATCAAAAGTTTGCACATAACAACTACAAGGATTGAATGTCTCTATGGTAGTCGTTTTATCGTTATTTATTTGTTTATTAAAAAAATCACATCACATCACATCACATACAACAAACACTGACATACAATATTACGACTCAACAAAATACAATAGCAGCCTTTACACGTAAAGTTTGGACCGCGGGAAACGCCACGTGCCATTCCACGGTTCGTTCCAAACCGTACATTTTTTACTATTTTACTATGACAGTTGCATTTACACGTACGGTTCGGAGCGCAGATTGGAATGGCGCGTGGCGTTGCCCACGGTCCGAACTTTACGTGTGCAGGCCGCTAATAAGTCGAACACGGCGGCATGGTGGAAGGAGATGCGTGTAAGATGGTAGTGACAATTTTATTCTAGCATTTTTATCTTATTTTGGCCTCGCGAGGTTTTATAGCAGATACAAAACTGACCGGAAAGTTAGTGATCACGCTAGCAATAATAAGTTATTCTGATTCTGCTATAGCTATACAATGTTTTGTCCTTATCTGTCATTGTGACATTTGAATTTGACAGATAAGGACAAAACGTTGTATAGCTATACGACCGTTACTCAACGTTTATTAGTAAGGGGGTTCTTCTTTCTCCGCTATATGACTTGACTTAGAGCAGCCATACAAGCAACTACATTAAAAAGCAAAGGCTGGAGTTTCCTGATTCGGTGTCCCATGAAGCTGAATAATTCAGTGCCTTGCACTACGACTGAGCTATTAATAGTCATCGGTCCTCCGTGTTCTATAGAAACATGAATAAGAAATATACAGACTGATGCAAGAGCGACTGGGATAGCGATAAAGTGAGTTGATGTTTTTTCAAATGATTTGAATATACTTTAATCTTATTTATATGTATAAGTAAATATTTCCTAGATTTCAAGGCAACTTTCAGATAGGCAGGATTGAGATAACAATTTACGTTGGTATGTATACTCTTCATTACAACTTTACAAACACACAAACAAGATACAACACCATAATTTTATTACAAATTTATTTCTAGAATTCGTTAACCTAACACACTTTTGGTGTGTGTAGAGATATCAATACACAAAAGTAACTTGGAATGTATAAAACTAACCTTTGCCCCCAACTTTACTTTTACTTCCGTTGTTGATTTTTGACAATTTATTTTTTTGAGACAAAAAGTCCTCAATTTTGAAGACGTCTGTGATAATCCTAACCTTTGAGCCAAACATCCAAAAATCCATCCATCACAAACGTTTATGCACATAATCACATTGTTAATGCGGCACCTTTAATAATTCTGTGACTTAGGCCCGCAGTCATGAAGTGACAACACGTTGGCAACGAATGGCTCTTGTTACGGCCTGAGGCAAATTCTTGGGCCCGGCGAGTGTCCGGAGCCCTGAAGTTTCGCTCACATTAGGACTATCAATTACACCAACTTATTCAATTAGTGAGCTACGCAACTTCAAATTGCTATTTAAAAATACATAAATCATTACATGGACCTACACACAAATACATAATTACATTTACACCAATATTTTTACCAAATTTAAATCACCAGAATGTATAAAATATCATGAAGTGACTTAGCGAGATAATAGGTAAGTAATGGTGCGATTTTTTTTTAAAGATAAAGGGAAACATGTTTATTCAGTAAGCGCTTCCTAAGATGAGACTACTGCTGATAAAAGTTACCGCAAGAAAACAGTAAGTAAGTAGCTCTTCGACAAATTACTTGTGAAAATGATAATACTAAACCTATCATTATACAGAACTATGACTATAAAATCAAAGAAATTATCATATGTAGTTGAGCAGAAAAACATCTTAAGACAGGCCTAACAAATTCATCCCATCAGCTGTCACAGCGTGACATAAAAGTACAGTCAACATCATAAATAAATGATCATTTATGTACCTTGTCGCTTTCAATCGTTTCACCATTTTATATGACATTTCAAACACAACGTTAACGTGACAAGGTACATAAATGATCACTTATTTATGATGTTGACTGTACAATTTTATTGCAATGTCACGATTGACATCAATATTTTGTGACTTAAATCTAATTTCAAGGCGTGGAATTTCGACACTATTTAGGGATGGTTCAAATAGTATACAGCAGTGGAAAACTCTTCAGTAGTTACTGAGTAATAAGGGCATTAAGTTGATTACCCGCCTCTTTCACTTTACTTAAATGTAAATAACAATTATTTTTTCCAAACAAGCGTACGGCCCGCCTGATGGAGGCGGTTACCGTAGCCTATGGACGCCTGCAATACCAGAAGTACCCCATCTGCGTTTCCTTTGCGAGTTCATGTTGTGAATCAATCAAATCAAATCGCAGCAAGGTGGAGCTTTGCAAGTTCTTTAATAAGACAAGTTCGGGAACCGAGCTTTGGCCAAACCTGGTAAGTCAGTTTGACTTACTGTAAGTAGTTACTTTGTTATAAGTATGACATACCTACTACAATATAAACTTATTGGATTCCGGGAACGCCATTTATTGACGATCATTAAATAAATAAAAATAAAAAATATCAGGGGACTATGTCACAACAATTTAACTAGTCCCAAACTAAGCTCTAGGTTTGTACTATGGGTACTAGACAACTATATAGATGCTTAAATAGAGGAATATATACCTACTTAAATACATAGAAAACGTCCATGACTCGGGGACAAATATTCGCGCTCATCACACAAATATATGCCCTTACCGGGATTTGAACCCAGGACCGCTAGCTTCGCAGGCAGGGTCACTACCAACTGGGCCAGCCCGTCGTCATTGTCCAAGTTATGTTATACGTAATGTAATGATTTAAACTTTTTAAATTGCGTATCTGTATCTCTGTCTGTGGGTCTGTAAAAAGCATTGTAACTCCCAAGCGATCACTTATAGTTATTATGCACACCCCGTAACCATATGAACAGTCGGATAAAATAAAACTACTTACATTGCGGCACTAACATGTCGTTTAATAGCTACCGAATTACATCAAATGCACAAAACGGCCACAGCCAGCCAATAATCCCCTTTGCAGCGAAGCCGGATTAGCGATATAAATATATGCGTTACAGATCTGCATTCTGATTGGTCGGCGCTGCGCCGGACGGGTCGGTCATGCGCGGGATTAAAGGAAAATAGATGATTTAACATACCCTTGTTTTTTGTTGGAGTTCGGCAGGTTTGTAAAAATAAAACTTATTTTGTGATATTAAATATTTAAAGGATGGCAGACTAAAAAATGATTTTAGTTCCATTTTTTTTCACTCTCTAGTGCTTAGACTAATAAAATTATATCAAATACTAATTGTACTTCCTCGTGTGGTTGCCGAGTTAGAATAGTGCCACTCCATGTCTTCCCGTGGATGTCGTAAGAGACGACTAAGGGAATAAAGGCTTGTAGTACTGTTAGGCGATGGGCTTGCAACCTGTCACTAATACGCTGGTAAACATCTTAGCCTAATTGTGCAAATTGTGGTTATAGAATTATCAACAAGTTTTTAGAGATGTTTGTAATTCTGTAGCTCTGCCTACCCCACTCTGGGAACGAAGGCGTGAGATTATGTATGTATGTATGTACTAATTGTAAATATCAAGGGATAATATCCAAAAAAAAAACCTAGTCCAAACTAAGCTCTAGGCTTATACTCACAATGACATAAATATTTAGAATAGAGAAACATAATGTTATCTTCTTTTATAATTCGATAAAAAAAGATTGAGCATATATATTACTGGGTTGATTAACAAAGCTTCAGAATTAAATACCTAATCCAATTTTACGTAAATGGCGCCCAACGCGGGGCCAAATTACATTTCATCGCATGTAAAAAAAATTACATTTTGTCGATTGTAACACTCGATATACAATCGTCTCGAACTAATAATATTGCAATAAAGCACTTGTTTAATCAAAACTGTAACCGTTGATAATACGCTTCACTCTCAATTGCGAGCATTCATATTCCGCCCCTGCCCTACTCAAATAAGCTATCTTGCTATTTCATTCATTCACACAGAACGATAAAGCTAACTGCGAATCGGGCTCGCTTGGTAAGGATTCGGTAGGTTACTTTCTTATAACTGTTTTCCCGATTGCAAAACGCCTTGTGAACTATTTGCAGACGATTATTTTTCATAGCTTTACTCTAGACGAAGCAATGAAACTTAATGATAATCGGATTCAGGAAAAAAACAAAAATTATATATTTCGAGGTTTTATGGTATGGTACAAAGTACATACGGAAGTCTTTTTGGGTCTATCAAATTTGATACACCAAACTTGCTACTGTGAAGTATACTCATATTGTCATTATTGTGTTGTATTCTTACTATTCCCTGGCTTTAAACTATATCATAAACAAATGTTAGCTTATATCAGGGAGGTCGTAAAGTAAACAATATGATATTAATATTGTTTTAAAATAAAGTACACAAGAGGCCCTGGACAGATAAATAGACAGGTGGCGGGGTGGGTACCGTTTGTTCTGTAGAACCCTATAATAAATGGCGTGATCTACTGCGTTATATAGTTTTCGATTAATGCTCCCCAACAAAGAGCAGTTGCACTTCACAGCGTAAAGTTATCGCTTCATTTACCGAAAAGCAATTTGGACTTAACGCGTTTGATTTAAAACTGTTCCAGTTCTGTGTACGCGCAGCGTAAATCATTGTATTGTTATTGTCAGGAGCGGTAAATGAAAAATAACTGAACAGTTAACTGTGTATTTTGAGTTTAATATTAAATGCCAACGGCGAACAGAAAATGAAAATAGTTTATTCTATCAATAGGTAGTGAATAGTGTCAGTCACTTCTGATTTATTAAAAAAAGGACAAAAATTTGACTTATTGGTAGGTTTTATAATTGGTTATTTATTTTCCCAGAACAATCAAGCGTTTGCACGACGTGTTTGACAAGCACGCATCGTGGTTTTTCAAATTAATTTACTTGCCTAAGTAAGTTTTAATTCTATTTCAACTGACTGCTGTGTCTTTTTTTTTGGGTTTGAGCCCCGATTTTACATTTATGCCTCTGGATCATGAGCATTTCTAAAAGCAAGTTTTGGACACGTATACTAGAAAGCAAAGGATACTACCTATATATATAGTAGTAGTACAGTAATAGTCTATAAACTTATGCCATTTTCAGGAATTCTCGGGAATCTTTGTACTAAAGCCGATTCGTTGTTCACAGGGATACTTGAGAATGTTTGAGCTTTTAGTAAGTAGAGTTCCAAGAATAACCGAGGGTGTAATGAAAATTGAGGGACACGGGGAGGTAAATTAATTAGTCGTAATTCATAATTCTTTCTTCAATAAGGATTATACATTTTCATTCATGTTCAGTACACAATTACATTAAAAATAAATCATAAGAATAATAATATCAATAACTACAAAATAAATACAATCACATAATTGGGATTATTGAGAGAATCTTATATACCTACGTAGGCATATCTAAAAGATTTTGTTTCACAAATAGATATTTTGTCAAATGCCGTGTAAATAATGTTTTGTTACGTTTAGATGACTATTTAGGCACCGTTTTTCTTTTGTCTTTTTCTTAGTACTCAACCTAGATTCATTTGTTTGATACTATAATAATTTTACATTGTGGTTTATATTTTGTACCCTTGTTTTCATGAGTGCTTCGGGTGCTCACAGATAAATTTATTTTAGATTAAGCATGTTCTCAAAAAGTGAAATGTATAATTTCTTTTGGGAAATAAAGTTCTTTAACCATAAGTAGCTATCGATAATTTCGAATAATGATGGCTGATGGTGGAGATATAAGTTAGATAAACGCAGTAATTATTTTTACAGCTTTAAAATTAATAGGTTTGATTAAGTTTCGCTGTAAACACGTCTATTTAAATAATTTATAGCGTTTTTGCAACCAACGAAAGTTTAATTAATGTTTATGAAATGTAATGGTTTAAATAGGCGCCACAAATTGGCGATTAAAGAGCAGGACCACAGCGCGGTTGCCGCGTGATTTGGCAACCAGGGCAAACTGGGCAACCGGGGCAAACCGGGCAACCCGGGCGAATCAACACGCAACTCATTCCGATCATGATCCGGCTGATACGGATATCCGGGTAATACACCTTTATTTAATCAATCGTAATGAAACGGGTATAAATAAATACCTATGCAGTGTTATTGGGTCCAGGAATGTATTAATATCCTTCCAACCCAAAATTATGTATGCCGTTACTTTTTAAGCATATTTTGTTAAAATGATTCTGTTATAATTTCAGCGTGCGGGTGCGGGATTATTTACATTTCTGCTCAAATGTATGTCAAAAATACTGGACCTAAACATCTACAAGTAAAACGTATTATTATTGACATTTGTCTACTGCAATAGTTCCCGAAGTACAACTTTACACGCAAGTTTCACTATAAAACCGACCGACACACAATTTCAAGTAAGTCTGCAGTACAAAGACGCAATAACCGGGTATCCCCGGTTATACCCGGTGTAATACCGGGCCGGTAATCCGCGGGCGGTTTGATTGAAGCCTGCCGCCGGATTACGCTCAAACTTGTAGCTATTCGTGTGTGTCGAGTCGATCCGGCAACTTGTGCAACCTGGGGGTTACCGTGACACACTAGAGCAGTCCCGTTTAGGTTGAGAGAAAGGGACAGAGCTGTATAACTGCTATAGCTCTATCTCTCTCTTTCAACCTACACTAAACTCGCTTTAATATGTGGATGTTACCTCCCTACTCGGTGTCGGCTGCTTTTAGAGAAGTAGAAGATCTTAATTTAATTACACTAAAACGTTTCTTGAATTGAAGTTTGTAATTAGCAGATGTAATTTGTTGTTATAAACGTCTTCCACCTTGTTACTTTAAGATGTTTTTGTTTTACTCATCATTGCATCTCTTTTAATAAATTTAATGTTTATGGTTTAAAATAATAGGATTATCTCTTAATGTCACTGTAATCAATCTTTGGAAAACGATGTTGATCACACATTTACTAACCTATTATTGTTAAAAATGTTAGTATTCTTCTTTGATGTGATTGTTTGTTTTCCGCAATAAATTAAAAAGAAGATATTGAGGACTTTGGCATCATTCAACATACCTAACCAATAATTTTAAGTACACTTCAAAATTGCACGATTTTTCTTATATCGATATCTTTTAAATTTCACAATTTTAAAAAGACGGTCTGCTGCTGGCTTCAATCGCAGCTGAAAAGTCCCGCGAGGCAGCGATCAATCCGCCCGCTGCCGCCCGACGGTTGTCGCGATTAAACGATTTCTTTACGATCGACCATCGTGGTGTATTGTGGAGATCGTCAAGGTGACAGCTATGAGGGCGTGTCAAGAAAGGAAGACATTATGAAAATGAAATAAAAAACTAGTAGTCGTTTTACGTAACAATAGAAAATGAAGATTTATGCAACAGTAATATATAGGAAGCCTAAACATCCTTTTTCAACGCAGTATTTTGTTTAATGCTGGCGACATTGTTATTTGGGAATGTTTTTGTGATGTTATAACAGGTCAATTATTAATTCAGAGTCTTGGTATTTTCTATCTGATAGCTAAAGGAAAATCAATAAGCCTAAAGCTTCCGTATCCTAGAGGTCCAGCTTTTATTTTTGATTTATTCTCTTTTCTGATTATTATACTCTCACTTAACAGTGGCAAAATCACTGTAATTATAAAAAAAAAATCATTAGGCTTGGCTATACGCGTATACTATAGTGGCTGAAAGATGGAATACTATATTCCCACTTAATATTTAACATTTATCTTTATCTATTCAAACTTACATACATTAAACAACATTTAGGCACTTTACAAAGAAAATACAATTCGTGTACAATAAACATGTTTGTAATTGTATTTGCTTTACAAGTTTCGCGAAAGCACAATTTTATTTTGATTCGGGAATTCGTACAAAACATGGTATCGGTTAAATAAATTGAAATGTCATTTCCAGAAAAAACCGAATCGCGGTAACTTTTGTTGATATTGAATTACAATTATTCTCTGTAATAAAGTACTTCAAATAAATATAATTATAACTTTATATTATTATTAGCGTTTTTTCGGAGGGCTCTGATTATCTTGAATCAAAAGCATTTATACTAGATAACATGGTCTAATAATAGGTACCGAGTGTGTTTGTTTGTTTCTTGGGTGAAATAATTGCATTGGACTGACTTATTTTTTCCATTAATCTACATAGTCAAACCATCCGAACATATTTATATTAAGTAGGTTTAAAATACGTTAAATAAAACAAGATGGAATATGGTTCCTTCTTCAGAGTTTAAATTTAAGAACCTTAGTTAAAGGTAATATAAAGGATTTCTTAAAACACATCGCACTGATGAAAAAAAAGATTTTTACCTCTCACGCTTGTAAAGTTGAGTGCAAAGATGTGTACACAATTTTGCTCCTTAATCTAATAACTTAAAGTTGTTTTACATTTTTTTGTACTATACTTTACTTTTATCTAGCCTAAAGTACAAAAAAATAGACCTAAGCTTATGTTGTAAATTCATCTCTCAAATTATTTCGGGCTCAATTACACGAGAGTGGTCGTTGGTTTATCCTTATTCTAATAACCTCTTCTGACTATCAATATGTAAACTAAATTACAATTATTACCGCACAGAAAGCTCTCGGGTGCGAATTAGCATAACAAAAGCTCGCATGACCCGCGGAACATGAATAGTAAATTAGTAGTCAGTAGCTGTGTACAGTATGTACAGTATTGTACAGTACACGTGTGTAGGGTGAGCGGAGCACGACACGACAGGGCACACTTGTGTGCAAATAATCTTGCAGCAGTTAAAATGCGCAGCGGCAAAGGTAACTCATCAAAATAGAAGGGATTTGGAATAGCTAAAAATATAGCCCCCGGTTTAAAATGATTATAATTATAGTTAGTCCCACGTGGTGGCCGGGTTAGAATAGTGCCACTCCACTTCCCGTGGATAATTTGTAAGAGGCGATTAAGGGAATAAAGACTTGTATTATGTAGTACCGTTAGGTGATGGGCTTGCAACCTGACACTAATAAACATAGCCTAACTGTGCAAAATGTGATTTCAACATTATCAACAATTTTTTAGGCTTGTTGGTAATTCTGTTGCTCTGCCTGCCCTACTCTGGTATGAAAGCATGAGTTCATGTATATATGTATGTATAATTATACTGTTAAGAGAAATTTTCACTCCTAGTTCTTCTATTAAGACGTAGAGGACTTTAAGACAATCCAAAACTGTGAATTGAATCCATTTCCGGTCGCCACCATGTATAGTAGCAACTTTTTCAAAATATTTTTCGTAAATCCAGGTTTTATTTACAGCAACGTACAAGCAGTTGTATCTTCAGCCGTAGTTGGGTAAAAAATTGCTCAAAATTGGGTCTGTCTGGAAATTAAAAACCCAACACGCCGCCGCCTGTGAACTTATACTAAACAAATAGCCCTAATACAATCATAATTATAAATTAATGATCATAGCAACTAAAACTAATTTAAAACTGCTGGCTTTTTAATCGTAGTTAAACTAACTCCCCAGTTAACTTTTAATAAGCTCAACAGCAAAGCTTTCAGCAAATAAACGCTTGGCGATTGTAAAGTCCGGCGGCGGGACTCGAGCGCCTGGAAGAGTAAAGTCGCGAGATTTTCCCGCGGTATCTACCGCCGGCAGGCGCTATCAACCGGGCACAGATTAAAGTATTAGTAGACGGTGATCATCTCATTTTAACCTCGTAAGGCCCAGTGTGCATTGGGATGTACATAATCAAGGCAATATAATTTTAACTGTGTTGCAATAAAAATAAGGTTTATTTTCCTTCCTTCCTAAACTGAAAATGGCATTATTGAACAAACATAATTGAAATTTATTGCCTTGAGGATAGATTCAAAGTCCCACTTACAAAAAACTCCCTGTTTCTAGTATGGTGGGCCTTACGAGGTTAATGAGGCACTAGCTTTTGTTCTCGCTACTTTGTCCGCGTGTGTTGTTATGGGTAAAAAATAAAGTAAAGTCCGTCTTCCATGTAGTTGTAACACAGGTGTATAGAGCGTTCGACATTGTAATATATTTGAAATGTGACGTAAATAATTAGTTTTATAATATAACCACATGCAAGAGTTTATCTTTTTTTTATTTTGAAATGTAGGTTATAAAAAAATTATCAAAAAAAACACTAAACCACGGAGCATCCAAGTAGTTTGTACCCGGTAAGGTATACCGCAAATTTTAAGGATTAAGTGTCTGGAAACGAATAGTTATATAAAAATAATGCAAGCTATACCTTTTTACTGAAAAATTCCAAAAAAATGGAAAAGAATAACAAACCTCTTCTCGTTAGTGACGTGTAATAATCTGTGAGTTTAAATGGATGATGTTTGAATGATTCAATAAAAGTAAGTAAATAATATAATAATAACTCACGTCCCTTGTGTAAAGCATCTTTTCTTTTCCTGGTTTTCATCCTAAAAATCTGTATTATGCTTTTTATTTCTCGTTGCTAAAATACATTAAACTAATGAAAATTATGAATCTGTTTCTAATAAATATATCCGTAAAGTACCAAGATTAAAAACTACAGGATGCAAGGATGTGTCGCGTCTACGCGGCCTTTTACTCTCTGCCGTGTAAAGGTACGCGGCGATACTTTCTCTCTCCTAAACTGTTTGCGGATAGTTTTGTTTCCCCCGGGACTTCGACGAGTTGTTTATTATTAAGGCATTGTTCTTTCTGTACCGGTTATTGTTCAACTTACGGTGGTAAGATGATAGATTGTTACTTCGACGATTTTTCCTGTTTTTGATTTTTTTGGTTTAATTTGTAAGTTTTCTCTATGTTAATGTACCAACTGACAGTAACAAAGTTCAAAATAAATCAATAGAAAGTATTTATTTAAGTCTATAAAAATAGAAATACCGTAATATGCCATCTACTAACTAGTATTTAAAAATAATATTCAATACCCAAAGCCAAGTCAATTATAAATTTATAGATTAAGTTAAGAAATTCCAATTCAATTTCAGTATCTTAACTCAAATAATAATTCAAACATTCGTCAATATAACAATCCAGGGCTACCCTAATTTCATGAATAATGGGCCAACAATAGACAGAACAAAGGGGCATCGCTACAAAACGCCACTCACAATTAACACCTGACAACCCTATAAAACAACAGATAATAAAATACTGTTAAAAAACTCCAATGAGTTTCTTTACAAGCTGTCGTTTGTCGAATTAAAGTTTTGTTTTAATTTAGTCTGTGGCGGGCGGTTCGCGGCATTCGCGGCGCGGTCGTCTACGCGAGCGGACTACGCCGGTGCTACGCCGTAGCCCGTAGCGCTGCGATCGGGAACTTTTGTGATAGTTTGTGACAGTGTCTAAAGTGATGGTTTCTTTTGCCGGTTGAGCTGGAGCAAACAAGTAAGTTCAATTATTGATATATTTTTGGTTACATAATATTTGAATAATAATAAGAACGAAACATGTAAAATGTAATAAAAATACAATTAACATTAATAAATTAATTACGTTTAATTTAGATGAAAAAAAAAATACAATATATACACCATAAATTTTTTTTAAAGTGTAATTAAACTATAAGATGAAATAACAATACACGTAAGTCATTTGTGCAACTTTACTTTTTTACCTCCTTGTCTCTCATACACATTTTTAAGAAAAAAATATTTTCATTGTAAACATAAGTACAAATTATAAAAATATATAATTTATTTGGTAAGCATTGCAAACATAAAAGCATTTATGTTAGACAATTGGTAAAAATAGCAAAGGAAAGCTTTCAACCTAAGAACAAAGCAATAGCCAAACTTCTCAAACTAGGTAAACTTAAACAAACAACTTCGTTTAACTCTTGATTGTTTTTGTTTTCTAAATTTCAAGATAGTCAAAACAAAAAGATTTAAAATGTGTTGTTTAACATTGATAATTTTTTTTGAAAAATGCATTCGAAATGCGTGCGTAATTCCCTAAAACTAATTGAAACAGAGCCAAAGACGTATTACTTTTTAACTTGTTTTTGTTTTATGTTTTATTAAAAAAAATAAAAACACAAAATGGAATTCAGGTGAAATAGGTAAACGCCTCCTTAATTTTTATTAAGAAGTTTTTCAATATTGTTTTTATTAACATTAGGTTAATTGATGTAGCTTTTATTAAACACCGTCGTTAATAACTTAAGGAGTATTAAAACGAACCTTCACATTTATTTTGTAGTCTGTTTCGTACCTAAATGCCTCAGGCCAATTAATATTGAAAAAATTAATACTGGCCAAGTACGGACCTTGTATGGGGCTTCCTTTAATTTTAAATCTGATTAAATTTTTTAATTTTGCTTTTATTGCGGCAGTAGAAATACACAGTGTGAAAATTTAAATTGTCAATCTATTACAGTTCACAAAATACGGTTCTCTTATTGAGAGACGGACAGACGGACGGCGATGGCTTAGTGATAACCTCTTGGTACGGAACTAGCGTTGAAAACGACTTGTAAAGTACAAGTATCTTTCAAACGCCCCTGTATATAGAGGTATATAAAAATTAACCCGTATTTCTCCTGGGCACGCTATAACTTGAGAACGACTGAACCGATTTGGCTGATTTCTTTTTTGTTGTATTCCTCATTGTCAGAACAAGGTGATGAAAGAAAATAATTGAAAAATCCGACGGGAAAGTCAGAAATTTGCAGCGGGGCGAAGCCGCTGGCGGGCCGCTAGTTTTTCAATAAAATACAGAATCTTTCCTTGCGGATCTTCGGTTGAATCTTCCGCAAGTTTAAGTTTTTACCGTGTATTTTACGATGTATTTTTTGCTACTGAGACATTGATTCGATGACATACACCAAGATTATTTCTTTTGATTGTTAATGTGAAAAATACACAGTATGAAACAAGTTTTATACGTGTATGATTGTATTTTTAAGACGAACCTCAAAGGGGTTTGGGTAAACGTGTTGTCATTTGTAAAATTCATACATTTTCAAGGTGAGCGGCCATTCATAAAAGTGGTAAATTATGATATAATTATTGAAAATATACATATTTTGTTATGTAATGTAATACTCTAAAGTGCATCGGAGCCGAGACATTTAAATATTCATAGCGATCCTAGAATATCATCTGGGATTTTACAAAAAAAATAATGGATTTCAGTAGTACAAGCAAGAACGTTGTCCTTCAAGTTACAAACATTAACGTATCGTCGTATAAAATTGGCGATTCGAATAGGAGCGTCCCCATGTCCACATTAAGTACTACAGTCGAGTTCATAAATACGTGTACACTTTAGTACCTCGTCTATTTAATGTCAAGTTTAAAGTTGCTAAGATAATGACATATTAGACGACGCGTTGGCCTAGTCGGTAGTGACCCTGCCTACGAAGCTTGCGGTCCTGGGTTCAAATCCCGGTAAGGGCAGATATTTGTGTGTTGAGCGCGAATATTTGTCCCCGAGTCATGGATGTTTTCTATGTATTTAAGTATATACTTCTCTATATAAGTATCTATATCGTTGTCTAGTACCCTTAGTACAAGCCTAGAGCTTAGTTTGGGACTAGGTCAATTGGTGTGACATTGTCCCCTCATATTTATTTACTTATTTATTTATTATATTATTTTTGGAAAACGTCAAATGGTACAAACAAATATTTCGAAAAGTTTTCGGACTATTAAATTCGAACAAAAGTTTTTAGTGGTTGCGATAGTTTTCCAATATATTCCTATTGATGTTTATGTTCTACTTGCAGCGGCGGCGCCTGCGGCCATGACGTGTGCGCGCGCGCTGCCCGCGTTGCTGCTGCTCGCTCTCGCCGGTAAGCGCCCTCTATGTTTTAAAACTGGTGTTATTTTCTCAACAAACTTGTAAATAGTGTTATCGTGATATAACATAATTTAAGTTATCATAGCTTACATTTTGTTATATCACGATAATACTATTTACACGACATAATGTAGATGAAGGTGTTAGCAAGAGCTGCAAGGAAGTAACGTCTAAAGGAAAAGTACATCATAATAAAATATATTTGCACGGTAATATTAATGCTGTCGTTATATTACAGCTATAGCCTTATTTTTTAATTTCGTCAGCGTGACGCCAACAGCGCCATGTTTCGAACGCGCGTGACGTCATCACATGATTAAAACGGACATTTTAAATCCCTGCGAGGTTTACGTTATATGGTTAAAACTTATTACAAAACCAATTTTAAAAAATCTGTATTATTTTTATAACACTGCAAAATATTAAAAGTATAGGAACAACAGAACTGTAGTATCATTATTTTAATAGTTAATATTGTAACTTGCCTTTTGAGTCGTTTAATACCTATGTAGGTACGTATTCTTCTTTATGACTATTGGTTTAACTACCTAACTACGGGCGTCATGATCATGGTTTTATTATAAACTAGCTTCTGCCCGCGACTTCGTCCGCGTAGATTTCGGTCATCGTTATTCCCTCGAGAACTTTAAATTTTCCGGGGTGAAAAAACTTAGTATTAATCCAGGGCATAAGCTATCTCCATTTCAAATTTCATCCAAATTCGTTTAGCCGTTGCAGCGCGAAAGAGTATCAAACTAACACACAAACTTTCACATATATAATATTAGTAAGATTACCTAAAAGTAACATAGTGAATCGACTATTTATTTCTCGCAATGTTTTGTCTCTTTCCTCCCTCATACAGCATACTTATGCCGCTTGCATGGCATTACAAGACAAAACAAGACACTCAAATTGACCGCGTATACATTGCCCTAGGTAATTTTTTAGACTTCTTCATTATTTAACCTTTAAAATAAGGTCAAAAAGACAAGGAGGCTCTTTGTCTTAGGGCATTAAGGATGTAGCGGTCGCCCGAGGTATCAAAAATTCCATTACTAGTAAAAAGCTAGTGTTGGAATGCATAATGCAGAGCGGACGTGACCGCGGCCTGGCCTGCGTGCGAGGCACAAGCGGAGAGCGACAATAACGAAAGAACAGTCCGTGAAGGGCCGAGATACTAGACAGTAAAAACAATTATCGTCTTTGACCTGTTATCGTATTGTCAACGTTTCGATAGCTCTTATTTACTTGACAGGTCAAAGATGCTTTGGTTTTTACCACCTAGAATAGAAGCCAATAGTTTTCGGTTGTCTATCGCTATCACATTTGGTTAAGCATCTGTCATTCTTTCACCGTTTATCGTCATTTGTTTTTCTTAGAAACACGAATAAAAACAAAATACTCGATTATTTGATAATGTCTGCCGCGATAATTCATTTATGATATTCAAATTTTTAAAAAATATCACTAGAGTAAGGGGATCTTTTACACAAAAGATCCCATAGGGTCGAAGTGTATCCGTAAGGACCTACAAGGGTAAAAATATGACGGTTGAGAGATTGAGGACATTTTATAATAAACTAAATTCAGTTTGTGTTCCTACGTGCTTTTAAAAAATAAATAAACATTTACATAAAATTATCATATCACTTCAATTTTGTAACGATGAAAGAATGAAAATCCCCTTTGAAAACTTTTTTATCATAATCGTTAAAACCTGTTGGAGAAAAATCTAAAAAAAGGAAATGAAGATTTTATAGGGAGTCATTTTAACCTCGTAAGGCCTAGTGTGCTATAGGATGTACATAATTGAGGCAATTTAATTTGAACCGTTTCGCAATGAGATTAAAGTTTATTTTCCTATCTTCTTAAACTGAACATGGCATAATCGAACAAACGTAATTGAACTTTATTGCCTTGCTGGCAGATTCAAAGTCCCACTGACAAAAAACTCCCTGTTTTTTGTATGGTGGGACTTACGAGGTTAAAAGGTACGCTGGCAAGAATTCAGCTCTTGATGTAAAATAGAATATTAGCTTTTATCCATAACAACTTTATCTTCGTAGATTTATGCTGCAAAAATATCTTAAGTCACTTTTCGAGAAAACGGTAAATGATAAATCTGAAGGTCTATGCACACCTACAAGTCTAATAAAAAATTCTTACCTTAGAGAGTTTTTCAGCACATTCTTTATTTTCTTCAGGGGTAATCAAAGATAAAATAAAAATAAAACTTTACGTGTGCTTTTCTTTTTTGGCAGTTGCAAAAAAAACGGTTTTAGTTACATTTCATAAAAGTACGATAAATAAATTACTCTGAAATTACTATCCTTTAATTTGAAATGTGGTTGGTGTGGTTGTGGTTGTGGTTTTACAGATAAAAATAACAATAATCAAAATTAAATAATAATCTGTCATACCAGAGTAACTTTTCCACTGTTTTGGTGACCGGCTATTGCAACACAGTCAAAGCGTCAAGAAAATGTGTTACAAAATGTTTAGTTATATTAGGATTTTCTATTTTTATGAAACTCGTAATTACTATTTATTTCAAGGTTGCCTCTTTACATTATAATTATTGATGTGTTCAACTTATCCTTTATCCAAAACCGCTATAAGCTTATAACTTGGTCTTCGCTATCAAAATTTTAAATAGTCCTACAAAGTGTGTGTTCTAAGCGGTAAGAGTTTCTGCGGAATGACCGCCGTACAACAGGATTGTACTCTGTTTTATAAGCAGTGTGCTACCGACTGATAAGGGTTTATAAAATGTACGCGAAAGAACGTACAACTTAGTTTTAAAACTAATGGTCTGATATTAAAAACAAGGTGTATTATATAATTACGTTTGATTTAATATTCAATACATTATTGCCAGCGGCGACTAGTTTGTGAATTTTGGTTAGTATAAATTTGTATTGTAAGGTGACCAAAATATAAAACTGGAATAAAAGTGTGTATTTCTGAAATGTCGAGAAACATTTTTTTTGTAGTTTTATACACTAAACATTAACGTTGATTACTTTTATTATCATGTCATTCGAGAAGGTATATCATATTGTCAGTAACGATGACTGTACCTATACTTTGTTGTTTAATAAACAAGACATTATATTTCAGTATCCTTTCGTAAAACGCTGTTAAAGAGAAACTAATAATTTGCACTACCGTACATTTTAACCCGAATTACTCCAATTCCGTGGCTCTAACATAGTAAAGTGCAATTACGAACCCTCATCTAAACTCCAATAGACTTAAAACCACTAACATATGTAATTCCAACGGGTAAATAATTTCCAATAAGTTCAGAGAGCTTCAGTATAAATCATCATATCATCCTGCTGCAATATCAAAGCCCCGCGGCCCCCCCGCGGCCCCCCCTCGCCTACCCATCCCGCAGACCAGGAAAGGCAGACCCCCTGGCTCCACCAACGACCCGTTTGAAACGACCCACCAACAGACCAAGACACGCTGGCCCGTCATACGTAACACAGTCTCCTTTTAATTACATGCATCATACCGCCTGAGTGCAGTTTTAAAAAGGATTCTGAGGTTTGAGTTTTAAATGTGTTTTTTTCTTTGTTTTGGTTTGGGCTTCAAAAGTTTCGCGGAGGATCTTTTGCATTTTAATGGGGACGAGTATTTGTGCTTTTAAAGTAAGTAGTTTTGGTGATAAACCCAAGTTTTGAGCTCCGTAAGAGAACTCTGTAGGTATGACTCAATTACTTAGGGCTTGTGTGTGCATACGTGCCAGTACCGAAGTATGAATGGTTTGTGACTTGTGGTAACTTTAATGGTTGATTCTTGACTTAAATTTAATTAATAATAGCCGTTTGTACCCAAATAAAACTTTAAAATATTAAATGAAGAACAAAAACTTTACATGACAACTGCTACTGGCGTAATCACACACGTGTATTGTGTGCGTGAGTAACGTGTTAGTAAATTTTGGTCTAATTCGTTGTGAAAACTATAGACAAGATATTGTGGTGTGAAAAATTCTAATTTAGGGCATAAGCTTTTTTGTTACTAACAAAATATGGATTTTAATTATCTGATAATAAATGTTTTTTTTTTTTTTTTTAATTAAAACTATCTTCAACCGCCGAGTTCGTCTGCGTTGACCATCCCACGGGTACATAATTTAAGTTTTCCGCCATTCGTCCCGATTGAGTGCATGCTCCCGCCATTCGCTTTGAAACGCGTCTAAGTCATCCCGCCATCTACTTTTTGGTCTGCCTCTGCTCCGGTGGCCATCTTGCGGGGTCCATTCGGTGGCAACCTTGGCCCATCGTTCCGGATGCATTCGGCAGACGTCTCTATCCCAGTCCCACATTTATACTTAATATTTGTGTGACTTATCTAAACCTACTTATTTTGCTTCAAATTAAATAATAATTAATTATATGTATAAAAGTACATAAATTATCAAACAAATTTACACAGATTGACCAAGTTTTAATTTAAGCCCTAGGCTTGTACTGTACTTAGCTAGGTACACTAAAACGAAAGAACATACTTATAAAGAGAAATAAATATAAATACATACATACAAAGCAAACATACAAGACTCGAGAACAAATACTCGCGTTCATGACACAAATATTAGCTCTCCCTCCTATAGAAATTGGCGTCTTACTCGACTAAGTCTACAGGTTGCTACCAGTCAATAAACAAAACAATTAGTTGAGGCCGACCGATAATTCTTAATGTATCAAGGTTGTCTGCCATCTTGCCTAATATCTGCAATATTTATGTACAGTCAACTTTATATCGAATAAATTATGTTATAGTCGACGAACAAGTTGACATACGAATCTTATAGACCTTTATGTTTTATGCGAACAAACTTAGAGTAGCAGAACATCTGTCACCGACTGACTTGTTGCTATCGTCGCTAATAGTGCGAAACCACGTAAGTGACGAATTCTGTTCGACGAAAATGCACTTACTGATTTACTAAGTAAGGTGTATTTTACTCCTTATTAAATTCGTTAGTTACGTGATATTGCGCTATCACCAGCGATATTAGTATTTATTATTAATTAGACGAGAACGCGTAAAAATAGTTTCTTCCTACTCTTCTAATTTCTTTCCATTGGGGGTCGATTTTCCAAAACAAAACCTATTAACCTATACGTACATTTACATTTGTAAATTATGTAGGTATAGATTTTTCTTGCCCACACAAAGAAAAATTGCTTCAAAAAAATAATAAATATTAGTTTAAAATATAACTTAGAATATGTCAAAGCCAGTCCCTACATCATAACCCTTGAAACGCCGCCACAATCGGCGCCGGCTTGAGTTCACACAGGATACAATTCAGGGCTCTCGAGTTGACTCGTCAGCTCTCGACGTCGAGCGCTGCCTTTGATGTGCGGGTCCTATTTAATTACAGCGATTTAGTATTAATACACGTTTGGATGTACATTGTATTTATGATGTTAGATTTGGCTCTACTCCGTTCGGGGAAATTTTGGTCAAGAGTTATTTTAATTGTATACAAACATAACACCAACAAAACATTTAATAGTACAGCCAACTACGCAGCACGAGTTCCACGAGTACGAGCGATTTCTGATCAACTTTAAACCTTCCAACGGCACGTAATTTTTGATCGCTCGCCTGGAAAATAGGAATTTTGTTGCAAAATTGATTGAAAAATTCCAATTTAAAATCCAAAAGAAAAAATATCTCGTATGGTGTTGTAGATAAATTCCCACCAAACATATTTCGTATACGCGCCAATATTTGTATAATAACATCCGCTTCGTTACACCCGGGTGAAGAAAACTTCGTATCTCTCTTTGTTAAGGTCTGCCCAGTGCCCACTGCCCACCCTGCCCACTCCCCACACCCAGCCCCACGCCCGTATTAAACGCTTCAGTTGACCCATCATGGCCGCCACACGTCCGACAAATATTTGCCTGTTGGCCCAACATCGCTTATTGACTTAATCTCGACCCTAAAGTTGGCCAAATACAGCGGTTTTCGCTTCAACACGGGCTGAAGCGTTAATTTAAAGTTTAGTTTATTTGGAACCGATATTATTTGCGAGCTATGCCCTAATTATTTCGGGACGGAACGTAAACAAAAAGTGGGACGAATTTGTTTGTGTAATGGGCGGACACTTGACCTTCCCTTGCGACGTAAGCGATCGGTATATTTTCGCTCTTATCAGGCTGAATCTTGTCTTTCTTAAGAAACAGGATGAAAAATATACTTAATGAACAAACGTTTAAAATAGTGTTCACCCTTATGTCGATTTCATCATAAACTATAGCAGTAGCACAGTTTTCGAAAAAAAAGTTAGAAAGTAATAAAAAAACATGTTTAAACAATACCAAGTAAACTTATTTTGTATCCACTTTATTCGATTTTGTCGTAAGAAGCCTCATATGAAGGCGAGCTGAGAACTTTTTCACGTTTACTTGATTATTGAAGATGAGATTGATTGAAATTCTCATAATTATACAATCTATTAATGTTTTGCATCAGGTATATCTATATAATGCAATATTTTATATTTATGTGCCTTATTACCCATTTTTCGTTGTTATATTTAGGCATAATAATAAAAAATACTGATGGTAAAGTTTGAAAGTTATGTGGAAATCGGGTGTTATGGTATGGGCATGTGATGCGGAGGAATGAGGAAAATATCGTCAGGAAAGTTTTGAGTATGAATGTGAATGGCTATAAGAGTAGGGGAAGACCAAAGAAACGATGGATGGACTGTGTGAAAGATGATATGGCTAGAAAGGGAGTGACTACCGAGATGACGACTAATAGAGAAGTATGGAAGAGAAATACATGTTGCGCCGACCACGAATAATTGGGATAAGGGCAGGAGAATGATGATGGTAAAGTTTGAAATTGTTCGTAGAGCTCCAATGACGAAATTTTATTGCATTTCACACATATAAATCTCAGTGACAATGACCGATTTCCATCAGGCGATCTTCTCATTTGCCTTTAATGGCCATTAAAAAAGTAGACACCGTCCACAAACTCACTTCAAAACAGCGCGGATATATGTGGATGTTTCGGTCCTATTGCTTGTAACGAAACCATTAACCACTGAGTTATGCAATGTAACTGACCGGTGAACAACGTTTGCATCGATACATACGGGTTGAATGCAGTGTTGCATAAGATTGCTAGGAGACCGGGAGACAGGGGTTCTGCTAGAGGGACCGTGATAAAGGACTTAAACATTCCTATTGTACTGGGGGTCACCATGACATGGCTAAGCAATTGAGTTTATGACGAGTGTAAGGGACAGAGCTATAGCTGTAATATGGCTCTGTCTCTCTCGCTCACCGTAAACTGAAATGCATAACAATGACTTAGTAACCACCCTATACTTATTTAGGAGTATCTTAAGAATCTGTAGATAATAATACTTCCGTAATGATAAATAGAATTTACCTATATACATACAGAAGCAGTAAAGTGTTACATTTTATATTAATGTAAATAAAGTGAATGTTAATAAAGGCAAATACAATTGTTATTATTTAGCAGAAAATAAACAACACAACCGGTTCAAAATATCCTTGTTTTCATTTAAAGACTTCCAACAAAAGTAGGTGTAAATATTTGTTTACAGAGTCCACACGGGTTTTGGTAACACATCACCTGTTTGTTATTTGTCAAATATATTCGTTGCATCTCTTTCATTCAGTATGGTAAAAGTAAGAGATGTATATATTAGGCAAACATAAATAATTGAAGCAGAAGAAGAAACATTTACACAACATACACCTCTCACAGGTACCTGAAACGCGTCTTATTGTTTGTGTTTATATTATTTTTATTTTAAATAATTCTTAAACGAAAACTATAATTTAAGTTAGTTAAAAAATATGTATGTACATTTATTTATACTATAATATTGTACAATAATAAAATCAAATAATAGTTCAATTGTTTTCCAAATTTAGGTAAAGGGAAATGATTGTCATTTTATTGAACCTACCTACTTTTTGATTTCTGTTTCACCTTAAGGTTGACTGGTAGAGAATGCTTGCAGCATCGAGTTCCCCTTTTGCACATGACTTTAATTTTTGTGCAATTGAGTAATATAATAAATAAATAAATAATAATTATTTTTCACAAGTTCACTTATAGTCCACATAAATTGCATCGTATGTTCGTAGTATTCACATGCTAAATAAATCCTCCTCCTCTCCTGAAAAGTCGGCTAAGTACCACTTAAACCGCGGTTATAATTCAGAATGAAATTAAAATATAACGAATAAATTATTCACAGCAGTTGTGAACCTACATTTAATTCGTTTAAACAACCCGTGCACTGCTCTATTAAATAATTTTGCGGCAATTGCACACTCCTCACTTATATTAGGGCGCGAATACTAAAGATAAAGTTGGAATTCTTATGCAGCGCACGATCGAGCTACGCACGTGGTTATAAATTCGCTTCGTATCAAAATGTATTGTAAATACTCCACACAGATAGTAGGTACCACACGCATGAAATGACGTCGTGACACATGCCTAGCCTAAATCCACGTGGCTCACGTGTAGCGCGTGCGTGCGTTGCATGCGTCGTAGTGTAGTTCCGGCTTAACAGCGTCGAACACACGCACAGAGCGCGGTGATGAATGACCGGCCACGTGGCTCTGACACTCGCCCGTTCTGCCAGCTGCCAACTTATTGATCGAACGGGCTTGCGCTTGTATTGCCACTTATTGCTCATGATAAATTGATCGAGGTTTAATTGACAAAGTGTTTTGGTATAGTATTTGACGAGGAGATCATATTTTAAGAATCTTTATGAGATTTTAAGATCAACTGCTGAAGTTAAAGGAAGAATTTTATACAAAAAAAAAAACAAAAAAAAGCAACGCAATATGATGCCCCAAAATATTAAGCAGGTTGACTATTGTAACGGGACTTTTAAAGTATTAGCTCTGAAGCAAAAACGGCTAAATGCGTTTAAACTGTAGCGATATTATAAAAACATACTTAAATAATACCGTCACTTTAAGTTTGTTTATTATAACTTATAGTCGGCAACTTCATGCATCCCACGTTACGACAAGCCATTAAAACTTTCTCCCTAGTATCTGGCGGTGCATCTTAATTGCTCTCACGATGCATCTATATTATCTTTATCTTCGCCTAACAGTATATCCTTATGCATGGTTTTAAGTTACATTTAAAGCACATGTAACTTACAACTTAAAATTCTTAGTAACAAAATAGAAAGAGTGTTTCTAAACGTGTTACATTACACCTTACGAAACTCAAGTTGAAAGTAGGCTAGGAACAAACTAGGTGAGCGAAAACAAACATCCAGGATATTATACAACAGTAAACACAGGATCGTAGCAGGTGGAAAGAAGTGGTCTGTGCCTACCCCTCTGGGAAACAGGCGTGATTTAATGTATGTAAACACGAGTTTTTAACAGTTTAAACTATGTGTGTAGTAACCGTTCTGTATACTTGAAGCCATGCCAACACTTTATGTGTTACTAAGAAAATGTGACCGTCTCTGCCAAAATGCAGCAACAGGTAGTCGTTTTTTGAGCAGATATTGTAGGAAGTTGGAAAAGTCTACAAGCTACACTCAGAAAAAACGACTTTTCCTAAGAAAGGCATAAACTATGTAATTAGACCCATACTAACATGGCCTTGTTTTTGACCTGTTATCGTATTGTTAACATTTTGATAGCTCTTATTTACTTGACAGTAATGGCGGCCGAGTTAAAAACAATATCACACACACAGATCAAATACGATTTGGATTTTGCCGCCTAGAATAGAGGCCCTGATTTGCTGACTTAAAATTATGCTCCGAAAGGACGATTAACATCGAAGTACAGGATAGTTTTATACAGTTTCTGTATGTGTGTAAGGTTAAATTTTAGTGGTGGTCGATTCTTGTCAGTGTTTATCCGGGTCACTGCCACCGTCTTATCATTTATCCTAACGTCAATCAGCAGTGTGTGCATTATTAATTCCAGTGTAGGGATAAAATAACCGATGAAATGTCTAACATTCCATCTTGATCCTCAGGATGGCAACGATTTGCAGACATAGGATTGCATTTTTTAGTTCGCTTTATACTTGTAGCCTGTGGGCTGACTATACAAAGCGAAGTTACAGTGACCTGCGAGTCCTTTACAATAATGCGTTCAGAGTGATTGTGGGGCTGCCCCGATACTGTAGCGCCTCGGGTATGTTCGCGGAAGCGCGCACCGCTTGCTTTCATACGACTGTGCGTAGGAAGAGTGCGTCCTTGGTGCGCAGAGTGCGGGACAGCTCCAACAACATTCTGAAAATGATAGCTGCCAGACTGGACTGTACCTATATCCGGCACTGCTGTGACAGACATGTGGCAGTTGCCTTGTCAAAAAGAAGTCTGTGATTATTAATTTTAATTTAATTTATTTTATTTTATTTGTATTAAATTTAGTGACATCTTTTTAATGAAATTGTAATAATTTATCCTGTGACTTTTATTTTATCTAATTTTATTTTATTGTGTTTTTTTTTTTTGTGGATTAATTGATTGTTGTGTGTACACGGATTATGGATTTTTGTTATCTGAAATAAATGATTATTATTATTATTATTATTAGTTGGTATAGGTGAAAAACTTAAGTAAATGACCTCTTGCATGTAGTTGTGTACAAAACTAATATGGAATTCATCTCAAATTTCAAATATACTCGTAGAATATCGAACGCTCTATACAAATATGTTACAACTACATGCAAGAGGTCATTTACTTAAGTTTTTCAACAAATAGTCTTTTGTTAGCGTCACGCCTTAAAAAAAAAAACATCTATGGTATACAAGTAATTATTTGGTGTGACTTTAAGTTTTAATTGTCGCAGTATAATAAACAAAAATACTATCCAGAGATTTTGTTTCATATTAAGTAGGTGTAATATGTTCTATCTGAGCAAACGAGCAAGCCTTTAGTAGCACGAGCTGTCTACCGGCTTCTACATGATTAAGTTCGATCGTAAACAAACCGTACGTGAGCTATGTGAGCTATTAAGCGCCAATTTTGCCTAGCAGCGCGTCCTGGTAAGCATTTAAGCTCATTTGATGCTTAAAGTCAGCAAGGAAGCTCGCTGGAGCAATATTATGCTTATACCGAAATTGTGTACGTACGCGAACAGCTTTGATTGGAAAAACAAGTTTAACTTAAAGAACAGTAACGTTATTGTTTTGATATAATTATCTACGTGATAGATTTATTTTTTCATTTGGTATTCCTATATCGTATTGGTTACAAAGGACAAAATGTTTCAAATAAGAACAGATATACAGAGTGGAATGTTGATGGGTTTTTTTGTTGGTATTCGCCTGAAGGGCCAAAGACAAAAGTCCTAGCTTTTGTTTGCTGTTATTAATTAATTACTTTAGAAAAAGAAAAAGGGGCAGAGGTGAAAATCTCTCCCGGAGACCTGGGAATGGAGGGCCCAGGTACTGCCGGGCTCGCACCGGCAAAAAACACCAATGCCCCTATTACTTACCAACTAGAATTTAGGCTCCCGCGGATACTACCCCAGCCAGTGCTGAAAGGCCTGAGGAGAAAGTCCTTCCTCCGTTTACTTATCCGCGGGGTTTTTCCCAAAAAGGGGGAATAGGAGTGGGGGTTGAGATGGGTTAGTTAGGACAGCTACTGGAACCCTGACCGCCACGTGAAAATGAAACTGGGAGACCATCTCTATCTTTTGCGATATCGATGGACAATTAATAGGTTTAAGGAAAAACAGCCTGAGGGAGAAACTTTATCTACGGAAAAACCGATTTGATACTTATCGATCTTCGTTATGTTATCAAGAATCAAAAGCCTTTTTAACCGACTTCAAAAAAAGGAGGAGGTTCTCAATTCGTCTGTATTTTTTATTTTTTTTTTTATTTTTAATGTTTGTTACCTCAGAACTTTCGACTGGGTGAACCGATTTTGAAGATTCTTTTTTTATTTGAAAGCTGGTGCTTCCAGATTGGTCCCATTTTTTTCAAAATGAAGTTCTGATGGTGGAATCCATGAGGAATCGACGGAACTCTTCAAAATTTATAGGCACACCTATAGCGATTTTGGTATTTTTCAGTGTAACTCATGTATTTAGTCTTGGAAACCACTATTTGGTGAAGTGGAACTGATGATGAAGACCACAGATGGCCACCGGAACTCCTAAACGGTATATATTTCGAGGGTGGCGACAAGATATTTCGATTAAGGTAGTTGAGCGACTATGACGCAGCATATTTAGGTTTAAATATATGACTATGACTTTCCCACGGCGTTGCTTGCGGCGAGATTGAAATGTTCTATTGTTTCTTGAGAAATGGGAGAATAACAGCATAATTATGATCACTAAAAAGTATAAAATTAAATAAAGTTTAAAAAAACAAAAACCCGCCTTCAAAAAGCAAAAAATAACTTCTTTAAAATGGTAGGTAAATAGGTCAGTCCAACTGAAGTCGGCGTCCAACAATATTTTAACCAAAAGCAGACTTCAGTTGGACTGACCTATTTACCTACCATTTTAAAGAAGTTATTTTTTGCTTTTTGAAGGCGGGTTTTTGTTTTTTTATTGAGACCATCAACGTTAGGGTATTAGATCAGATCAGATCAGATAGTCACAACGGGTTTTTTATTGTACCTAATGCCAATTATTGCGGTGTCCTCGAAATTGTTGTTGTAATCTTTCAATGTCATAAAACTATTATTCTATTTGACTCACAAATTAATTTCGTGCTGACATTTAGAATGGGCGACCAATGAACAAACACTTTCGAATTAGAAACCTTAGTTTAATCAAGTTATACAATGGCCCCTTAATAGTTTATAATTCAATCACAGCCGAAGCGATAAGGATTAATTATGTATTCCGCGGCGTGCCGTGCCTGCTAATTCGGGGCTTAGCGTGGCGGGTTTACACCGGATTACCACCGGGTTCTTAGACGCGCGGGCCAACTTGGGTCCGGTTATAATGCTCACGGATCAGAGTTGAACCTTATCTTGTTGCATACAGATAGGCTCCTGTCAGAAACACTTTGTCCCTAGCGTACACATTTCTGTCTGATAGTGACTCAATCTTGGGATTCATTTCACGTAGGTTTGTACCCTGTATTGCAAGCGAAAATCTCTTTCCAACTGTTTATTTTAATTTTTGTATATATTGATAAACCAACAGCGTTTACACAGATACGTGTTAAAAAAAAAAAACGTGCTTATTCTGCTAGTAACCCTAATAACAGGCGTATGCAGCACTCATAAGAATCATTTAACTGAATTTATGATGAGTTAATTCCTTCTTAATGCAAAATGTGGTTACAGAATTATCAATATTTTTTTAGAGTTGTTGGTAATTCTGTAGCTGTGCCTACCCCACTCTAGGGATGTAATTCCTGCTTAAATTAATAAAAAATAATTATGTAGTCATAGTCAGAGTCATATATTTTATTGCCTTATGTTGTAGTTACAAAGATCTTAAATACTATTACATAGATCAACATAAATCCTGTAAGGGCACTGCAATTACTCTGCTTAACTAAATTAACTAATTAAATTACAATAATATGTTTTAAATTTACCAATACTAGCTTACTTATGTATCTGGGTATAAAGTGCATAAATCTATGAAATACTGGTACCAATGTATATTTTTCCGTAGAATTTTGACTATTCTAAAAGTAATGCAAAAGTTTGTTCTTAAATACTGTAAAAGAGTAATTGAAGATGTCGATGTCATTTATTTCAAGGGTGTTTTGGTGTAACAATGAGACGATTGAGAGGAGAGAATTCACCAATATTCGTTTTGTGATTTGAAGAAGCGAAACCCAATATGAATAAGCGCATCCGGGGCAAACAGCAGCTATATGCATTGACAGACTTTTGTAACACAAGTATCAAGCTTTTGTGAAACGAACAGAATACAGCGCGTAACAAAACCCCGCCAGCCACAAACGTTCCCTGATGCAAAAGGAAAAATATTGAATTACAATAATACTTTTTTCAATTTTTGTAGAGCAGAAGCGTTTGCGTGATGAATAAAAAACGTTATTTTTAATATTTACAAACGTTTCAATACGCTGAAGTCTAAAGTTAGTGTAAAGTTGGCTTTCGTTTGGTTTCGATTACGTCCTGTAGGTTAAAGTATTTTTCGCTTTGATCTGATTTAAGTTTTTTTTTTATGTTTGGCATAGGTCCGGCTTATTAATTTAAGGTTTTAGTCACGTAAAAGTTTTCCAAATATCTTTAAATAGGTAATGTAAATATCTGGAGACAATCTCAGTTAAATCGACCTAGTCCCAAAATAAGCTCTAGGCTTGTACAGTGAGTACTAGGCTATCATAATCATTATATAATTACGTAAGAGAAGTGCATACATACAATAAACAGGACACACTCAAAACTCAGGAAAAAATACTCGCGCTTATCACCGAAATATTTGCGTGAGTTTCGAGTAAAAGCTATTTGTGAATAACCCGCAAAAAATTGGCTAAACCACAAGAAAACTGAATTTGGACAGCGAGACTAAATACTTAGACTTATCCCCGCTTACAGCCTCTTAACTCTGTTTATTGTGTGTTTACTGAGCTATCTTTATGAAGCACAGATCAAATAATTATCTTGTATTAACTCCCCGTACTAAATAAAACATTCTGGTAAACATTTTTGATATCAAACACAAGCATTGGTAGATGGGTATATTTGTAATAAGTAACTAACAACATCATCAAACAACACGAATTTATAATTTTCACGAATTATCAAGAGGGTTTAAAATTTTGATAGTTAAAAAATGGTATTTAAAAGATTTTTCAACACGTAGACTCATATTATAAGACGCTATAAACCCGACAAACAGTATGTCAATTACTCGTAGAAAAGCTTGAAATATAGCACAATCCCAAACCAAAACCAGAAGCTTCTCCTAAATTTTACTGGGTCGTATAGGATTTAAAAATGGATGTGCGGGTCGCGCGGGGCGGGGCGCGACAAACGACAGCATTATGTGGCCCATTATGGAGCCCTATCGCTCCCTTGATCTTTGCGAGACTCCACTAATAGTCTAGGAAGGTAGGATCACTAGAATCGTTAGTAAATGTTAATGTTAAAGGGTCGTGAGACACTTTTGTTATCCTGAGCTTGGATCTGGCTTGGAGATTTTAGAAGTGCAATAGCTAGTAGGATCGCCATTCTTACTAATACTTTAGAGGGCTTTTTGTTCAGTCTTCACGATTTGAGCAATAAAAGTGTACCTTTAAAGAGATTTTTATTTTACTCATTTTGTTTATTCAGACTATTTGTTTTGAGCGTTATTTTTACAGTGTTTTTTTATGATTCGTCAATTGCAGTCTAACTGACGTCGATGTAAGTAAATATTTGCAGATAAAAATTGAACGCAGTTCCAGTTTCGTGGATTTTACGTTTTTCAACAAATTCAACATTTTTGATGTTGCGCGTTTGCATCAATAAAGATGATTTTCAGTTTTATTTGATGTGATGTATGCAACTAAAAACTTTAATAATTGAGTTGCTTGTAAGACACTTTCCTATTATTATAATATTATCTATTGAATGGAATCTCGAACTAACGTCATTCCAACCACGTCTTGTAAGAAATAAAACATTATGACCACTTACTCCTTTCTTATGAGACATACTCCTACCTGAGCCCTATCACCATAATCTTCAGCTCCCAACAAATCATCATAAATAGTTTGAAATGACGTAAAAACCATAATTCCATAAAGAAAATTCATATCAAACTGCCAAAAAATAGAGTAGGAAGCTCTTGTTGAGTTGACGACGTTTTATTACATTTCTACCTTGAAGTATGCGGAAGCAGTTTAGGAAAGATTATAGGCCTCCTACGTGACGTCCGTTTCAACACTTCACGAGAGTTTAGCGGGCAGCATTTTTTAGGAAAGGGTTTCAGAATAAAATATTTTGCCAGTATGCTTATACTTCTTAACTTTCTTATATCAAGAAAGTAGGATCTGAGACCCATATACATTGTCATTCTTAAGAGTACATACAATCTTAAGACTACAATTCTAAGACTGCAAATGCTTTGCCAGCACTGAGGGCTAAGTTGAAATTTATTAATGTCTTAAAGCATGTGTAGAAAGCTGGATCTTAATATCAAGCTATAAGAAAATAGATACATTACTGCGGCGTTGTGTTCCTGAGGTGTCATTCTGTTAAAAACTGCTTCTGATCGAGCAGTGGATCAATGGCGCAAGCTCACTTGGCAGTTGAGCAAATGCAATGCCGGTAATTAATTCTTCCGTCTAGTTGAAAAGTGACTTCCTTTAGAGCATCTGTTTTCAAAGTGTGCTCCACGGAGCCCTGAGGTCTAAAACCTTTTCAAGGGCTCCGACAAAAATTCAACCGTGGCTATGTTTGGTTTTCGAAAATTATCTAATTTAAAATTAAGTATGTTATGTGTTTTTCGGGGCTCCGTTGAATATTTAGTATTTTAAAAGGCTTTCTTCACTAAAACAGTTTGAGAACCGCTGATTTAGAGAATAACATGACTGAGATGCTTAACATTCTGCGCTAGCACCAACCACATCTCGAATGCATCTGTTTCTTCACTCACGTATGAATTAAGTAACATATTCAGTGCATAAATAGGTAGTTGATGAATACTATTTGGTATTTTCTACTTTTTTCTTACTTTGTTAATGTGTTGTTACTTGTTATTTTGGCAATTCAAAATACGTAAGTGGTAACTAACGTTACAGGCACTTAGATAAATACTCAAAACAAGGTAAAATGACACAAATTAATCTCCGCAATAAGGCAGATGCTATGAGTTTCTAGAAAATATTGGCTACCAACAACGACAACTAATGGAACGCGAAGTTTGAATAAAATCCTCACACTGCCTAGCCTTTTCATCTTTTTTTTTTCTTCTTTCATATATCTTACCATAATCATAAGAATAAACAATACACGTAGAAGCAAAACTCCCGGCTCCCGACGCGCGCTCGGCGCGTTAGATACCTACCGCCTGGCGACACCTGAGGCGTCTTGTCATTCAGGGGCGTCACACACGGAATATATATTAATATGCAAAAATATATATTATAGCAATGCATCTTACGATATATTTTCTGTACTAGTTGACAGAGCCCACACACGCAGCTATATTTTTTTATATTAGATTAGCCATGGCAAAACATTACTGCAGTCTATTTGGCTGTAAAAGTGACAAAAATAAATTAATAGATAAGAATAGTATTTTGTAAAAAAGCTTTTTCAAGTTAATAAAAATTCAAAGTAATGGACCAGAAAGGAAAGTAAAAAGTAACTCTGGATCTCAGCAGGTGCGAAAGACAGAGGGTCGTAGCGGGGTGAAGGGGGAAGTAGGTATTTAAATCGCGGCATTTGGGGCCTTGGCAAAGGAGATTCGCTTCTACGTGTAGTTATTGTTTATTCTTATGCCATTATTGTGATGGGCAGAAATCGGAAACACAACGGTAAAAGTTGTCTAAGGGCTAATTGATTCTGGAGGCGGAACGAAGCCACGGGGTCTTCGCTGTACTTAACATAGGCCACCGAGTGTGTACTTGTTAAGCACCATTTCCACCAAAGGGCCCGCAACGGATCGGAATGGCAAGAATTTGATGGTCTTTAAACGATATTAAATCATGTTTACAGTATTTAAAGTCTATATTACCAAGCCGGGCACAGCAACCTGACCGCGGACGTCTTCCGATCCGATGCGATGCGAGCCATTTGGTGGAAATCATCCTTTACTTTGGTCTCATCAAAGAGAATATGATGATAAAAAGCATGACTCGTTTGTTGTATACTGAGAATAGTTAATAATTATACCAAGGGACGAGTTATATTAAGTTGAATTGAACCGGTAATGTGGGTATTTACCTACCGCGTTCTCTAGCCAGAGCCGAACAGCTGAGCGTAAGCGGAATAAGCCAGGCTCACACTGAGTTAGATAAATGGTTACTATAGATATCAATTTCGTCTGTGGCATTTGCATAAATCTTGTTCTTTGATGTTTTTGTTTGTTGAATGTTAAATCGTGTTATGGTCATAAAGCTACTTTGTCTCTCCTGACTTTCATTTTGTTATTTTTAACTTAAGAAATTAGATTACTTCAAGAATTATCCGATGTAAATCTTTTTGTTTAGAAAAATCTTGTGACAAAAAAAAAAATGTGGTGTGTCTTAGTGAAACGTTCGTTCGTAAGGGCTCTGAATGTAATGTCGTTTTGAAAAACTTTAAGCTAGCTTCGTCCTACTGTCGTGACAAGGGAAGGGGTGGAACTTGCATTTTGGTTAAAAATATGTATGAGACTAAGATTTTATCCTGTATTTCACAACTGGCTACTAAGTTTTACTTTGAATGCTGTGGTATTGAGGTCGTTGGAATGGGAATAATAATTGTCAATATTTACAGAATTCCAGAACAAACCAAGTCTCATGTGGTGATTGGAATATCGACTTATTAAAACAGAACCCTTTTGCTGCAGAGCTCTCTAGTACGCTTCAGAATTATGACTTTGTCGCACATATATTGGTCCCAACTAGGTTAAATTCCTGCATTGACCAAATTGCGAGCAATGTTAAATCTGCTCAATCAGATATACACCACCTAGGGCTTTCGGATCATGAAACTGCCCAATCAATAACCCTGCAAGTAAGGAAACTAAACGCCATCACAACTTGGTTTGAGTGCAGGCGAGATTACGGTTCTGATAACGTACGAAAGTTTTGTGAATGCTTATCGGCTCTTTCATTTTCGGATGTAATACAGTCAACGAATGTTACAGATGCGTTTACTTGCTTTTACGATACAATGCGTCTATTTTATGACTTATGCTTCCCTTTAATCAAGGTTAAAATAAACAACAAACCGAAGAAAAACAAGTGGCTCACAAAAGGTTTAAAACAGTTGTGTAAAGTTAAACGTACGCTTTACTTTAAATATAGATCCTTCAACCTTAACAAACTCCAAAATAAAATAAAATTTAAAAATTACACTAAGATTTAAAAAAAATGTTTAAAAAATGCCCAACAATATATTAATAGTAAATTCATAAAAAATAGTAAAAATAAATGTAAAGCTACTTGGGATACGATATCGTCCACTATAATGAGCAAACTGCATGAAAATGACATAAATAAAATTAAATATAATGATGAAATTCACTCTAATCCTACTGACATTTGTAATATTTTTAATGATTATTTTATAGATCTAACATGCAAGCAAAACTTAACGCCGGATAACTTATCTTATAAATATAATTTGCGTGACTATAGTCCCCATACAATGTTTTTATTACCAATTGACGAAAACGAAACGTATAATATTATTATGAATCTCAAAAATAGTTAATCCAGCGGATAAGATGACATTACCACAAAAAATTTAAAGCTATGTGCCCAGTTTATAACGGTCGGTGCCTCTTACTCACATCATTAACTTATCTTTCTCTGATGGAGTCTTCCCGCAAGAATTAAAATATTGCATAGTTAAACCTTTGTTTAAGATAGGGGACAAATTAAATACAGACAATTATAGACCCATCACCCTAGTCCCTAGTAGTAGTGTCAAAAATTTTAGAAAAGGCCGTAGTTAAGAGGATAAATGGGTTTATAACTAAACATAGTATACTTTGTTCAGAGCAGTATGGTTTTCGCAGCGGCCGTTCGACCACGCTCGCGTGTTTTGACTTTGTACGTGCCATAACAGAGAGTATTAATGATGGAACCCCGGTTGTGCCAATATTTTTAGATATGTCTAAGGCTTTTGACTTTGTTGACCATTCAAAACTTCTACATAAACTTGCGGTATATGGAATAAGAGGGAAAGTGCTTGATTGGATACAGAGTTATTTGACAAAAAGATTGCAATGTGTAGAAATTAAGACAATTTCAGTAGGTGGTCCAAGTATGGAGATGTCAAAACGGGTTTATAGATCTCAATACAGAGCTAACAATACAGGAGTTCCGCAGGGGAGTATTCTAGGGCCTTTACTCTTTCTTCTTTATATCAACGATCTGCCGAGAGCCATCTCACAAAAAGCCATTATGTTCGCTGATGACACAACAATTGTGGTAAAGTATGAAAGGATGGATACATTTGAGTTTAATATTAATAAAGGACTGTTTGAGACTATTCATTGGATGAATAATAAAAATTTGCGTATTAATATCGATAAGACTAAATTAATACAATATAATTCATATAATTCTAATTCTATACCTCTAACAATTAAATATAAAATGAGACAATCGAGGCAGTAGATTCAATTAAACTCTTGGGCATAATGATTGACAAGCACCTAAATTGGAAAGACCAAATTAATCAAATATGTAATAAATTGAACCGTTTTGTGTTCGCGCTTAAAAGGTTAAGAGATACGGTTTCTATTGAAGCGGCGCTAACGGCTTACCATGGATATGTGTCTTCAGTACTCAGTTATGGCTTGATTCTGTGGGGAAACTCAGTGGAGTTTGATAGAGTATTCAAAATTCAAAAAAAGTGCATAAGGATGATGAGTAATGCTCGGTTAGATGACAGCTGTGTCCCATTATTTAGAAAACTGAATATTTAACCACTACCGTGTGTGTACATAAGAGACGTATGTGTGTTTGTCAACTCCCACCCAGAATATTTTATGAAACGGAGTCAAGTCATTAAAAGGCAGACAAGAGCACGTATTATGTCTCTTTTGTACAAACCTCTCTGTCGCAAGGATATGTACAAAAACAATATATTTAATATGAGCATTGTAGTTTTTTAATCACTTACCGGATGAATTAAGAATGTTGTCGGGTAAAATGTTTAAACGTAACTTGACAAAATGGCTGATGGAGAAATGTTTTTATAGTGTCAAGGAATATTTAGGGGTTTAAATTTGTATTATCATTGACTAGAATTTATGAAATTGGGAAAGTATTATGAAAAATTGTAGATTATTTACAATATTTGTACGCTTGCTTGCATGCTGAATACAAGTGCTTTAATTTTATAACTAAGACCGTGTATTACTGTATTCTGACAAATAAATGGATTTGAATTTGAAATTGAATTTGAAAAAAAATTGAAATAATGCTTAATAGGTCGTTTCACAAAAACTGCAATGAATGGAACGAACAAAGAAATATCACCTATGATTGTGTGAGTGTCGTTAATTTAAACATAGTTCGATATTCAAACCGAACACCCTTTTGTATACTTTTATTCACCCATACAATCCATTAATGGCAGATCTAGTAAAATAACTTATAATTTATCTTATCTTATCTTATCTCACAGATAGGCCCTTTCGGATACACTTCGACCCTTTAGGATCTTTTGTGCAATTACCCTCTTACACGCTCAGCTGTTCAAATGTGCAGGTTTCGTCACGATATTTTTATTCACCGTAAGAGCATCGGGTGATATACTTTAGAATTGGGAAGGGTGATATATTTTAATTTTTTATAATGTTTATTAGCCCTAATTTTAGCATACCGAATTTACGTTATACCTATTTTTTTATATCCGATTCTTAATAGCCCTATTTTTAGTTATCCGATTTCTCTGAACACCGAACATTACTATTACCTAATATGTTAAAAATCTAACGTTTGTTAAACCTAATTATCTACATTCCTAATGCCGCCCTCTTTATTAAAATATACAATAATATTTACCCCTTTCGTTCATTTACCTTACATTCGCTCTTAAGCTAGATCCACAATGAGAAATGCACGCAATAAAATATTTTGAGTCTTACCATTTCCATTTTGAGTCTGATAGGGACCTAAACGACCGTAATTAAGGTCGACGGAGCTCCGCTGGGCGGAGCTCCTATTCGGAGTAGGTGAGGCGCTTCGCGCTTTGTCGCATCTCTAACCTAACCTAACCTATGTGGGTAAAAATTACCTAACTTTCTATTTGTTTTTTGTCTATATTTCGTTCAAACAATTATTGGTGTAAACAGTTATTAGGACTTATGACTATTAGGTATATTAATCATTAGGTATCATCATTGATAGTTTTAGTAATATTTATACCATTTAACGTTTAGTACATGTAAACATTAGGGTATATAACTTTAGGTCTAGTAATCAATTAGGACATACAAGTTTAGCTGTCATGACATTAGGGCTAATGAAAATTATATCAAACGTTGGTATACCTCATGAAATTAGCATTTATGATATTCGATCTAGTGGGGGTGAACCAGTATTTAACCTTTAAAAATTTTTTTTAGTAAATACGTAACTAAAACATTTAATGACGTAAAGATTAAGTACTACTTCTTTTCTTTTCTTCATCATGTAATCTTCTAAGATAACTACAAAATAACAAAACATTAAACAAAAATACATTATTTAAAACAGTAATAAAGAAGAAATTGCCTTATTTGTCTTAAGTATTAAATAAATGGCTGGCATGAGAAGAAAGGTGCCAGAGTAAGACCTCGCTCGAAGTTCTGTTAAGTTTCTTTATAATGCTAAAAGATCGAATAGAAATTCCAAAGAGCTTTGTGCAAATCTCGCTCTAGTGCCTTAATCCCAAACAATTCGCTAACTCATATATAACACACTGCTGCCACTAAACTTAATCGCTAACTATTTAAACCCAACAGGCACAAACTTACGTTACTCGCATGTCGCTCAGTGTGTCTCTTTCGCTGCAAACTTGTTAAAGAGAGACGAAACAAGTAGCTAGTAAGTTCTGCTAACCCTCAAACTCGAGCCCCAATACCGGCGGGGTAGAGTGCAAATGCAAACTGCGGGTAATCTAGCTCAGGGGCCGTCAAACTATACAGCGAACTTCCATCAGGCGCAGGCGATAAGCGAGAGCGGTAACGGGAGCGGAAAACAGGATTTCTCATTATTTTATCACCTACTAAAAAAGAGGGGGTGTTATAAGGTTAACGTGAGTATCCGTGTGTCTGTGTATGTGTGTATATGGCATTATAGCTCCCAAAGAGATGGATCGATTTGGACGCGGTTTACATACATACATAAACTAACGCCTCCATTCCCAGAGTGGGATAGGCAGAGCTAAAGAATTACCAACAATTCTAAAAAATTGTTCATACGAGTAGCAGTTTTATTGAAAACCCACCAAGGGGCTTTTAAAGAGACATGAAGATAGAAAGGGTCGTAGATATATCGATATATAAATTTATTCACGTAAGTTATTTTACTATAACAACACGACACGAGCCGTGCGGTTTTCCTAAGGAGATGAGTTTTTAGCTGTTTTTTTTTGGGAAAAGAAGCTTCGAAACTCTGCTCACGGAAAATACTTGACTATAGAAAGTGAGATTAATATATTTGCATAATTTTGAGTTTGGATACTAAATATTTGTAAGCTAATAAAAAGAGTTTAACATGGTGACGGGTGTAACTGTAACTCTCAAGTCTCAAGTGGCAACCTCCACATGAAAGACGAAATGAGTATCAAAAACAGGATCGTATAAGCATCCTTACTGCGCCTGTGGTTAGCGACTCACCAACGTGTATCGTAATCGGGTTAGTATTTAGTTTACATGAAGATGCGTAACAAAAAAGCAAGCATACAAACAAATCAACTCTCATAAAATTATATAAGTAAAGCTTACTTGATTGAGGAATGTTTAAACCTTTAAAAAAAATGGTTAGCCATAACCTACCACGATCGAGTTTAACCTTGTAATTGATTTCCTCAGTCATAAGATATATTCTACTTTATTGCTATACGACTCCGAAGTCATCCTGTTTCTACCCAGCCTAGCCCAACATGGCGTCCTACCTTACCCTCTCGATCGCTCTTCGGGGAGGCATCATCGTTACACATAATTTCCATTGTGAGCCTTCAGCCATTGACCCTGCGATGGATCCCTCGGGATCGAAGCAGGAGGATTACGAGTTGGAATATAATTCGAAGGACTTATGCATATGGATGTGTTCCGGTCCATGTAGAATTTGGATTATCTTTTGGGATACGTACCTGGAGATATCATTGTTTGATTAACCTTTATGAAATTAACGAAATCGATGTATTATTTGGTGTTTTCTCGACAGATAGTCTCTCTAACTCTCTGAATTATAGTAACAATGTTATCAGTATTAGGGTGTTTCATTTTTTTTAATTTATTTTTTTCATATCACTTTGCTTTAATTCTTGATCCCACTCATACACAAGGTTCATATGTCAAAAATCAGTAAAATCGAATAATATTTAGAGGTTGCACAACACCATTAAAATTTTCTCATACAACTAACATCTTTACATTGGAGGGTAAGTTCTTTAACTGGCGTTTTTTTGTAGTGGAGGGTAGTAAGTGCTTCAAGTGTATAAAGTGAATCAGTTCAACATAATATTATTTAAACTTTAAAATGAGTAAAAGACGGGGAATTTGGTTACTTAATAAGGTTCCATGTGAAGACTTTTTAGGAGCTAGGCTCCCTTCCAAAGAACAAGTGTTGTTAGTTTTTATATATCACCATAAAGAAATAAAAGAAACACTTTCTGATGCCGCTAAGTCGACAAGTATAAAAATACAAGAGGTATGGAAGAAAGCTAATATCCCTGTTAAGACAGAGGAAAATATTCGAGCTGGTATACTAAAAATATATAAGGAATATCAAAGCTTGGGGAAAGAGAAATCCAGAAACACTGAAGCGGCAAATATAAAACGGCAAAAATGGATAAGTGATCTTGGTAAATTATTTGATATTGCTAGCCAAAATGTAATGACAATGAACGGCGTATTACAGCACGATAAAGAATTTCTGATATTACAGAGAGAGGATCGCATGAGTTCGTCAATGAGTGGTATAGACAAAAAGTTTTCATCAAAAATTACAGAAAAGATAAAGAAACAAGAAAAATTTGATGCTTTTAAGACAAAACACTATAAAGAGATTGCAGAAGACAACGCGGTAGCATTGGTAGCGGAGTTGGAACCAAATTCTACTTCATCATCGTCATCAAGTGACGAACACGACGAATTCACTGCACCGAGTAACGGGCAAGCACCAGCAAAAATGCCACGCCTTATTAATAGTAAATTAAGGCCCCTTGATAAGACACTTACAGTTACATGGGATCGGGAACAACTTTCCAATCGACAAGCAAGTACTTCCTTTATTGCAGCTGCTAAAAGCCTTGGTCATGACGTCTCCGACATTTCTATATCGCCGTCCACCGTTTACCGAGCTCGGGTTGCCAACAGAAGCCAAATGGCTAAAGAAATTGAAAAATCCTTATTTGAAACTCCTCCACCATTAGTTTTACATTGGGACAGTAAACTGCTACCGTCGGTTTCTTCCAGTAAGACTCTGGAAGACAGAGTTGCTGTTCTTGTAACTGGTAAAAAAATTGAGCATTTACTTGGTGTTCCAGTTGCATCGAAAGGCACCGGTGAGGAAATGGCTAAAGTTGTGGTTCAAGAGGTGGACCGATTTGATCTACGATGCCATATCATTGGTCTTTGTTTTGATACTACAGCATCTAACACAGGACTTATTCAAGGAGCATGTGTTAGAATTGAGAATAGTTTTGAACGAAATTTGCTGTGGTTAGCTTGTCGTCATCATACCCATGAATTAATCTTGAAAGGGGTGTTTGATGAGTGCTACTCTGTACCTTCTAGTGGCCCTGACATCAAAATTTTTAGAAAGTTTCAAAATCTGTGGAATTCGCTTGATAAGACGTTGTATACGACTATGATGGACGAAGAAGATTCAATGCAAGGTTTTGCAAGAGATCAACGTGTGAAAATGGTACATTATATCCAAAACGTCTTAGAAAATGGAACTTATCCAAGAGAAGACTACAAAGAGTTATTACAACTCTCACTATTATACCTTGGAGGTTGGTCTCAAAATGATTTTCCATTCAGGGCTCCAGGGGCTCTACATCAAGCAAGGTGGATGGCGAAGGCCATATATGCACTGAAAATTGTCTTATTCACCCGACAATTATTAAATGTTCCTGGTATTACTAAAAAAGAACTGAATGGTATGAAACAAATAGGATATTTCGTGTGTCTAATATATATCCGATTTTGGCACGAAGCGGTCATAAGTCGATGGGCTCCGAAAAACGATTTAGATATGTTACAGCTTTTAAACTCTTACCCTGATACCAATGTAAAAAAAAGTGCCCTCGCAGCGGCCAAGAGACACCTTTGGTATTTGTCTGAAATGAACATAGGATTAGCCTTTTTGGATGAACGCATCATTCAAACTGAAAAAGAAAAAATGTTTTTAAATTTAAAAAACCCTGCGAAGAAAAAAGAAATGAAACGGCTGGATGGTAAAACACTTAAGTTTGAAGGAAAATCCGTTAGTGACTTTGTTACTAGTAAAACAAAAACTTTCTTCGAAATGTTCGGTATTCACGACGAAAACGAATATTGTAGCACTACCGTCAGAGGCTTGATCGATGCTCTCAAGGTGGTAAACGACACCGCAGAAAGAGGCATTGCTTTGATAAAGAAATTTCAGAACTCGGTCAAAGATGAACAACAGAAACAATTTTTGTTAAGAGTCGTCGAACATCATAGAAAAGGCGTCACCAAGCGAACAAAAGATGAAGTTGCAGCTTACGTAGCAAATTAGTTGATTCGTCATTTCACAATGTAGGTACATGATATGAATAATTGTGTTGTGTATTAACCTAAAATTATTATTTTTACTTGATATTAATCCGTGTCTGTACATTGTGCTATTTTGAAATAAAAGTAATTAACAAAAAAAAATGTTTTTTCTCTCTATCTTTTTATTTGTGCAACCCCTAAATATTTTCTAATCTTCATGAAATTTGGCAGATACCTTATTAAACTTAACGAGACTTGGAAAATGAGCAAAGTCTGGAAAATTATCACTTTTTTTTTCTATCCCTAACAAAGTGAAACACCCTAATCAGTATGTTTGGCAAACTTAAAAAAAAACCGCACATAACATAGAGAAATTGCAATTTTGTTGAAAACTATTTGGAAATGCAGTAATAGTATTAAAAAGATAAACATATTTTTTTTTAAATGCCATACTGATTCTTAAAGTACTTAAAGTTTTCTCTGAAGTCCTCAACCCGTGCGAGGAGGCCTATTATACGTGCCTATACCCAGCGTTATAGTCGTTCACTGATATAGATAGCGAGAAAAATAGATTTATGTATTGAAATCTTTATTGCTCAAAAATAAGTATAAATGGCGGGTCTAATGCCTAGTGGCATTCTCTACCAGTCGACCAAATAACGAATTAGAAATTTAGATACGAGAAGATAGCTATTTACTATTGATCACGGATAGCTGTACCTATATTGGTAACGGCAGAAAGAGGGAATTAGGGTAGCAACCATATCGTTAATCAATACGATAACTCTACAATGTTTTTTTTTACTTTTGTAAAAGTGGATACCACAGGACCGACATGGTCTTGTGTCGGATTAAAGGATTAAATCTCCAGTTGTAATGTTCCGCTAAATAACCAATTTTTTTACACGATATGGTTTAAAACTAAAGAAGTAAGAGGCCTAGGGCATCCCGAGAGAATTTCAAGTTCGATCTCAGAGGCAGTATCACCAAAATGTCCTAGTTTGTTTACGTATGCGTGTGTACGGGCGTGTTTGTGTACACGCCGCGGTAATGGCGCCGTTTGTTATGGTTTCATCACGGGGACAGCCGCCGCCTGCAGCCCGCACATGCAATTTGGCACGTATTTTTACTACGGGGTGCAAGGCGGCCTATTTTATTGTCGGTGGGTGTTATGTTATTGCGTGTCATTATTTGCGGCCAGTTGGTTCAATTTCGTTTGTGTCAATCATTGTTATCTGGATAATCGCGTTTATATTTTAATTATAGCTTTGGCAAAATTCTTGACTACAGTGCTATTAAATAATACAAAATTCTAGCAAACTACCACCTAAGAATTACCTTAGGTTAGTAGTAAGTTACAAAATAACGTTTTTTTTTAAAGATTATTGATGATTCTTCCTTTTTTTGGCTCGAATTGTCCATATTTTGGTTTTAGTTGAGATAATAAATAATTGCTATTTACATAGAGAGATTTGATTCCATTGCTATCGAAATAAATCTCAACGTAGATTGGTTCGCCGGTTACTAAATCTACGGCGCATTTTGCAAACAAAACGGGATAAAACATTATTCAATCGCTCATAAATCCATATTTCCTTACTCTGAACGGCTCGCTTGCTTTTTTCCAGTCGTAGCTCAGTGCGTCTCTTTTGTTATAAAATAGCTAGAAAAAGAGGCACTGAAAGACAAGATTCACGGGCAAGTTAATGGTTCATACGTGATACATGGTGTATCAACTGGTGAATTGTACGTAAATATTATCATTTCGTGTGCATCGTAGATGCCTCGGCAAATAGAGACCCGCCATCTGACGATGACTCGGTTTGACAGAAAAGTCGATTGAAATCTGTTTATGTTTGTCAAACAAACGTTTATCAAAGATCTTGTGACTTTTCAAATCTTTGCTTATTTTTAAATATTTATCTTAATAGTTTTAGTGATTATAGATTTGTTATTACTTAGTATATAGTGCTTCAAAGTGTCTTCTTCCATAATGTCAGTTTAGAACACTGGCTCGAGGTGAATAGTCGTTCTTTTCTGTTACGTAAGAAATTATGATTCAGTTAAGCATGTCAATCTTCCATAACGACTTTAATTTAAGTAGAAGCTAAACGTTGAATTACAGAACAATACGTCCGTTTTCTGGCACCGACATAAGCCAGAAGAACTTTGACATGAGTGAAAAGTTTTTAAACCAAAAACATGTACCTGATAAATCTGGTTTTTATGGTTTTGAATGGAAACAAATTGGTGCCTTGCAAAACAAATCTTGATAGGTCCATCTTTCCCATCAAAATCTAGTCATTTGGTCAGCTTTTACGAGACAATAAAGAAATCACCACTTCAAGAACTACACGAATTTTACTGCTGAGCATAGTTAGAGCCCTGCCGCAGAAACATTATGATTTATTTTAACGGAATTTCCTTCCCGTGACTCGACGCTGTCATTATGAAACGATTCTGTAGCTTTACAATTAACGCTGTTGACTGTATGTTAATTAATAATTTCCTAATTACGCCTGTAAAGTTGGAAACAAAACGAACTGAGCCGTAAGTCGTCAAAAATCCCTCGACATCCCAGCTTATCAGAGCCTCGGGGCTCAAAGCTGGATGACGCTAAACGGAATGGCGCATCAAAGGGCCGCGCCCGCATGGCTGGCTCGTGCATCAACTCGTCCGCTTTGTTCGGATGGTTTTAATTTGCTCATGCGGTTATAAGTTTTAGAGGAAGCCAAAGAGAGATTATGACCCACATGATAAGCGTTTGCCGTGACTTACTTTAAACTGGTTTCAGGAAAGGTAATTAAAGTTAAAAGTCAGTTTTATAAAGTGCGTTGAGTTTGTTCTTAATTAAACAAAAGAGACGACTTTGACGAGGTCTGAAAGTTTCTGTCTGAGCTAATGTAATTAAGTTATAAATACTTATTAGTCCATGGTAACTATTGGGGAACGAATATGGCACCTTGTGATCACAAGTCGTCACTCTTAGCCACTAAGCCACCGCTTCAGTATTTTTCGATAAATTAATTGAAGAAGCAGGACGATGACAAACTTATCTGACAAATAAAATGTCCTATGATTATGCACTGCATCTGTAGTAATAGTCAAAGCAAGTGACTAAGCGTTGCTTACGACTCAACAAGTCAGAGTCCGTTGCGTCGGTCGTAAAGCTACTCGACAAACTCTTAGTGGTCGTGCCACCATCTCCCACTCTCATTTGTTTCAAAGGCATGAATAGCGTACCTTAATATATTTCAGTTGGTTAACTTCAGCAATAAGAAAGTTGTTTATCACAAAAAAAGGCTTTCATTAATCTCAAGAAGTTCCCGCCTCGTAGCCTCGTTTCGAACATTATTAATTCGACGAATTTAATTAAAGCAATAAGGGTCGAATCGGCCCGACGCAGTGATAAATTCGGCCGTTATGTTTTGAAAAATACGAGTTCTACTAATGAGAACTAGCACGTGGCCTCATCGGCATGCGGCGTGCGCGCGGCGCTGATTCCAAGAGAAATATTTTTTGCCAATTTATTGCGCGTTTTATTTATTCAGTACGTAATAGCCCAATCGGGAGAAATTCGAGACTCACCAACCAATGAGCTCCGGAATTTATTTCCCCATAAAATTTTCCTTTACCTCATAATACAAGCGTTTTAGAACACCTTTTTGAAGTGTTTGCGCTTCAGAATAAAGAAATTGAATTGTTATACGTGCCGATCACGAAAATGCCTGTCTTTTAAAATAGGAACCTTTTAACGTAAATGGTACAAAAGATTTTGTAAAATAATAAACGGAGACAGTGGCGGATATTTTGTACAATTATTATCACAATATACACGCGCGATATATTAATCTAAGTGGACTCGCAGTGTCACAGCACGCTATAAAAGCAATTAGTGACCCACTGTTAGTACCTAGGCTATGTGGGCCAATGGGCGATTTGGCACTTCTCCAACACAGACAAGGGTAGAACGCTCCGTCCCGCTCGCTCGTGGTTGAGAGAAATATCCTAGGAATCTCTCATTTTGTTTCGAACTTCGACGTCACTTTCGTGTTTTAATATCGAATGTCGCGAATACGGATTATGCATGGGTAGTCCGAGTCTGACAATAGTTATTGAATTGCCACCGAGCAATCTAGCATGAACTGAGGAGCACTAGATATGTATTGTATATGTGTCGCTAGTAGTTACAATGATTGATGGCAACACCAATGGCTGCCTGTTTCAAGTGGGTAAACATTTTACTATCCTTTGTTTAAGCTAGGAAACAGCCCCCTGTATACATAGAGGTTTGAACTAGGCATTCAAGCGGTTTTGGTTTTTCTGTGGACACTTACTGAAATAAAGACTATGAAACTGAAATATCATCACACATATGTTTAGCGTTATTGGGTTTCCAACCGGGATCGCTAACTTCGTTAACAAGGTCAGTACTAACTTTTTTGACCGCGTTGTCAATATTCAGTTAACATCTCCGTTTGTAGCAATTAAAACACGTGTTTATAAAATATGTATATTACAATCAAAACCAAAAGAAGTATGAATGTGGCGGCTTTAACTAATTTCGACAAAATAGTTTATTACGTACTTTACGTACGTTTTACGTTTAGGACGCCCGCGACTTCGTACGCGTACAATTAGTTTCCCGCTTCTCCCCCTATTTCTTCCCGTTGGGGGTCGATTTTCGAAAAAATCCTTTCTTACTAAATTTGGAATCTCTAGACCCAGCGGTTTGGGCGTTGATAGATCAGTCAGTTTCTTCTTTTACATATTTTTAAAGAAAGATTATGTAGATTTTTTCTAGCTTATCATTTCTGAAGATAAAGATATTATATTATTTAAATGATTATGCATATAAGTAGTTACCTTTTATAAGCTAGGCTTTTATTTTGGCTTCAGCACATCTTGCTTTATACTTTAATTAAATTGAATAAATGACAGCTCTGACTGTCCAGTGAATAAGAGCTACGTGACGTGAACAATACGATTAAAATATCAAAGTAAGATGGGCTAAACAAAATGTGTAATAACAAAGTCCATCGAGCTTCTATAGGTATCATAATCATATTGTGGACATTTTAGAAGCCCTTACTGTCAAGCGAATAAAACCATAACGTCAACAAATTATGACAACGGCATGGAAGTATGATGGGCTATAAACAAAGAGGAATAGAGGCTGGGTCTTGTTATACCATGGCTTTACCCTTATTGTTATTGTATTGTTGTTGTTTAGTGGCAATAGGACTTTGTGCATTGTCCTTCCGGATCGCTACTGATATAATTAACCTTTACCTTACCGTCGAGCAGCAGCGTTCACATTGCTGTGTTCCGGTCTGAGGATCAGACAACCAGTGAAATTATAGAATCATTCCGTCTGAGTTCTCGGGGTTGGCGATGCATATGTAGTTTTAGGATTGCAGTCTTGAGATTGAACTCTTAATAATGTAAATATCCATAGGTTTCAGATTCCACTTAGCATTAGGTGAACTGTATGCTCGTTCGCCAATCTCGTAAGGCCCACGTCAAATTTCGTTAGCTCGAAAAAGAGTCTTGTGTCGGTCAACTAAAGTCAAAAGTCACTTTGACAAATGTCCTAAATTTAGGACGTTGGGCCTTACGAAGTTAATAATGATAGCTCTAAGTATCTGGCCAGTAAAGGCGGCTGAGTCATAAGTGATAGGATTGCAATAGGTGTAAAATTAAAATGAGGTCACTGTCGGATAAACGCATTGTCGACATCCAGCTGGATTCATTTCATTGTGTGCCGACGAGCAGCCAGGCTTTGGAAATGTTATTTGTCTGGCAAATATGTCGCGGCGGAAAAATGAAAGTTTGCACTGTTTGCTTTAGGACATAAATATCGCGGGAAATCTTGTCACTCTCATTACAAAATTGCATGGTTATTTCTATTTAAATCATTTGTTCTTACATACATACATACATAACTTCATGCCTTAATTCCCAGAGTGGGGTAGCAGAGCTACAGAATTAGCAACAACTCTAAAAACTTGTTGTTAATTCTGTAACCACATTTTGCACATTCAGGCTAAAGATGTGTATATTAGTATCAGGTTGCCAGCCCATGGCCTAAAAATACTACAAGCTTTTATTCCCTTAGTCGCCTCTTACGACTGCCATGGTAAGACATGGAGTGGCACTATTCTAAGCCGGCAACCACACGGCCATTTGTAAACCTTATTATATATTTCCTCTCATGATCAAACCGATTTTATTTTCTACAGTTGGCTTGTATAACTCATGGTCCAGTTTTAGAAGAGCCCTAGACTTCACTCGGAGTCGGAGTCCGCGAAAAGATTCAAAATGAATAATGTAGGTTCCAGTCCGGCGTAGAAATGGTGTTGGCACAGTACCTACACGGAGTGGCGGCAGCAAGTTTATTTACTCGCGCCAGTATTTACCTACTCAAAGCAAACATTAGAAAGGGCTCTGGTTGTACTACGTCGTAGTTTAAAGGTGAACTGGGGCTCAATTTTATGTAAAACCATATTGCTTTTAACGTGTTCAGAGTTCAAAACTATAATTATAAAAAACAAGTTAAAAGCAATATTGTTCTACCGAGTAGAAATATAGCCCAAGAGCTCCTATTTTACTTTATCTTAATTATTCTTATAATCATTTTAGCAGCACAGAACTAATCCAATAAACAGTAATGGCTGCCGTTTGTAAGAAAAAGGGGTTTTGAAAATAAGATTGGCAGATATCGAACCTGCTAGCCATCTGAACGTCGTAAGGAAAGGAATTCTGACCAACATATTGTTATAATATTTTTTTTAAACAAATTATTTAACAGGTTTACTAGCGCTTAAATGGTACGAGATAAAAATAGTAATCGATTTGCATTCATTAACGAATCAAAGGTAATATTCATCATAGCAACTTATATCGGCAACGTCTGCGCGATGGTTGCAGTGGCAAGTGGCAACAAATAAATAAGAAATCTATAAGCTATGCTAGGAGTCGCTGCGGCGGCTGCCATTAGATGATTCTTTTGTACTTATTAGTTTCCACCGCTCGCTACTTACCGCCGCCGCGAAAACTCGTGTCAGGGCTGTAATAAATCATTTATTTTAAAATGTTCTGAAAATGGCCTTCGCACTATTTTTAAAATGTTGACTGTTGAAGCCAGCAAGGGCGAGCACGTAGCTTCCAATAATTGTCTCTACCGGGAAGAAATAATAAGAATTTAGAAGCCTTCCAACGACCCCGAATTGCTTCCGAGATGTTCCGCCGCCTAATGGGGACTAAGTTAGCGGGGATCGAGAAATAATTACTTGTCGTTGGTTTAAAGGTGTTTGTAAATAATTTTGTTATTAAAATTGAAAAGGAATCAGTCTCAAGGTTGATTTTAAAACAAAGGCTGATTGGATAGATAGACAGAATGATTTTTTGGTTTTTGTATTTAGAATATCCAAAAAGTTTCGTTGATCATCTCAATAAAACTTTACATTCAGCGGGACAAAATAAAAATCATCGTAATCAATAAATATTTTTCGAAATAAAACAAATATTTTAACCTTGTTTTAACGAAGTTGTGGTATAAAAGGATTATTTTAACAATGATGTTCTAATTTAAATTTACACGTTAACGTTAACGTACAATACAGCTACATATTTCAGTTAATGTATTCATCCAAAACTGACGTACAGGTAGATTCACTAAAGCTGGCACGAATGGAATGAACAAAAGTACATAATGTCACTTACCACTGTGTGAGTGCCGACCTTTGAACCGATGTTCGAATTTCAAACCGAAAACCTGTAATTATTACACGACTGCTCCAAAAAAGGAGTGTAATGTTTTCAGGGTTCATGTTTGTATGTATGTATGTATGTGTGTATGTGAGTTTCTTTATTCCACTATAACTTCTTAATCCCTGGACCGATTTAGATGTGTGAGGTATCGTTAGAATCCTTACGTCATCCCGGGTGACATAGGATACCTAAACTCTTAAAATTGAAATAACAACAATGGCAAAATTACAATTATTAATATATGTAGGTATATCGACGACAGTATTAAAAAATGCAATCGGGTTTTTAAAGCTTGCTTTTCATATAGTTATTTTACACACTTGTATACTTTCGTTCACTCATTCAATTCATGCCAGCTCTTGTAATCAACCTGTAGGTACCTGCATGAAGAGGTTAGGCAGAGGAAGCGAAAGAGATACGTTTAGGCCAGCGCGCACCTTGGCATTCCGTAGTCTCTGCCTACTCCATTAGAAAACAGGCGTAAAGGCTACACACTAAAACTAAATGTTTAAAAACACAAAATCCCGCCTTCAAAAAGCAAAAAATAACTTCTTTAAAATGGTAGGTAAATAGGTCAGTCCAACTGAAGTCTGCTTTTGGTTAAAATATTGTTGGACGCCGACTTCAGTTGGACTGACCTATTTACCTACCACTTTAAAGAAGTTATTTTTTGCTTTTTGAAGGCGGGTGTTTGTTTTTTTAGACATTTATTTTATTTTATACTTTTTAGTGATCCTATTTATGCTGTTACGTAGCTCCACTTCTAAATATTAATGAGAAACTATAGAACATTTCAAGCTCGCCGCAGACAACGCCGCGGGAATGTCATAGTCATATTTAAACCTAAATTTGCTTCGTCATAGTCGCTCAACTACCTTTATCGAAATATCTTATCGCCACCCTTGAAATAGGTACCGTTAAGGAGTTCCGGTGGCCATCAGTGGTCTTCATCATCAGTTCCACTTCACCATATAGTACTTTTCAAAAGCAAATGCACGAGTTACAGTGAAAAATACCAAAATCGCTATAGGTGTGCCTATAATATTTGAGGAGTTCTCTTGATTTCTCCAAGATCCCATCATCAGATCCAGACGTGGTGACAATGGGACCAACTAGAAAGTATAACCATTCGAACAATGAAAAAATTTTTCAAATCGGTCCAGTGGTCTTCGAGTAATCGGGGAACATACATAAAAAAAAAAAAAAAAAAAAAACCCGACGAATTGAGAACCTCCTCCTTTTTTTGAAGTCGGTTAAAAAGGGGTAAGTAATACGAGATATAAGAAGTGATAATGTCGACGACGTGCTAGCCTAGTTGGTAGTGACCCTGCCTACGAAGCTAGCGGTCCTGGGTTCAAATCCCGGTAAGGGCAGATATTTGTGTGATGAGCACGAGTATTTGTTCCCGAGTCGTGGATGTTCTCTATGTATTTAAGTATATATTTCTCTATATAAGTATTTATATCGTTGTCTAATACTCATAGTACAAGCCTAGAGCTTAGTTTAAGACTAGGTCAATTTGTGTGAGATCGTCCCTTGATATTTATTTATTTATTTTTATGTAACAGTCATAATATATTATACGCTCACTTTGTATAAATCTGTTAAGTATAATGTTCACTGGAAATAATGAACGAAAGATATAATTTCGAAATATCTATTTCCATTAAGTATAACGTTATTAATATCCAGGGTGGAAAGTTCGAATGCCACATGGAAGGCAACTACCTTAAATATTGGAAATAGCACATTCTGTGTAAAGGATACTTTCCTTTATTTTTAAAAACTATAAACTCCGCATTTATGGATTTTTGAAAAATCGTCTGTCTCAACCGGGACTCGAACCGGTCGGTCAAATGCGGTAAAATAACATGTCGTATTTTATGATGCAGATCGAAAGAGTTACCGATATGGTTCTCTTAACCGGGAATCGAACAGGTCAAATATGACAGAAATAACATGCCGTATTTTAAGATGAAAATCGAAAGGGTCGTAAAATGTTTAGGTAATGACAATCTTGTCTTTTCAGTATTCGTTAATGTTTAGGTAATGACAATTCACAATAGGTACAATTAATTCTTAATTAAAAGACCCTTTCGATTTTAGTCTTAAAATACGGCATGTTATTTTAGTCATATTTGACCTGTTCGATTCCCGGTTAAGTGAGGCGATTTTTCAAAAATCCATAAATACAGTATTTATTATTTTCTAAACTAAAAGTTGTCTCCATTGCGTAAAGTTTGCTATTTCCAATATTTAAGGTAGCTGCGGTACATTAACCGTGACGGGTGAAAACAAAGTTAAATGGTAATTGGTAGTATTCATGGCCTTCCGTTATTTTGATCGTGTTTGTTATTTAGAGATAAATGAACCATATCGGTAACCCTTTCGATCTGCATCATAAAATACGGCATGTTATTTTACCGCATTTGACCAACCGGTTCGAGTCCCGGTTAAGACAGACGATTTTTCAAAAATCCATAAATGCAGAGTTTATAGTTTTTAAAAATAAAGGAAAGTCTCCTTTACACAGAACGTGCTATTTCCAATATTTAAGGTAGTTAGTTGCCTTCCATGTGGCATTCGAACTTTCCACCCTGTATATAATACCAATCAATATATACCTATATGTATTAAATGACAAACAATATATATATATGCAAAATATGTATTAAAGGGTATAATGTTCATGACAACTAAGGTATAAAACATTATGATCGCTATATTATGTCATGTTAATGTTATACGAACTGAACCCAGTTCAAAGGTGCGCTTGCATCAGTTTCCGCTAGGTATTTAATGATAATCAACTTGCCAAATGTCTATCAACAACATTAGCCGTCCGCCGCTCACACCGTCGCGTCGCATTACGTGAACGACCTTTAATCTCCTTACCAAGGTCCTGTTTCGACAGTAATGGCGGCCCGGCCGAATCCAATTTACTGCCGAGGCGTTGTCGCAAATTTGCTCCAACCAGCTCGCGGTTTGTAAGGCTCTGGAAATTTGTAGTACATTTATTGGTTAATAAGAGTTAAAATTCGAAGTCATTGTTGCATAGCTTTTTGCAGTTTTCAGGTTTATTCTGGTATTTGATCTGTTTTTGCTTTCTACTAATACTGAAATACAAGTAGAAAAATGAAAGTTAAATCTGGCATAGAAATTGCTGCTTTGGGAAAAAGAGTGACTATAGTTGGTTAATGAATTATAAAGGATTTAGAAATGGGTTAATAGAAAAACTTATGAAAAACAACACATTAGTAAGTAAAATGTTTAATTTTAGTACACTTCATTAAAAAGAATACTGGTACGTTTAAAAAAAAAATGTTATAGCCCTCGTGCATTTTAATGTGTGCGATTCAGACTCCTATTGTGTATCCCATTTGTAAACAAAGAAATGTAATTCCGTGCAGCACTCACAATCGCTTAAAACTCCACGGAAATAAAGTAAAACCTCAACAATGTGGCTGCATTTTGATGAAGCCCGCATCCTATGTGTTCACTCTCTCTGACGCAGCTATGGCGCGTTTGTCACGCAAGACGCATCACTGGCATGTTACTGTGCGGTGTGAGTGACAGCCGTGTGGCGGAAAATACTTATTGCAACATAATACTTAAAAAATGCGTAAACTAATGTACATAACCTCTTTTAACCTCATGGACACGGAGACATCGATCATGGAACATGGATTGCCAATTGGGTAGGTCCAAGGTAGGTTGGTCTTTGGCAAGGTCCATATTCGTCTGTGGACTTTATTCAGTTTTAATTGATACAGATGAAGGTACAAGCAACTAAATTTTATAAATAACTAGGCTGTTGGCCGTGACTCTGTCCACGGAGAAGTCAGTTATCGCTACACCCTCGGGAAATATTAAAGTTTCCGGCATTAAAAGAAACTTATGTCCTTTTCGGGGACCCAAGCTATATCCAAAACAAATTTCGTCGAAGTCAGATCAGCGGTTTAGCCGTAAAAATGACAAAAAAAAACAGATAGACAGACAATTACTTTTACATTCAAAATATTGTTATGAATTTTTAATTTAAACTGCTAAATAAGTTCAGGTAGGTAATTATTTACTAACTTTAAAAACACCTTCAGAAAAAACGGTTCACATAACAAAAAAAAACTGTTATTAACTTAAAGAGACTCCTTACTAGTGGTCAAAATATGTATCTAAATGTTAAAAATAAATAATATTTATCAAAATTAATCTCAATGCATAAAAAATAAGTGGAAAATTGCTCTCGTAATCGTATGCTAGAAACTTATTTCATTGAAATTCTTCCCGCTAACCGCTCTCTCCTATGCCTGGCACCACAGAGTCGCTAGAGTCCCGCGCCCGCTGACACGCGAGCGCCACATTTTCGCGAGCACGTGCGCGGCCGACTGTTAGCGATTTTCGAACAATACGGCGCTGTCAAAGTTCAAGCGTTTATTGAGTTATCAATTTGAGTGTCCCAGAGGCAAGAAAACGATGTTTTATTATGTATTATCCTGAATGGCTAGACGTACGACTTGTTGTTTTTGATATTGTGTGTTATGACGTTTATTGACATCCATATTTTTAGAATTAAATATTTGCTGGCGATGAAAAAACATTTAATTAGAAAACCTGCATACAATTACGAAGCAATTTAATAACATGTAAGAATGATCGAATCAGGAGATTCAATTTAGAGTAGTGGCAGGTATGATTTCATCTTACGAGACTTCTTTCATCTTTTTATTCCCTCGGGCTGTCTTACGGGTGTTAATCCATACCTGAACCTAATTACCATTAGGTCTTTATATTGTTAAATAAATATAGGTATTTGTTTGTATTGCAAAAAAAAACATTTTCGTATATTAAAAATAAGTAAGAAAATAAGGATAAAATTATCGTACCTTAAGGTGCTTTTCCACCAGTTAGGCAAGGCGAGGTGAGAATTGAAATTTGTACTGTAAAATCTCGCCTCGCGCCGCCGGTGGAAAAACACCTTAAGCGTATTAGATTTCTTACTAGTACGTAGCTGCCGCTAACATTTCGACCCAGCATTATATTAAAATACTTTAAAACATAGTTAGCATAGCTTCTACTTTTAAATACCTACGTCCCGCCGCCCACTCGGCGTGGCCTTAGAGCGGAATGCGGCGCGGACGCGGGGCGGGCGCGGGTCGAGCGCGGGACGGGTGCGGAATGGGTGCGGAATGCTGGCAGTTTTGGACGTGTATGCGACATACCTAATATATTATTTTCAAGAATGTTAGCAGTATGATACTTATACGATGTTGTTACTCTGTTTATCAAATAGATCTATTTTTAACCGACTTCAAAAAAGGTCGAGGTTATTCTTCCACTGTGATTTTGGGCGTTTTCACTAAAAAGTGTACTCAATTACATTGACGGCCGCAACGTATGGCTAATTTTCGTCACAAAACTAACAAAGTTAAAGTTCCTTAATTTCAGTCCTTAATTGGGTGCACTTTTTAGTGAAAACGCCCTTTTTCTATGTATGTTCACCGACCAATCCGTCAATTGCGGACCAATTTTAATAGTACATTATTGCCTAGGCATGGAAGTAGGCAATTGCGGGCCGAGTATTGTTTTAAACGGACGAGCTTGCGAGTCGCAAGAAAAAAATTGTGTTTGAGTCAAATCTCCATCGCTTGAACTCATTGTTTGAATTGTATACAAACAGAAACTTCATGTGAAAAAACCATCACTCCTTACCGCCTTTTTGTTTATGACAAGGAGAAACGCAATTGTTGTTTTAAAAAAAAACATAAGCTATTCCAGGCACAAATAAAAAAGTTATGTTTCGAGTAAATTTTGGATGTATAAGACTTGTGCCCTCATTTTATTATGGCCCTTTTCACTTTTTAAAAAGTTACAAGCTAGATAGTAATGGAATTTGTATGCAACATTTTTGAGAAAAAAATATTTTTCAGTTTGATAGAGTAGGTGGGTATTCAAGGTGGTCCCATTGTCACCAAATCTGCATCTGATGAGGAGATCTGTGAGGAGTTGAGTGAACTCCTCAAATATTATAAGCATACATATAGCGATTTTAGTATTCTTAGTAACAAATAGGAGTTGAGTGTTGGTAATTCTGAAGCTCTGCCTACCCCATTCTGGGAAGGAAAGCGTGAAGGTATGTATGTAGTAACAAATGCAGCATTTGCGTTCAGAAAGTATCATTCGGTGAAGTAGAACTGATGATAAAAACCACATATGGCCACGAGAACTCCTCAACTACACCTTTTTCAAGGATGGCGATAAGATTATCTCGGTTAAGTTTGAGCGACTATAACGAAGAACATTTAAATGTTTAAATATGTCTTTGGCTTTCCCTCGGCGCGCGTTGCTTGCAGCGAGCTTGAGATTTCTTAAAGTGTCATATCAACTAGAAAATGGGACTACGTAACAGCGTATTATGATCACTAAAAAGTATAAAATATAATAAAAGCTTTAAAAAACAAAAAACCGCCTGGACTGACCTACCATTTTAAATGAAATTATTTTTTAACGTTTTTGAAGGCGGTTTTTTTTTTTAAAATTTTTTTTCTCATTCACCCTCTGATTAGAACATCTTCTTAGATCGAGAACGATACTTAACTCCAATACTTAGAAAAAACGTGGGTAGTTCTTATTTTTTCTTAATAGCAATACTTTACTATATAATTCTAAATCCAATAAAACGCACGTTTAATCAAACAAAGGATTAACTCAAAACCAAAGTCAGTTTTAGATAAAACTCCATTATCAAAAGTTAGGGTTAAAACTCGAATGTATTTCTATTTAGAGATATTTCTTTGTTTGATTAAACGTGCGAAAAACTGTCTATAGCGTAGCTTGCCAATAAAATTAATACTTTAGCTTGTTTAGTAAACAATATTTGAGTAACCATCGTCACGCAGTTAAATCGTTGTCCCGGTCCAATCGCTGATGGAATCTCCGGCATTTGCATCCGGCCGGATTACCCACGCTCCCCGGCTAAGCCCCGGTGTAAAAACGTCCGTTACGGGTTTGATCGACACTACTATCCCGGGATTCATTTATATTTCAAAAATGATTTTAGTTACGTTGAGGCCCTGACAGTACTGTATAGAAACTGGGTTATGAAAATATTTTCGGGGAATCATTCTGAAATACGAGTTGTGGCTGTGCTGCAACAAACAACTGTTTTTTAAATAACGATGGAGTGACCCGCCTACGACGTTACGGCTCCCAGTTTCGATTCTCGTTCAAGGGAAAATATTTGTGTGATGAGCGTGAGTATTTTTATTGACCGTTGAGTTTTTTCTATGTATATAAGTTTTTATTTCATTTTATAACTAAGTTTATCGTTCCCTAGTACTATATAGTACAAGCCCAGAGCTTAGTTTGGGACTAGGTCAATTTGTGTGAGATTGTCTTCCGATACTTACCTACTAGTATCATTTTATTTATCTAAACCAAAATTTTGATGGTGCTTTAATGTTTGATTCCAAAGAAGGACAAATCATTTGAACGATGAGCGCGAATATTTGTTCCAGCACTTACCTTGTACTCATTGGCCCAGCATCTCAACCAATGTGTCCAAGGGCTTGTATGCTCTGATAGTAGTCTGTTGTCCTAACATGATTTAACACTTATTATTATATGCTTTCTTGGGGTCATCCAAAAAAAGGCACAAAACACAGCGCCGTGGGTCACATCGCCGCGGCATTACACTGAGCAGTACCCTGTTGGACACATTTTGGCATTTGATCGCAGCTTTTGCGTTCTTTGTTACTCAGTTTTTTAAATTTATTTGCCGAAATGTGTGTGTGTCAATGACATAACTATCACGTGAGTATTTATTAGCAGACATTCAGGCAGGCGTGTATAATAAAATTAGAAGCCTTTTTATACAAATGGACAACTCCTTGGAATTCAACAAAACATAAAACATTAAAAACTTACTCAATCTTATCACTGAAAACGTAATTCCGTTCCAAATTTGAATCCGAGTTATATCCATAACGATAACCCGGCAGAATCGCAATCCCCTAGCTCCCCAAACCCCCTTTGTCCGATAAGAACCATTGTTACATTTTTAATCGCGCCAGATTATACCAGGCTCAGTCTATCCGCACACATTCGGGCTTGTTCTACCTTATAAAAAAGGCATATCTATGGTAAAACTCCTGTGGTATAAGCGACTCTGTTAATAACGATGGAGGGTTCAATTCTTTTTAACGATCAACTACACTTGCACCTTTTTTCCGTAGGAAAGTAAAAGTTATGAGTTTCGATTCGAATGAAATGGTGACGGAATGAGAGTTGCTGAGTAGGCTTTCAATGATGGTAAGATAAGGTTTTAGTATATTTCGGTGAGCGATGAAAACTGGACCGACGCCCATGGAAAATAAGAGTATATTTGTTTGGCGATTTCATTATTTTTAAAACCTTTGAAGAATTAAGGGGAAGTAATAAGTTTGAGCACTCTGTCCCTTTGCCTATCCGATTATAATGTAAGCGGATTTTGTTCCGAACGTTCTTAAAGACAGACTGCTAGGAGCAGTCGACACTACATGCACAAGTGTAACAGAACTGACTACATTTTTTTGTAGCCAAGCTCACGCATGTACACGTGGTTAAAAATCGCTTCGTATAAAAATGTTTGTAGATACACCTACACGTGCGCGTGAGTGAAATTCCGGCTCCTCAAAGCCCAACATAATTTTATTTCACGCTTAAAGTACTGTCATGAACTTTAATTTGTGGCCTGAAAATAGGCTTTAAGTCGTCAATGTCATTAGAGATGCCATATCATTTGTAACTTACAGGAAACTCAACCTTATTTTTGTTGAATGTCAGATTGACTTTGGACCTAAGGTGGGTCCCAAATTTAAGTTCTTGGTTGTACACCAGAACTATAATCGAAATATAGAGTAACTCTATATTTCGATTATTTCAATACCATATCGGTAAACCCGAAGTTTTCAGTTATATTAACGCGCTACAATAGCGGAACAGCAACACGACCTCTGCTGTTTAATTTCCGAATTAAACCGGGGCGCAGCGCGGGCCGCGGCCGCCATATTGTGTTCTTCGGCGCAATCGGATTACAACCCGCAACCAGAGAAAGTGCCGCAGACGCGCCACCCTTTCAACCACTGATCTTGGGACGAAGGTTCCACGGGAGCTCTAAATATTTATGTTCGTGGTTGTTTACATTGATTTCATTAATGTAAATTAACTTGATTTTATTATTGGTCAAGAAGAGTACTCAATAATTCTGTAATGTGAATGATGTATATAATACGTTTTGTGATTTCTTTTAATTATTCCTTAGAACTTAATCTTGTTTTTTCATTTATGTATGTTCCCCGATTACTCGAAGACCACTGGACCGACTTGAAAAATTTTTTCGTTGTTTGATTGGGTATACTTTCTAGTTGGTCTCATTGTCAACACGTCAGGATTTGATGATGGGATCTTGGAAAAATCAAGAGAACTCCTCAAATATTATAGGCACACCTATAGCGATTTTGGTATTTTTCACTGTAACTCGTGCATTTGCTTTTGAAAAGTACTATATGGTGAAGTGGAACTGATGATGAAGACCACAGATAGCGAGCTTGATATGTTCTACAGTTTCTCATTAATATTAAATTTAGAAGTGGAGCTACGTAACAGCATAAATAGGATCACTAAAAAGTATAAAATAAAATAAATGTTTGAAAACACAAAAACCCGCCTTCAAAAATGAAAAAAAAATTACTTCTTCTAAAATGGTAGGTCAGTCCAACTGAAGTCGGCGTCCCACAATATTTTAAATCAAAAGTTGAATGCAGTTGGACTGACCTACCATTTTAAAAGAAGTTATTTTTTGCATTTTTGAAGGCGGGTTTTTGTTTTTTTATATTTTACACTATGCATCTTTTCCGTCTTTTGTAATTATGCGTTCTGGAAATATGTGTAATATGTGTGTATGGCCTCTTTATGTTTACGTGTATCAGATTAAAGTAACTACTTAATTTTATCCGTTTAATCGATAAATTAATCAAAGAACTTAAGTTACCAAGCGATTAAATCGAATTGTTTTGCTTAACTGTCATTTAAAGTCAGTCTGTCTACCAGATTTTTACTTTAACTATTAAATAATTCCCAGGCACTTTTACATAACACAGTTTTAAACTATTAAAGTTTTCCTCTCATAACTTAAAAGCTCGTCATCAGTTTAACTTAAGAGCTACGCTTGAGGTAGTTTAAACTTTTGAAAAACTTCATGTTAGTAAAAGACTTAGCATAATTAGATATTTTACTATAGCGCACCAGCTTATTGAAAAGATTTGAACAAAAGCCTTCCTACACTTACACACAAATATTATAATCATTTTATGAATTGTATTGTATGCCTTGCACCCGTGCCTTTAAAACAAATTTTGCTTTGCCACCATCTTCGCTCTCTTCCGGAACGGAAGACGTCAACGCCATTAAGGACATCATCATGACCATCATCATCTTCATCGTCATTATTATCATCATCTTGTTGGTAGAGTGGTTGCTTCTTTTCCCTGTGCAGATTTTACCTTTGCATACGCGACGTTGATTCTATGTATCTTAATATATTTGGTCAACGTAATTCAGAATTTGGTCTTCTGTCGCACTGATGAATGAATACAACATTTTCATGATGTTGTCCATTGTTTCCACTTGTATAAATAATGCTTTGTTTAATATTATGCTTTAATTTTCTCAACGTAAATCATACCTATTAAGTTTTCCCGGTCCTAAATTATCCGTACTTTGATTTATAGTACCTAATCTTAGTTTTGATTTCGCACTTACTCCTATAGCAACTCGCGATATTAAGGGTTATGTCACGATTTTGATAGCTTGAATAATCAGTAACTGCCTATAGGTATGTGTATATGTGTAAGTGAAAAAATGTATAGTAGAAACAGAGAAATAACAAAATAGATTGAAACACAAAAGAGAACTTATCTTGTTAATGTTCAAAGGAGAACTTATCTTTTTAACGGCGGTTTAGCTTTCCAGATAGTTTTAAAGCTCATAATGCTTCTTAAACCCAAAAGAAAACTTTTATTGCGAACGAGTCGGTAACAGTTTGAAATGATGTTAGTACTACCGAAAAGCAAACACGAAATTACCCCTCTACCCATCTTACTCTTTGCCGCCCGTCAGATTTGACGTAATCAAATAACGGGCGCCAAGATTAGTCAGTGTTTATAATTTTAATTAGTTCGCGCCCGGCTGTTTGGCTTCAACTCCGGACGGCGCGTAATTCGGACAAAACGGAGGCGCTTGTTTAAATGAATTATTTCAGTACTAATTTTAACTGTCGCTTCTGTGGTTCGGTTGTTATTTCAAAAGTCTTTGAATTCATTTTGAATCTTTGCTTTGAATAACTACGAAAATCATGAATGAAACTATCAGACCTTGACAATGTTTTGACAAAGAGTTAATTTGAGCCCCTGAGAAAGACATATTCATTATATTTACAGCAGTTTTTTTATTAATTTAGTGATGAGTGAGTTCCGCATGTGAGCTACAGGCAAAAGTTTATTAAGTTGAGTTTAGTAGTTTATGGTAGTAAGTAGAAAAGTTTGATCAAAGCCCCTAACCTTTAAGATTGTAAATAAATAAAAAAGTAGAAGAGTAGTATTCATGATAGGGCAACTACTTTGATGATAGGGGCTAACCCATCGAGCGTACGATTGACATGTATTTATAACATGCATTTATAGTAAAACCACATTATTAATAGTACTCGGCTTTGTATCGCTCTCACACTCTCTCTGGCATCTTAAATATACCTAGTTGCTATGCCAGAGAGAGAGAGAGAGATAGTGAAATCGATAGACAGGTTTTACTGTACGGTGGAAGTCAGAAATAGCTGTACGTTTTAGTACCTTGTCTAAGCAATTGATATCCTAATTACAACCACTCTCACTTCAATACGCTACTGCGCCAGGGTACACTACACCTAATAATGGTGTGTTTTAATCGGTAAATCTGATACTAACGCCCTGAGAGTTCTTTAACCCCAAAATTTGTATACGTTAGCTTACTTAGAAATAAGCCGGTTTAATGCCAAACTGAACTTTTATTCTAAATCTCAAGCACTTTTTACTACCCTTAATAACAATTTTTAAGTCCATTCCGACAGGAGCTAGAAGTTTACTATAAAGCATGTATAAATACTCGTTTATGTCTATTATGGCCTCTTATGTTACTCAGTGGGAAAATTAATTTAAACTGTTTTATCAAGACCAAGGTTCTATGAGACGGATATTGCTGTCGTCTGCAGTAATGTACACAAGCAAGTATGTTTACTTATACTCGTATGTATGGTATGCGACCAGTAATTACAGGCCGAGTGGCCAAACGAGCCGATTACGCCAATTACGGCGTCACTAACTTCCTATCACTAGCCCGCTCTTGCCAGTTATTAGAGGTCCAAGGGAAAGGAATAAAGCTATCATTAATGTTGAAGCTTTATAAAATTTACATTAAATCTCATAAACTTTGAGACCTACTTTGCAGATGTAAATTAATTTATACTATTTTTTAAATTGCAATTAACATTTTTTGTATTAAATGCCAAGTAATGTATAAATTACTGTTTGCAGCCTAACCGGGCTTACAAATTGCATATCACCGAGAGGGGTCCATATTGGCTCATATAAAATTTGTCTTTAGATTTTTTATACAAATAACGATTTGTGTCTGTACGCATCATTTCTTCGAAAAATTTTGCTCAAACTTTTTTGTTCATAGTTTTTTAAGTCATAAGTAATTATCGCAACCCATAATGCATTTTTTTAAGAAACTGTTACTTTTTGATGATTGTTATAAATCTAACCTAACCTAACCTAATTTTATCTACACGTAAGATATTTAAGAAATTCTGAAAAGTGTACAGTTCCATGAATATTGGCGTTATAAGTTCAGATGAGTATAAGTTCCGATCATTAGTATTAAAAAATATTATGAAGAGTATGAAGATCGATCATTATGATGTAAAATGGTATAAGAAAAAAAATCGGAGGTCCAATAATCGGAGTTGCAATTTTATATGAACTTTGGCGCACCCCACCGAGAGCCATATTCACCATAATTAATTATACATACAAAATAATATAACACGTACACGAACGCACAAATTTACCAATAACGCCTACTGTAGATACTAAATTCACGGGTCTAATTTGATATATAAATCCGGGTCTTTATTCTAGGCGGTAAAAACCATATTGTATTTGACATGTTATGGTATTGTTTTTAACTTGGTCGCCATTACTGTCAGGTAAGTAAGAGCTATCAAAACGTTGACAATATAATAACAGGTCAAAGACAATATGGTTTTAACTACCTATAATAAAGGCCCCGACGCAGTACACAAGCACTTTAAACGTAAATATTTCGTTGCTTCGCTTACACCTTGCCCCACGGCCACAAGCAGTTATTAGATATTTGAGCAAACGGTTATGGCGATAGTGCGCAGTTAAAACAGCTGCAGATGCAGCTGCCAGCCGGCTAACCGCAGTTATTGCGCATTATCTCAGCTCACGTTATAAAATGATAATAACAGTTAATTAAGAATATACATTGAGGTGCACAGGCGCGTTAGGCTATGTCCAGATGAAGAAATAAACGACAGTATTGTCTGTCCAACTGCCGCACTCAGATTCAGTTAATGACGATCTGCGCCTCTATTCTAAGCGGTAAAATCCAAATTGTATTTGACCTGTTATGGTATGGTTTTTAACTTGGCCGCTTATACTGTCAAGTAGATAAATAAGAGCTATCAAAACGTTGACAATACGATAACAGTGGGCCTAGTAAGAGTAGTATGGCTTCGTCTTTATCGCGTGTCAAATGTGCATAAAGCATCCGTCACTCTCGTACTTATTTACTTGTCAGAAGGTGACGGATGCCTTATCCAAACTTTTTCACGCGATAAACGCAGCCATATTAGGGCCCCTGGTCTAAAACGATTTGGTTTTTACCGTGTTGAATAGAGGTCCAGATAAAAGAACGAGTTAATTGTCTCACAATGACTCTGAGTAAAGCGATGAGTGTTTAATGGTTTTTAGCTGCTTGTAGGTAGAAAACTTGTTCTTGCGTCTGATGTTTTCGTATATTTGAGATTTTTGTTTAATTTAGACATAAATAATGGCGATGACTTTTTGATGACTGATCTCTTAAAACCTTTCACGTCCTAGACAGTGAAAAAAATAGACCTAAAGGAGTAATATTCTCTGTCTTTTGCACTGCCTAGAACTTTTTAGGTTTTTACAGCGCCTGGTACGGCCTTTGTTGTGTACAACTCAGTTTGTTACATGCCCCTACCGGCTACGCCAGTCCTAGTGTGGCGTATGCAAAATAAAACACGGTTTTAAGCAAATAAACTTTATTACTTTCATTAAGTCATAAGTCATAAGTCATCAGATTTATCCGCCAAATATAATGTAAGGTGGTTTAGGTCATACAGTCGAAAAATTTCGTCCCGAAACCATTACGGTAGAGTAAAGTTTAAAATTAAACCTTTAGAGTTTAGTTATAATTTGATTTAGTACGTTGCTTTAACATAGTTACTCGTATCTGATAGTCTGACTCAAATTTCACACTAAGATTTGTTATTATATCTCTATCTCTCCTGAGAGGCGTCAACCATTCGTAATAAAAATGTGTACTTGAGAGGAACTCTAGCAGCTTTATACTGCCAGTGTTTTTCTTGAGCACAAATTGATTATTGTACTTTTAAATTCAATTTATTTTTTATTTATTTATTTTATTTTCTACGATTTACAACTAAAACTGACATATTTTTATTTGTTTCAGGTAAGTGTGCTGATCTGATACCTAGATTTAAAGCCTACCTTCAGGTTAGATTCAAAGCTTGTGTTGGAAAACATTGAAATTGCAGACCAAGTTTTTTATGGAATGCAGAAGGCTAACGAGTACTCAGACCTGCTGATGGTAATTGGGATCTGAGACTCATACATTTTGAAAACTCAAGGCTGTAATCATAAGACTGCAAATATGGTTGCTAACCCTGAGGTCTAACAAGGAATGCCTCAATGCTAGTCTATTTATCCCGACACCAAATCACACCAAAGTAAGCAATACACTTTACTGTAGGTTTAAGGATGGGTTAGGGTAGCGATCCGTACGGGCCATGCACAAGTTCCTACCATCACTAAACGGTTAATTAGACCTGTATCAATTTTGCCTCAATAACAAACCTTTATAGCTACAAGTAGCTACTCTTAACTTCTCAGAAATAGATAAAAGCTTTTAGCCCAAGGCCGTCAAAAGTTACAGCAAGTTGGAAAAACTGTAAAGCTTGTAATTTTTATCATTTCCTACTAAACCCACTTTACCTAGCTTTCGACGGGCTTGAAACTTCGCAGTCTGCAGTGTTGTAGTTTAACTTAGCTCTGCGGCGTTGTAGCCGACATTATGCAGATTAGCGGCGACTTCCATTATAAATCACTTTGAGCGTCTCCACTTGAAATAATTATGGCTGCTCTTAATCAAAAAAGCCGGCTCCGTTTTTTTAATAACATAACTTTTTAATTTATGCTCTGGGAGAATTTTGAATGCGGTCCCTTTTTCCAATGATGAACATTTTCACTGTAAATTTATGCAATAAAACAAACTCTGCGAGTGTCCTGTTTAACATCAATCTGTACTGTTGATTATAAGACAGATCTAAATTATAAAATAACTAGAAATAGATTATTTTAGTTAAATTAGAATTTATGAACAAAAACACTATTAATTAACCATTGTAAGTGACCTATAAAGTCCTCTTACTTCACATTTTGTTTTCCCTTTATAATAGTATAACTGAACTACCAATCATCTAAAACCAATTGCACAAAACCTGGCCACCTCGGTCCCCTGTCCTGTACCCAACGGGTTCGTCCCCTGTGCAGTATAAACAAGCCGGTACCTACTCGTTAATGCAGTTTCGCGGCGATATCGCTTTCCGGCCGTAAGGCGGTTATCGGAAGTTTGACGCTGTCATATTCAACCCACCTAACTCATAAGAGCGTATGAGCCATTTTATACCCAAAAGCACTAAAACCTTTTGCTCTTAATAACAAGGTGGTTTTTACGTGAGCACGTAAGCTACAGATATGTCCAAGATTTTGAGAAGAGCGTCGACCGTGGGAGCGTGCATATTGAAAATTGCCTGGCGCATTCTCGCGCAATTCAGTTACAGTTTATGTCGTAAAATGGTCTTGTAAAAGTCTGAAACGTCTCCCAGTTACGTGAAATGTATTGGAGAAAACAATATGTCTTATCTGCAGAGAACACTGACGCTTATATCAATAGTTTTGTTTTCTTATAAGAAAGTCTTTTACTATTTTTATGATAAACTTTTATTTAAATTCACACTATAAAGTGAATGAAATTTCATTTAGCTACTTAAATTCTATACCAAGTGGTAAATTATGGACTTCTTCGACGTCAAAATACATACTATTGATTCACGAATTATCATTCAAACAGGTATAAATAAAATGTGTATTAAAATTCATAAATTATAAATTTTATAACACAAAATACGTTTCATAGATGTAGTGAAAAAACATACGAGGTCACTTATGCGATAAAACACGTGTTGCCTGGTTTTTTTATATTTCTAGGTAAAGACAAACGAACATACAGACCACCTGATGGTAAATGGACTCTGTAGCTAATAGATATTTTCAAAACATTACGATGACTATTTTTTCCCATCATAACTATTGGGTAGGTTGGTAAGTCGGTACTAATAATTTGGACTAAATCTAACGTTTGCATATTCTATAGCCTTCATGCTTTCAATTAGTAATTTGTCTTAATAACAAGCATTTGCAATTTAAAAAAAAGTCCATTTTTAATATTTTTTTGAATGATATAATTTTACACATATTATTTAGCGTATTAAATTTGATATAAAATAATTTTCATCGAATAAACAGCCCGGTGCAAATCGTCTCATATTCGGATCTTAGACCATCAGCTTTTCTGGCGTAATTGAGTAACAAACATTCCAACTTTCGCATTTATAATATTAGTAAGTTTAACTTTACACGCCCAAGTTTCTGACATAGATAGTGTTTACAATTTCATAACATAAGTCAAACTGTACGGCCACACATGACATAAACATTATTCATAATCATTAACTACCCCGTTACTTACAAACTTGGGAATGCAAATGCCTCGCGTCAGTCTCAATTTCATCTGCCTCCGGGCTCAAACTGCCGGTTTCATAAACTCGGCATTATATTAAAAAGCCATCTCTTCCAACAACTTTCAACAATGTAATTTATTCTCAAGCTATATAATGCATAAGAGTGAAATGTGTTTACTTTTTTCCCTAACATAGCTTTATTATTTCTATCCTCGTAAAAAAATATCTTAGCATTGGACTGAAACTTTATCTGCTTATAACTCTTTGCTAGGCTAGGTAGACGTACCAAGATTCACGAAATAAAATGCCAATTTTCTCTGCATAATTAAAACGTTTGAAATTGTCATTTTCATGTTGTTGTGTTGTCATTTTCTTAATTAAGGTCACAATCAACACTTGTGAATCTAAGAAAAATGTAAAGATAGGTTGCTACCAAATATATAAACATAATATACATACCGTTTATAAAATAAAGTTTAAAATCCATATATTTTTAAACTAAAGTACCCAATGACACTCGCGATGCAAATATGAATCCAACGAAGGCTTAGTCACAGTATTTATACTGGGCTTGAATGTAAACGAGCAGCAACTACCTACCTTAAATCACCTTGATTATGATGCAACTGAACACTGACACGTCTTGTTCGTTAGCAGTCTGATTTCTATTCCTATTTCTATTTATTTCCTCTTTTGTCATGATGCAAAGAGCTATTGTATTAGTTCTTAATAGTTAACAACATTTACAATCATACACTAACCCTCTTACACTGCAACACGTCCTTACACTTACCTACTTGTACAGCCACTCACTCAAACACTCTTTGTTCACCCTGCATTTTCATACATACATCCTCTTACTCAGGTTTTGACAAGCATAATATAATAATTGGGACGTCAGTTGATCTCCAAATACCACTACTGCCATTGTTTATGTGCGTAACCATGGTAATAACAATGCTATAATAATTATTATAGAACTGTTATTACCATGGCAACGCTTATTATAATAATTAGTTTCACGCTTCGGTTGCACTAAAGGTGGTATTCTGATACCATTAGCGATATCAATATTAGCGGTTTATAGTACGCGAGTAGAAAAAGCGAGACTATAGGTACAGTCAACAGCATAAATAAGTGATCATTTATGTACCTTGTCGCTTTCAATCGTTTCACAATTTTGTATGACATTTCAAACACAACGTTAAAGTGATAAGGTACATAAATGATCACTTATTTATGCTGTTGACTGTACCTGCCGTCACCCAGTTTTTCTAGTACGAAGGCTACCTAACTGGCACTCGGGCATCGATTTAAACACCTACCTGCTGTCTATCTTAACTTTGTGGAAATATTTCATATAAGTTCTCTAAGCTAAATAATAATAAATTAATAAATAAAAAAAGCCACAGGAAGGCACATGGCTCTCAGCCGCTGTTGAGAGACTGATGAGTCCGAACACGTGCCATTACACGACCGAGTGCCTTAATTGCGCCGGCTTATTGCACTTCCTGAACTTAGTGCTTTAGTGGGCACGAGTGGGGGCGTGAAGGGGGGTCTGTTGTTCCGAGAGCGCCGGCTCTTTTGAAATGATGATGCTGCTATTAATAGTGGTTATTATTAATGCACGTGTTCAAGTTCAAGGACCTAATAGGTTACATAAAATTTTTAAGCCGGATTTTTTAAAGTAATTTTATATTTTGTTGATTACCTATAAACTACTGAAATGATGTAACGTTCTGCATAAATAATTTCTTTATTTTGTAAATTATTAAAACAATAAAAAATGGATAATTAAATTTTAGGTTATTTAAAACAATGAACAGATTTATAGGAATTCAGTAAAAATCTAATTTAAAAGCCTTACATACATAAAATTGATGGGATTAAAACCAGAATGTGATAAGAGCAAATTTAATATTCACATCTATATCAAAAACTTAGGACATCGACCAATAAACTTTTTTACTATTTTTCAATTCTATTTGTATGACATTAAAGGTCAAAAGCTATAAAGGTCTTTCTTGGTCGACTATATACAATGTCAACGTAAGTCGTAATACACAACATGAATTTACTAATTGTAAACTAGATTGCAAAGACCTTACAGATATTGTACCTACTTTATAAAAGACCAATAATTATAATCAACTAACTTATTCAGCGTTTATTTTACAATACCTTACAGCTGATCAAAACAATACTAGTCAGTATCATGAACAAAGTCATAATATCTAATGAAATCAACAATTAATTCACACCGTAAAAGTAGCCCAAAACTAACACCGTTTACGGCCGGCGGGAAACGCCGGCAATTCCAATTGAAAAAGTTGAAAACCTCAGCCTTTGCGGCCGTTTCACGCGATTGCTTCTAAGCGGTTTTTGAGCACATAAACAGGGCAATTTTCTGGAAGAGAGCGGAGAGGCTGGGAAGAGAGCAAGAGTGCCGGCGCCTCTCATTACTTGTTTGCCGTAATTGCTTTCTGCTCGCTGCCCCCATGTATTACCGTGTTATATTTCTCGGGTAACACAATGACGGGGCTGTCTAAATAATGAGCGACGTTGGAGATTTTAAAAAGCTTGCCATGGTTGTGTAGTTGCGTTCCGCTATTTGAAACGTGTATTTACTTTGTTGCCAACGTATGATGTGCTCTAGTAACAAGGTGTATCAATCTGTTTCCCAAACTCGATTATTCCGCGTAACAATTTTTCAAGTCCCGATTTCTCCCATTCGTGATTTTACTCAATCGTATTTTTCCCCATTCTTATTTTTTTCTAGTCGCATATTTTCCTGTCTAGATTTTTCCCAGTCGCAAATTTCCCCATTGTAACTAGGCCGTAATAGGTAGGTTTAAGTTATGTTAGTTATGCAGCAGGCCCGAAGGGCCAAACCACCTAGAAGTAAGAGCTCCACGCCAGCGGAGCTCTGTCAACTCTGTGGAAATGATATAACTGTTCACATAAATACAGATTGGGAAATTAAGTTAGTGGAATAATTTCTGCTAAGAAAAAAAAACATCGACAATTGAAAAAAAAATAAAGAATGGTCAATTTTGCGAATGAAAATATTGATACCTCACTTTGTGACACGTATTGTACGAGAGTGACGGATGCTTTATCCACATTTTGTAACGCGATAAACGCAACCATACTAGGCCCGTATAATATGTTTATCGTTGCCTTGTAAACCTGCTCGTAGAGATAAATTTGGGAGTCCCAAATTGGGACTAGCCCAATTTCTGTACCTAAGATCGTGTTTTGATGACTCGATGTATGAATGTGGACGAAGTCAGGATCGTAGCAGGTGGAAAGAAGTGGTCCTTGCCTACCCCTCTGGGAAATAGGCGTGATTAAATTTATGAATGAATGAATGAATAATTAAACTCATTTTTGTATGGATAAAAGTAGCGTGATAATAATAATCCTGATAATAATTATTTTTGTTTAGGTTTGACAGTTAGAGACCTACTCTATATCATAACTGTCATAAATTTAATCACGCCTATTTCCCAGAGGGGTTGGCAAGGACCACTTCTTTCCACCTGCTATGATCCTGACTTCGTCCACATTCATACATCGAGTCATCAAAACACGATCTTAGGTACAGAAATTGGGCTAGTCCCAATTTGGGACTCCCAAATTTATCTCTACGAGCAGGTTTACAAGGCAACGATAAACATTATTATACAGGAAAATAATTGCTTCAATGCAATAACACAAAGAAAACATCCAAATCACATAAGTAATAAATACGAGCTCATGAATCACACAATTATTTATTTTGCCGTTACTGGTAATCGAACCCGGGATGGCCAACGTTGCCCTAGTTAAACAATAATCCTTCCGTGAATTACACATGATCGCGTATCCATCGGATTCGCGGTTTTGTTGTGTTCGGACTATTAATGCGATTTGCTAATTGGTAATTAAATGTTGATCCGTTTTGTTAACATAAATAGACGAGTTTTGTGTCAGGTACGAGTAAATTAATTGTACAAAACATGGTGCGGATGTAACAAAAACGTAAACAGTATTAAGCAGTTTTTAAGTTCTTTCTTCTATTTAGTGTTAGTGTATTGAAACCTCCTCTTCCTGTTACATAATATTATTCACAAAAAACATGTTAAAGTCTTTTTACAAGTGCCAAAGTTAGCATAGCTACTTACAAAATTCAGTAATGATTGATTTGGATGAAAACTGTTAAACTAACGTTGTCACTTTGAAGAGTACATTGTGCGCAAACCGAAAGTTGTTTTTAAAAAATTGGGTAGAATGAAGTACAATAATCTTTAAAATAAATCAGTTTTTCCGGTTAAACTAGCTAGAAATCTTTATCTGGAATTTCAACTTTAAAAAAACATTCGGAAGAAACCAACAGATTAATCTAACAGTTTTAGACTAACTACAATATTTAATTCCATAGCTAATTACAGGTTTTCACATCATTATGCATTATAATTAAGGCATTAATTTCGCCTTTTGTATATTAATTGTATTCTTTTGTGAAATAAAGATTAAATAAATAATTAAAATAAATAATAAATAATCCATTTTGCACGAACGTAAGGTAGTTAGACATCACTCATCATTGCTATTTTTTTAGAGTAAATTGCGCTATGAAATATAATGTGATATAGGAGATTTAAAAAATGTTTTTATTAGTCTATCCCTATACCCGTTTGTCATGTTAAGAATATCCCTTTCACTAATTTTAATTGCACCAAATAAAACTTCCGCCTAGTTTCCTTTTCTGTTATAAAGTACCTGAACTGAAAAATAATAATTTTTCATTTACAACCCTTTTCTGCTTCAAAAATCAAAAGAAACCCAAATTAAATTTCTACTCCGCAATAAAGGATGTAAGAGTAAGAAACACAGCAGCATCCCGGTCCCAGATGTCATCAATGATGCAGGGGTCGCGGACCGGTGGCGCGGCGGTTCATCAATTTTGCAGGAGCACCGGCCACAATTCCCTCTGTGCCTAGGTTTGGCGACCTCTGGCGTGGTTGACACAATGGGCTTTGTGGCCGATGAAATGGGCCGTTGTTTGTGCGTAGCTCTGAGGGCGGTACGGCGATAATATTGCTGCAGAGTGTACCTTTAGTGGTTGGACGGCTACATTATTGTGTGTTTGTGATCGTCGACCTACTTGCTTTGTAACAGTAGTTTGCTATGAAATCAAGTTTGGAAAAACTTGGCAAAAAATAAGTACCTAGAGACAAGTGGATCTACAAATTTTAATATTCTCAAATGGCAACCCCAAAAATCTGATATCGGGCCAAAAAATATTCTTTCTTGTGTAGAACAAAGCACTTTTAGCGGTTATTTTATGTGAGTGTAAAATATAATTATAAAATTATAATTTTATAATTTTATGTGTTTACAAAACTGAAGTTTCACTTTATCTCCATACTATTAGACTAATTTATAGATTTTTATGGACGTCATAATTATTCATGAAAACGTGCAATTGCGTAACGTACCTACAACGTATATCATAATAGTTTTTTGTTATATAATTTTCGTACATATATTTATCCACTCATAAAATACTAAACAAAAGCAAAAACTCGGAACCAAACTATACCAAATGAAACACTCCAAAAAACTACACATAAATACTAACTACGGGGCGTGTTCACATCTAGTTTACCACATTACTCCAGCGCCGAATGTCCAGCACACGACGACGCTACAATTATGTAGCAGTGTACAAGTAGTACCTACGACATTGTTAGCGCTCTATGTGCTACATAGGAGGGAATACAGAGCCGCTGCTCGTTAGGCAGCCTCAATGAAACATGATGCTGTATAAAAACAGAAAGGTTCGCGAGGTCGCATCCGAAAATCAAAGGACGCCATTATTGTAAGTAATTTAGAATACGTATAAACAAGTGCGTGTAACATGACAAAAAACAAGCTCTGGAATCATGATGCCTTTATGGCATATAATTGACCCACGCAGCATAAAGGAGGAGTTAGCCGGGGTCTAACGGAAGCAGCTGTGGTGCGATTGGTTATTTATGCCATGGTCATGCCAGATCAGGTAGATCATTTTCACAAGAAGCATTTTTCATAGTAGCGAATTTTCACTTAGCTTTTCTTAGAGTCGTTAATTTTCTTAATGGCTTTTCTTAGAGTAGCTATTTTTATATAGCGTTATTTAATGTTCAGTGATTTTTACGTTTCCATTTGTTCTCAATCTCAAATTTTACCAATAGTAATTACATCGCAATATCAGGTCCAGAGCGCTAAAATAACCCAGAAATAGGAGCTCCGCCAAGCGGAGCTCCGTCGACTCTGTCAAATTAGATTTTTGGAATGGGGAAAAATACCACTATTAAAATAATACACTGTTAATTTTAGCGATTGAAATAAACGCTAACATTAAAAAACGCTATATGAAAAACGCTACATGAAGAAAAGCGAACAAGAAAATTCGCTACTATGAAAAAAAACTATGTGTAAATTCGCTTTTATGAAAAAAATGGTTATTGTGAGAATGATCTAACAAATAGGTAGAATTTTAAGGTTTTCACCATCAGTAAGATAATAACTTCTGATTTATGCACCGGTATTACAGAAACCTCACATAAACCGAAGCAAAGTGAGGGCGGGTCGCTAGTTTGTAATATTCGCCAGTTAATTTGCACGTCGCATCAAACCAGCAATATCAAACAGTAGCGATGAGTGTAGCCCGATCCTCGAATTCTCTTACGCGATGCAGCGCTTTGTGCAACAATGCAAATGCTGATTCAGCTGCAGCGCATTTGCATCGCACACGGCTATTGTGTTTGTATTGATGCGCGAATGGTAACAGAAAGCATACATACCCTTACCCAACTGTATAATACACGTTGATTATAATAATATAAAATTGTCTTTTTTGTTGTTGTAATTATGACTTGAGTTCTTTGCCATTAAATGATTTGAATTTGAATGTGACTATATTAGGTTGGTCGAAAGTGTAACCATAAAAAAATATTCAATCTTTTTTTCATTTCACTTGCTTCTACTTTTCTTTACACACTTATCAACTTGTTGAGATCCATTTAACAAGATAATATTAAAAACATACTACAGAAAAGTTAAATAAGTTCTTGTAAGAAGAGCTTAAAGACAAACTACATACAGGGTGTTAGGCAGAAGGTTGGACAAACTTCAGGGACTAACCCTGTAGGTCATACACATCAACTTTTATTATGGGACCGACATACAAATCGCGAAAAAAAAAACAGCTGTTCCATACAAAATTTGAGAGCTAAAGATAAAGATAAAAAAAAGATAAAAGAAATTTATTCAGTAAGTAGGCCGCATGGGCACTTTTACACGTCAAGAATCTACCAGCGCTTCCCAAGAGAAGACCACTGCCGAGAAGAAACGCCGCAAGAAATTCAGCAGTCAGTCATTTTTTAAACATATTTCTTATTACAATGGTACTACTTAGTCTAGCATTATATAAAGCTATAAATATTAAATTAAATATAGTATCAAATAACATGCATAGTTCAGCAGGAAAACTTTAATGTTAAAAGATGTATTAGGTCACTTAATAGAAATAAACTGCTTAACAGTAATCAGTTCGGCTTCACCAGAGGACGATCCACAACTGATGCAGCATCTGTACTCATTAAATATATATACAATATTTGGGAAAAATCCTGTGATGCAATAGGAATTTTTTGTGACCTTTCCAAAGCTTTCGATTGCGTGGATCATGCGACTCTTATATTAAAATTAGAACATTATGGTCTGTCAAATAATTCTCTAAATCTTATGTCTTCATATCTTAGTGATAGAACACAAACGGTTGTTGTAAACCAAACACAGACCATTGGAGCAACTGTTAAATTAGGTGTGCCTCAGGGCTCTATATTAGGTCCTTTCTTATTTCTGGTCTATATAAATGACTTACCACCCACGGTAGATAACCTTTGTGATATTGTGCTATTTGCTGATGATACTTCATTAATTTTCAAGGTGGACCGAAAATCCGTCGATTACAGTAGGATAAACGCCACGCTGGTTAAAGTACTTAATTGGTTTACTATTAACAATTTGCTACTTAACGCTAAGAAAACGAAATGTGTTAGGTTCGTTTTGCCAAATGTTAGACCCGTAGAATCTAGTATATTTCTAAATGATGAGTGTTTGGAGATGGTGGACAAGGCGCTTTTCTTAGGGATAACTATAGACAAAAACTTGCAACGGAGTCCCCATATAGCAGAACTAGCAGGTACATTAAGTTCGGCAGCTTATGCTGTTAGGAAAATCAGGCAACTTACCAATGTTGAGACAGCTCGCTTAGTTTATTATAGTTATTTTCATAGTGTTATGTCGTGCGGTATTCTGGTTTGGGGAAAAGCTGCTGACATACAGACTATATTCGTGTTACAAAAAAGAGCCATTCGTTCCATATATAACCTAAACTCCCGTGATTCCTTAAGATTACTATTTAAAGAAATTAGTATTTTGACAGTAGCGTCACAATTTATTTATGAGAATATTATTTATGTCATTAAAAATCAAGACTCTTTTGTTAAGAATTGTGATATACATAATTTGAATACAAGAAATAAAAATAAAATTGCTATTAAAAAATTTCGTGTCCGTAAGGTATATAAATCATTTGTTGGTCAATGCATTCATTTCTATAATAAATTACCTGACGAAGTTTTAAAGTTATCATTTCCAGCACTTAAAAATTACTTGAAAAAGTCGTTGATGTCGAAAGCTTATTATAGGGTCGAGGACTATCTAACAGATAAAAATGCTTGGCCTAAATTAAACACCTAAATAACTTAGTAATAGCTTAGTCAGGAAAATATCTAAACATTGTAGGTATAATTATTGTCTAGGGGACACGGTTTCTGTAGGAGAATGTATCAATCGAATCGAAATCAAAAAAAACGACTGACTGTTGAGTTTCTTGCGGCGTTTCTTCTCAGCAGTGGTCTCTTGCGAAACGCTGGTAGATTTTTGACGTGTAAAAGTGCCCGTGCGGCCTACTTACTGAATAAACATCTTTTATCTTTTTTTATCTTTTAAACATGCCAATTAAGAATCTTAAGGGAGAGATAGAGAGAAAAAAAAAACACATACTTATGTGTATATAAGATGGTGCAAGACGACCACATAAAAGTTTCGATATGTTTTCCTACATCAACGGTGTCCCCTAGACAAGATAAAGATTTTGCATTTGAATAAATTATTATTGACTAAGTTTCGGATTTAGGCCATGCATTTTTGTCTGTTAGATAGTCCTCGATCCTATAATACGCTTTAGACATTAACGACCTTTTCAAGTAATTTTTAAGTGCTGGAAAGGGTAACTTTAAAACTTTGTCAGGTAATTTATTATAGAAATGAATGCATTGACCAACAAATGATTTATATACTTTACGGACGCGGAATTTTCGGATAGCGATTTTATTTTTATTTCTGGTATTTAAATTATGTATATCAGAATTTTCGGTGAAAGAATCTAAATTTCTAATAACGTAAATAATATTCTCATAAATAAATTGAGACGCTACAGTCAAGATATTATTAATTTCTTTAAAAAGTTCTCTTAAAGAGTCACGGGAGTTTAAGTTGTAAATAGAACGAATGGCCCTTTTTTGTAACACAAATATAGTTTGTATGTCAGCTGCCTTACCCCAAACCAGAATACTGTACTACATGACAGTATGGAAATAACTATAATAGACTAAGCGAGCTGTTTCAACATTGGTTAGTTGTCTAATTTTCCTAACGGCGTAAGCTGCCGAACTTAGTTTACCTGCCAGTACAGCGATATGGGGACTCCATTGCAAATATTTATCTAATGTTATGCCTAAGAAAATTGCCTTATCTACCATTTGCAAACACTCGTCATTTAGAAAAATACTAGAATGTACCGGTTTAACATTAGGCAAAGCGAACCTAACACATTTCGTTTTCTTAGCATTTAGTAGCAAATTGTTGCTAGTAAACCAATTAATTACTTTAACTAGTGTGGTGTTAATCCTACTGTAGTCTACGGATTTTCTATCTACCTTGAAAATTAGTGAAGTATCATCAGCAAACAGTACAATCAACAGCCGAAATGTATGGAACAGCTGTTTTTTTTTCGCGAATTGGATGTTAGTCCCATAATAAAAGTTGATGAGTATGACCTACAGAGTTAGTCCCTGAACCTTCTGCCTAACACCCTGTATATATTAATATGGTCTTTGACCAGTTTATGTTATTGTTTTCAACTCGGCAGACATTACTGTCAGGTAAATAAGAGCTATCAAAACGTTGACAATACGATAACAGGTCAAAGACGATGTGGTTTTTTACCGCCTAGAATTTCGGCCAAGGTCACATGCAAATTAGGGCCCCTTTTCATTTGAACTTGACAAACGCACTCTTATTAATTTGTGTCTCGATTTGATCCTCAGAGTTGTTACCATCAGGTTTTTCTTGCCCTACATACAAGCTACTTGGCATGATAAAGTTTGACACTCGTACATACATATTTTTTTTCGGAAGCCGTATTTTTTCATACCTTTATTTAAATAGCAAAAATATTGACTAAGCTATCCTGTGACTGATTTATTTATACACGAGAAAAAGGCAAGCTTTTAAGGTAAAAAAAGAAATTTCTGATATTGTTTTCCCTAGGGCTTTCCTCGCGTAATGTTGTCTTAAATATTATGCGCAGGTTATAGTTTTGAACTAAGTTAAAAACACTTTATTTATGAGTTTAATCCTACTTTACTTAGGCGCCCTGTTTACTACTTTCCATGCAACTTTTATAATATTTGCAATTTTATTACCTACGCGCAAGAGTCGTATTTTCATAAAGCATTGAATTTGAGATACTTAATACCCGAGAGATAAAAAGACATTAAGAGGATTATTAATATAACTTGTTTACAAAATAATTTGCAATGTGTACGGGATAAAATCTGTTAAGTACTTTTAAAGGAAGTTACATAAACTAAAACAAAATAATTGTTTTTTAGGGTTCCGTAGTCAACAAGGAACGGAAAGTCTGCCCGTCTATCCGCGGCTTAACTCAGAGATTTTTGTTAATACAAGGCCGACACAAGAACTAAGAAACTTCTAAAAAAAATATGGATACTTCCCATACATGTACGTAAAGCGAAGGTATTTTTTTTTTAATTATTATACATACATACATACCTTCACGCTTGTAATCCCAGAGTGGGGTAGGCAGAGCTACATAATTACCTACAACTTTAAAAACTTGTTGATGATACTGTAACCACATTGTGCACAAATGGGCTAAGATGTTTACCAGCGTATTAGTGACAGGTTGCAAGCCCATCGCCTAACAGTACTACAAGCCTTTATTCCCTTAGTCGTCTCTTACGACATCCACGGGAAGACATGGAGTGGCACTATTCTAAGCCGGCAACCACACGTTACATTATTATATCGAATGGGTTATTATTGGATAGCTCTTAAAATAACATTTTGTAAGTGTTGTTATCAATTTTTAGATTTGGGAGACAGTTTAGGAAATATTTTGAAAAGTGTCATTTTTGCTAGAGTTTCACGTATACAGCCAAAACTGCAAGTAACAAAAATCTGCAAAATATTTTAAGTGCAACCACATTGTATGGGAAAAACACAAGCGTCCCTAATTATGTCACTTGACAAACGAATTTAAAAGAAAAACTATCGTGACTAAGTAAAAAAGACGAACTAATATCATCTAAGGCTGCACCAAATTAAAAAATTAGTCCGTCCTTGTTGTTTTTTGTTCATGTAGTAACAGCATCGGAACCCTACACAGCATGGTCCCACATGCACTTGCTCGGTTTTTTTTTACTTGAGAAAAGCTAGTATAATTTAATCCTCTCACAGAATTTTCAATTACAAATTTTAATACATTAAAGTAAAATTTTAATTCCATGTCTACTGGCATCGTAGGCTGCGGCGCGGTAAGTATCTGTCTGAGTACTCGACGCTCACAGACATGCATCAGAATTGCTAATACGCTCGCTGTTCGTCTGTCATCCGCTAGCCGTGTTTTGATGCATGTGCTGTTGCTTGGAAGAGGGGAAATATTGGATGATGGGGTACTTAAACTGTTTATTCAGGTAAAAAATAAATAAGACTAATGAATGGGTGTGTGTGAGTGGAGTGACAGTTTTTTTATTTATTTAAACTTTTAAATATTTGAAGTGCAATGAAATTTTCGAAGACTATTAATAGTTAGCGGGTAATTTTAAACTGAATTAAGAAAACAAATACGTTTAGTGAAATTAATTATTGTGGCTTATTTAAGTACAAGCTGTAAATGAAAAATGCCACAACCACAACCTGAACCTGTGAAATAAAATATCAATTTTTGAACGAGCTTCAGCACTAAGACTGCAGCCTGTCGACTGCACCGCGAGCCTGAACTGGAGACTGGAAGTAAACAGTTGCGCATCAGAATTGCAAATGCGCTGCCAGCGATAATAGAATCCGCGTATTCTCCAGCCAGCTACTTACCTACACGCGTCGTGTCAGTTTAATTGTATCTGATGCGGCGTATTTACAACTGAATTTTAAATTCAAAATTCGAAATTCAAATTCATTTATTCTGTAAGTAGGCCCTGTAGGCACTTTTACATGTCTGAGTCTACCAGCGCTTCCAAGGGACTCTGTTGAGAAGAAACGCCGCAAGAAACTCAACAGGAAGTCTTTTTTTTTATATGAGTAACTTATTACTATGATAAACTTAAGCTAACTAATTTAAATGTCACAGGGATGTACAGGTCCCAGGAGCAATTATGAGACTTAAAGTATATTCAATTTAAATTCGAAATGTAAAGTCTCCAAATTTCAAATAAAAATTAAAAATAGACATAGGTAAGGAGATGTAGAAAGTCTCCACGGTCAATAATACAATTATGGAGATGTAAAGAGTCTCCAAATGTCAAATTAAAATTAAATTTAAGAAATAAACATCCATAGGAGATGTAGAAAGTCTCCACGGTCAATTATGGAGATGTAAAGAGTCTCCAGATGTCAAATTAAAATAATAAGCATACAAAGGAGATGTATATAGTCTCCACGGTCAATAATACTAATAATACAAACAATTCAGTCCCAAGCATTGTTATCATTCATATAATCTTTGATACTATAATACGCTTTAGAAATTAGTTTACGTTTAAATAGTTTGTTATTTGCTGCTGTTTATTATGTAACTGTTACTGCGCCTCTATTCTAGGCAGTAAAATCCAAATCGTATTTGACCTGACCCCTCACGCCTAACGCACTCGTAATCGCAATCGTTTTCATTTTGATAATCGAAGGCTTGTCTGCGTACAAAATGAAAACAATTGTTCCGCTTTGAAACCGATTGCGATTGCGAGTGTGTTAGGCAATAGCGACGCTGTTATGGTATCGTTTTTAATTCGGCCGCCATTAAAGTCAAGTAAATAAGTGCTATCAAAACGTCGACAAAACGATAACAGGTCAAAAACGATATGGTTTTTACCGTGTTGAATAGAGGCCCTGGTTGTAATAGTTCGTATAGTTTGTATAGTTTTTATCTGATCGTATAGTTTTTATCGCGGATGACTTTACTGTGTTGTAAATAAGAGCTGTCGTAACGTTGACAATATGATAACATTTCAAAATTTGGTTATAAGTCCTAAGTAGAATAGAGCCCGTTTACAAAAAAATTAGAAGTTTTTATTTGATATTTACCCATAAATCATGATGTATTTTTAGTACCGTAAAGATTTATAGGAAACAAGACGTTGCCCTTAATTTCATACATGTAGAATTACTTTCCCGCTACTGCTCATTTTCAGGATTCCGTAGTCAACAAGGAAGCTTTATAGTTTCGCCATGTTCGTCTATTCGCCTGTCCGCGGTTTAAAAAATAATTGGGAACTTCTCAGACATGTACGTAAAGCGAAGGTCTGTTTTTACATTAAAGCATCGAGCGGGGTATTATTGGATAGCTCTTAAAAGAACATGTTGTTATCAATTATTAAATTTGTGGTACAAAGCTGTAATTTGTCATCATTATTTACGCCAGTTTAAAATACGCCAATCGAGATGTAAAATAAGGACGGACGGTCAGCGGTGGGCATATTAAGAGGGTCTTGTAGGGCTCTCTTCGGTTACAGAACACTAAAAAAAAATCCTAAGGTAGCGGTACATAATGTATCGGAGCCACTGTGTGCGCGGTATAAATTATATCCATGTGTACAAAATTTCAGTTTTGTAACTTTGATAGTTTACGACAAACGGAAATGGCGAAATTATAAGAATTATAAGCGTTCCTAGATTTAATTCGGAACCCTCATAAATCTTATAAGAAAACATTTTAAAATTTCAAATAGTTCAAAGAGCGTGCCTACAAACGTACCCACAAGTTTAGTTAAATTATGTTTCATTGCCAAGTAAGTCGCCAGTCGACATTTCCATTTTAGCTAGAGCCTAGAACTCAATATGGCAGATTTAATCTAATCGATATGTTACGTCAAATCCGATATAATTAACCGTATTCTTGGTGTCACCTACCACAATGTCAAATAGATACTGCAGCTCACTCATTAAAACCAACTTAGCTTTCTAATCAAATCGGGCTCAAAATTAACAAGCAGACAACTGTAATCGAGTTAATTAACATACGCGATGATTAACAATTACTAATATAATTACCGTGCGCTTTCATCAGTTGAATACGTATAGCGCCTGCTCAGCTCTAGACCAAAACGACGTATCTCCAATGATAGAGTCACGACAGAGTAAACTATATCTGTTTAAAGGAAGGTGGTTATTGCAACAGGATTTCTATAAATTTAAGCCGCATCTTAACAGCTTCGTATAATCAGGGATATTACTCCTACTCAGGTGAGCGCATGCGTGATGGACCTAATTGCCTCGATAATCAAAACCGCTATAATCTATGTTTATTTGGTGATAACGCGCCATATCTTGATCACTTGGAAGGCTGACAAGTTATTTAGCATGTGATCGTATAAGAAAAAAAAGTCTTAACATTGTTTATGAGTTTTATGACTATCAATAGAAACAGAAGGCGCCATCATCGGTAACCCTACTTCATCGAGTTCCAGCAGAAAACAATCCTTATTAGAGGGAAAGACAACAAGTTACTTTTAGATTCGTGGAGCTTAGGTGGAAGCTGGCAGGATGTAAGCAAATAGAAAAATTGTACTTACCAAATTTCTGATAAATTATTTGATCGACTGGCAGAGAATGCCATTAGGGATAAGGTCCATCATTTGTAATTGTTTCTGTGTAATAAAGATTTAACAAATAAAAAAAATAAAAAAAGTCATGACAGTCATGAGAAGGTTGGTGGTACCAGTAATGCAATTTGATCATAAGAAAAAACTGATGGTTAGGAAAACTTAGGGCCGAGTTCACCAACAATTAAACGGACGATTAGCGGTTTAACGGGTGTCAATTGTATTGATTAACAGCTGATTAAGATTTAACCGTCCGTTTAATTGTTGGTGAACTCGGCCTTTAGTCTGCCTCTATTCTACTGGGGAAACCCATATTGTCAATATTATGACAGCTCTTATTTACTTGACAATAACTTGGTTAAAAACAAGTAAAAAGTGATTTATTCTATTGAAGTTTTTAATAATACTATTACATTAAGATGTAAGATATAAAAGATATACGAAACAATAGGAATATTTAAGAGGTACAGTCAAAAATTTAAATTCTTAAATAGTTGAACCATTATGTACCCTGTCGCAAATTTTAATATCGATGTAACTTCTTTCTCGTGACTTTGACGCTATAATTACAACAAGGTTTTATCGTGGCTCGATTATTAAAGTTGTTGATAGTACCATAGTCGTACTGTCGTCCTACCAAAGAAGGCTTTCTCTCTTATAATTTACAATCTTCTCTCCTCTCTGCCAGCTCCTTAACGTCTTTATATGACAAAACATGCACCTTCTCCTTGATTTGGTCCATGTAGCTTCTTCTTGGTATTCCTCTACCTCTCCTGCCTTCAATCTTCCCCTCTATAATGTTTTTGATCAGCTGAGCACGTCGTGCCTCAATAAATTGTCAATCATCCCTCTCCTTCTGTTCTCTGTAATCTCCAATATCTTTCTTTTCTCCATTACCCGCGCAATAAGTATTATTTTGAATTCTAATGTGGTTATCAATAGAGCACAGAACGGTTCGACTACTATATTGCAGTGTACGCAGCTGCGTACTTCAAAAATTCCCAACAAAGAATAACTATCCAATTCTAGATGAATCTCAATCATACATTTCTTGATGCACCAACAATCCAATTCTAGGTCACCGCATTACTCCCGAAATTGGTAGATTAATAAGCAAACGGTTTCAGATCAAACTCCATTATGTATGCACACAACGGCCGATCCGGCATCGGGCGCGCGTCATCAATATTTGAGTCATTTCCAATTATCCACTATCCGAAGCTCTTCCTCTATACCGGGTTTGACCTATAATCCAATACGAGTATATACAATACAATACAAACACAACATTAAAAGGCTTTAGGTGTTAGATAAACATGTTACTTCACTGAAAATAATAATTGTTCGCTTGTAACAAGATTGTGATTGTTGTGCATAAGCGTCTTGATCCCATACGAGCCTGACAAGACGATAGATACATCAACTAAGACGTTAGATACATCAACTAAGATGTTAGTTGGATCACTAAAGAAATGGCTGTTGTTACTGTTAGCTTTGGTTGATATAACTAATATCTTAACTATTGTATTAATTTTTTGTCAACTAAGTGAAAATCTCTCTTTGTTGGCTCTCTTTTTTTTAGTGTTGTCTTAATTCAAGCAGATTATATACATTTGATAAAGACTATATCGATAACCCGCATCTCAAAATCTGTTTTGTATAAAGAAAGTAAAAAATAGGATGTGTGTAATATATACGTGAACACACTTAAAAAAACAATATCCTAGTCTTGATTAAAGATATATCATCCATACTTGACAAAGTCGATTTATGACAATCACATCTCAAACAATCTATGGTATTGTTCTGTCTGTTTGACAGTTATTAGTAGGTAAACTACCCATATATTATAAGATGTGTCCTTAATAACAAAATTGACTGTTCTTGCCTCTTATCTAAACTGGGTTTCCGCGTGCCCAGACTCAACTCTCGCCCCTTTAACTTTGTGCCATTATTTATTAAGTTTAGCCGAAAAAGATATGAAAAAAAATCTCCCATTACTGTTCTATGTAGGTCTTACAACAGTATTTTTAAGAACTGTAGAAATGTAGACATTCATTCAATTAGTTTAGGTAAATTTAAAAATATCATCTTATACTCATCACAATATTTAAGCTTTTCCGTTTAATGTGATATTTCTTATTCTTGCTATTGTTTTATTGCGTAGCTTGCTTTTAAAATTGTGAATGCTGTGCTAACCTATAATTTAGATGTGTACTGTGGAATTCTGTAAATAGTATGTATTATTTGAAATGTAATGTACATATTTAGTTGGTATTGCCTAATAAATAAATAAATAAATAAATAAATAAATAAATAAATAAATAAATAAATAAATAAATAAATAAATAATGTGATTTAAGTGAAAGTGAAGTGAAATTAAGCATGTTTGTTTATAAAATGCAGCACAGGTAAACAACGTAACAACTGCATTGTTACAAGGTGGTTGGTGTTGATTGTTATCGTCAGACGGCGTTTACCTTCACCCATGCCATAAAAATATTATCTTGGGCAAACGGGTAAATCGCAATTTTCATGCCATTTATTTATATATTTATTTGATCCCCAATATTGGATACAATGTTTGTAAAGTTAAGCATCAGAATTGGTTTAATAGTACATTATTGCCTAGGCATGGAAGTAGGCAATTGCTGTTCCTGCCGAGGCAAATATAGTGCTTTTCTCAAAAATCGCAAGAAAAAAATCGTGTTGGAGTCAAATCTTCATCGCTTGAACTCATTTTTTGAATTGTATACAAACAGAAACCTCATGTGAAAAAACCATCACTCCTTACCGCCTTTTTGTTTATGAAAAGGAGAAACGCAATTGTTGTTTTAAAAAAAAACATAAGCTATTCCAGGCACAAATAAAAAAGTTATGTTTCGAGTAAAATTTGGATGTATAAGACTTGTGCCCTCATTTTATTATGGCCCTTTTCACTTTTTAAAAAGTTACAAGCTAGATAGTAATGGAATTTGTATGCAACATTGCGGGCTTGTGTAGCGAGCACGCAGTGTTTTTTTTTTAAATTTGAGAACTGTCAGTAAACTATGTACTTCGCGTCTCAATATGTAGATAGGAATGTCAACATTTCCGGACATTTTTGAGAAAATATAATTGTTACACCAATTACAGGTAGGCCATTGGGTAAGACGTAATAGTTAAACTGCAATGTTGAAACTGTTAGCTGTTTGAGTATATTATTGTCATACACCGGATTGACGGGGGCAAAAATGTACCAGTGCTAGTGATTCATTAAATGTCGACTAAGTTTATCGACATCGATAAAAAGCAATTTCTTATCATCATTATCATAGGTAATGGCCAAGTTTGGATTTTAATTATGTGCAAACCTCTTTTATTTATACTTATCGCAACTATAAACAACCGGTATCTGACATTGACTCTGGACTCGAATCACTTTTGACAACTATTGAAATTACGTTGAACAACAAATTAATTCAGTACAACAATATTCTATAGCATTCGGACGAATTGAGAACCTTCTTGTTTTTTAAGTCGGTTAAAAATGCGTCGAAAGAAAAAAAATCGTTAATCTTCATGGAAAGCTGATCATTCAGATATAGAAGTTATAGGTACGACTTACTTTTGCAAGAAATGCAAGATCCATATGTCACGAAAAAAGTTGTCGATAAACTTAGTCGATATTTAATGAATCACTAGCACTGGTACATTTTTGCCCCCGTCATCCGGTGTATGATTATTATTCGATATACGATCAGTCCCTTCAAGTGTGGTGTGGTGCTTCAGTGTGTGGTCTGCAATGTCCGTACTCTTAATTCAACCGAACTTACCTTTAGACAATATCTGCGTTAAATATTCATAAAACTCCATACCAAGAGTATGAAATCGCAAACTAGTCCAGTTCTTACATCGATTTATTTCAAGTGTATCATCATGTATGCATGAGCAAGATAGCCGGTAAACATGAGCTATCTCGACTGCGGGGGCTGTCAGTCGATGCGATTGCGTCCGACGCTATCACAAACGGTATGCACAGGCTGTAGGCTCTACGGGATCAGCTGATAAGGGAGTGTGTTGCTATAGGCCACATGTGAGATAAGGCGAATATGAAATTTGCTTATGCTACGGCTAAACATTGGGTAATCCTATGTGAAAGCTGGTGTGTGAGATGTGAATTTTAACATTTTCATTTTATGTGGATGTTCTTTTTCGTTCATCATTTTCACAAATAAAATAGCTAACGGGTGTTCTGAGATAAACGAGGGAAGAATAATAAAGGAGATTAAACATGTAGTTTTATATCAATATAGTAACAAATTATATTGTCGGTAAAAACCAAATCGCAGCAAAAATCATGTTGAAAATAAATCTTAAGCCATTATACTCTGGTCTGCTTAACCACAAGCGTAATTAGTATATTTTTAAATAGAACTTTATCCAAATAAATACCTGAAACGAAATAAAAGCCGCTCCAGTCCTGTCTGTTACAAATATATTCAGATGGATTGGCCTAGTTGTTGCAGCGCGCAGTGTTATATTTAGGATACTCGTTTTGATTGAATTTGTTACGTTTTTAAAAATTTTGTCTCGCTGTCAAAGTGGCAACAACAGAAGCCTGTTGTTTAATTAACCATCACAACCTAAAAATTCTGTTTAGCGAAAGGGACAGAGCTATATTATTATTTGATTCTCTATCTTTTTACTTACTTGAACTGGTCAGGATTTACCAATTTATAATATGGCCTCGGATAAAATAATATATAGGTACTTAAAATGAAGAAAGCATGAATCCTAAATTCAAAAATTGTCATTAAAGATACCTAAGGATAAAGATTTAAATAAGTGTTCAAAAAATAACTGGCAGTTAAAAACTGCTTGTTTGGCCTTCATTACATTTCGTCCGACCATCTCAACAGACCACAGACTTCAAACTTTATACGAATAGAACGCTTCTCAGAACTCGCAGTACACTCGCAATCAGCGTTTCAATCTGCACTCACCTCAGCGGTATTGCGAACAGTCGCGCGCAGCGATCGGGCATTGTGCGGTACTGGCGCGATCAGCGTTCGCAGGTGATTGTATCAAAGACGCAACTTGAGCTGAGACGGTTAGCGGGGGTTAAGGCATACGCGGTGGCGGGTATTGCATTTTAAAAGTAATATAAATAGGGCAGTAAAATTTAAAGACTCATTATGATACACAATTGACAAGAGCCGGAATTGAGTACGCGTAGAGTTCGCTTTCCGTTTTTCTCTTTTTATTCCCGGTGGAAACTGATTTTCGAGAAATCATTTTTAGTGCACCTTAAGTATAGGTACCCGAAGAAAACTCTCCAAGTCCAGTGATTTAGGCTATGCTTTGACTAAAAGTCAATTACGTAAGAGTTATTTATGAACGATTTAAGTCCTTATATTGTCATAAAATCTGTAGAGATTTAACATAAAAGGAGCAAAGGCAATTTATTTGACAATAATTTTCTGCATTATTATACTCTCTGACGGGACAACTTTAGCTCTCTGGTAAAAAAAACATTGGAAATAGACTTTTCCTATTTGAGTGATCTTTTTTGAGTGAGTGGCAGCTTAGGTATCCACACCAAATATCTACTCTTGGTTGCGTGTTTTTCTTTAGAAAACATACCGCTGTTGCATGTTGTATCTTGCGCTTAAACTTAAGACATGTAGGGCTACTTAATGTTGACACCAACACCAGACTATAAACGCAATATTCCTACGTCATATGTCTAAGTGTTTGCTATTACTATCTCGCGGTATCTCGTCATTTGCGCCTGTATTTGTGGCGGCAAGGCTTCCGTCGCAGGCGCCAGCCGCTGCGTGACATCTTGCATTCAATGGCATCTTGTTCGGTGAAGCATTCTGTTCAAACCGTTCAAGGCCCAGATTTTTCATCTGTATAGATTTATGGCGCATTAAGTATGTTCGTCTTGGAAGTTGAACGTCTTGGTGGGAATTTGCGACAAGCATTTGCGTTGGACAATAAAATTGTCGTCCAATCTTTGAACGGTAGACGTTATGATAAGCCATAACATGCCAACCGGGGGCATTTTTTCTCAAGTGAAAAATGTTTGATGTCATAAACTATTTTGTTATTATTTCTGAGCAAATCAAGAAATAGAGGAGATATGCAAAGGAGCTAAAAGTTATAAAAGTTCTTTTGAACTGTTTTATAACTAGAGGGTTTATTATGACATAACTATGCAGTTCGGTTTACGCTGAGAGAAAAGGACAGAGCTATACAACTACTATAGCTTTGTCTTTTATGATCTTGCAGGCATAAAGAAAGCGTTTCAGACACTAGAGCTAAGATAAATATATTGTTTTATGTAGGTATACTTGACGCTCTTGCGCTATCTTTTTGAAACATCAATTTATGAATGGTTTATGAAAAAGTTGGCCGGAAACAATTTAAAAAATGGATAAAAACCTAGGTGTTTGTTTATAACTTTTATAACTTGTTACAAAATGTTCTTCCTTAGGTTTGCAGCAATCGCTGTTTGTATTCGTGCGTAGCATTCTGAAAGCAGTGGTCTATGCCCTCTGATCCCCCTCTACCCTCTCCCCCCCCTTCCCCCTCCCCCACGATATCAGCCAACATCCGGCGCGCGCGCTTTGTGTCTCGTTACTTCAACCGTCTTGGAGCGCCAGCGAGTTAATACTCTTTGTAGAGTGTCATTGGACAAAAGTTACCATTCTGTTTAAGAATAAGAAAGATATATTCTTAAACAAGTGGCGCCTGAAATACGACCCCGGTTGGGTGATGGTTGTTTTTTACTTGAGAACGGACATGGAGTACTTTTTAGACAGATTTTTTCGAAAATCAACCAGTTCCCGAAGCAATGGTAACAAAAGACTTAAACGACTTCAACGCGGACTACCTAATACATACCTAATTCATGAAAATAATATATAAATCAAATTCTATTATTTAAAAGTATGTATAAGACGATAACGAGTGATTATGTTTGATTGTTGCTAAATTTCATAAAAGTCTTGTAAACAACATACTTAAAGCACGGCAACGAGCCCCGTTCCATAACTAACGTCAGGCACTTACAAATTGACACGGAGGACGTTTTGACAATGTTTAATATTGATAAATTTTAATAATCACAAAACCTTTGTAAAAAAGCGCAACGTAAATAGGTCATCCATGTAAACTGCTATAAAATTAAAAGCTCATTTTATCTATAAGCTTTTTTATGGTAAGAGAAGGCACACGAGCACTCAGACCACCTGATGGTAAGTGGGATCTACAGCCCATAGACTTTAGATTCTCAAAACTGCAATCCTAAAACCTCAAATGCGCTGCCAACTCTGAGAAGTAAGATGGAATGCCCCTATGCTAGTATGCTAGTAGTAGTTATTTGTAACTATTTTAAGAAAAAACAAGCCTTAAAACACCCGTGTACGTTACCCGACTTCATTTTTGTTTGATACTGTCGTCGATGTACATCAATAACCGTTGTAAATAAGTTCAATTCCGCCTTTTCGATAACCAGCATATTTGATACGTGCGTCTGTAAAGTTGATTTTAATGCAAGAGTTAATGCATTCATTTCCGGAAATGGATATAAGCGTTTTATGGCTTACAGACAGTATTTCTTTAAACGCAAATGTGCTGGGGTTATATTCTCTTAAAAAAGGCGTTCGGTCGGTCAAGCGAGTGAACGAGTGAACGTGCGCAGCGGCGAGTTTAAGTAGTCCCGTCAGAGCGTACAAAACCATTTTAGCGCGTGCATTCTAATTCACTCGTTCACTCGCTTGACCGACCGAACGCCGTTTTTAGAAGAATAACACCCCTGGAAGTTACAATATGCGAGTTTTGTTTAAAACAAGAGATGCGGCACCCGCCGAAAGTTCCAAAAACAATGCCAAATTCGTTATTAGAACTTTACCCCAGCATAAGACAAGTAATGAATACATTCTGCGAAAGGTTATTTTTATCGAGAATGTATAGGACCGATATATTATTATGCTGCCGGATGAGTGCATTAAGATCTTATTTCAACTCTATAAATTTTAACTGATTTCAATAATCGCTTACATACATTAGATTTATGCATCTTATCTAGGATGAGTCTGCTAGATCATTTAAATCGTCAGAAATATCGATAAATATTCAAATCTTATTATTTCGTTGCATATCTTTTCGGCGGCATGTCAAATGAAAGAGATGAACCTTAATCCAAGTAGGTATATGTCATGTTTTGCAAAGTAAACTGCTGTCATAAAATGAACACATAGGCGACGTTGCCGGCTTTATTGTGCTAAAATTAATTCGGCATTCTTTTGTTTTTCCCAACGTTTCCTACTGTTTTCTTGGTGGAAAACTTTTTGTTTTGTACAACCTTGTTTTATTTATAGGGCAGATACTTAAATCTAGGTTTTGTTTCAATTTGTTATGGATAGTTCACTTCAAATTCATGTCCATATAAAAATTTTGGAATATTTACAAAAAAGCGATGACGTACAAAATGACAGTCAGTGTGTTATTTTGGCAAGAAACGTACAAATTATAAACCCAGAACACAGTCGTTACGAGTACCTACGTTATACTATCCACAGCATTTTAAAACGCTGTAAAGATACGTTAAAAAAATGCTTCAGTGTTCAGGCTAGTAGACTGAACTATTTTTAATCTCCTTTGAAAGCCTGTTCCACGGCAATTAACGGCTTCATAAAGTTTATTGCATTTTTTACACGTTGTCCCTCACCTTATTAAACACCGGCTGCTCAAGCCTCAGGAGCTATTCTCTACCGCAACTACTCAAATACCACACTATCATAGTCTCCAGGTTCTTGTTTTATTTAAGGTCTTACAACCTTAACTGTCTAGTCTATGACCTGACAAAATTTGCCAAATTATATGTAAAGAAAAGGACAAAGCTATATCACTTCTATAACTTTGTCTCGTTCAGGTTTTGACATCAAATAATACAGTTTTGTTTGGAGTTCAAAGTTGCTGGTTTCATCAAGAATACAAAATAAATTTTTGACAACTCCGTTTTGTAATGGGGTATTTTGCGTTTTCATCCAAGGTGAGCTGAGATAAACAGAGTAGAGATGGTTATAACCATTTGGTTTTGTTTAGCAGGTTTGAAATTGATAGATAGTTTTGGTCATTCTATTTCGGATAATGTAATTGGTCGGCCAATCAACATGTACTTGTAATGTGTGCAATATAATCTATGGAATCACCATAACGAAACGAGTGCGAAATTGATTGAAGGGCAGGAGAACGGAAAATAAAATTAGTCTGACCAAACTTTTTTAAAGGGTAGCACTTGTTAGGCTTTTAAGCTTGTACATTTTAGACATTGCACAACTTCGAGGGCTAAGAAAGAGTTCCTATGTGCTCATAATTTTGATGGTTAACTTACACCCACTAGGTAACGATCCGCATGAACCCTGACCCACCACTTCAATCCCACTGCTTGCTTTTAAAATGTCAAAATATTTTTTTTAGGCGCTTGTGCACTATTTATAACAAATCGTTTAATGAAGTTGATCTATTTGCTCATAGTATGTCGTCGAAAATTTGACAAATTTTATATGCTTCATAATGATTAGAGTCGGTAACATAATTTGTTTCTTAATTATGTATTTGATCTGTGTGCTGACCGCACGTAGCTTAACATTTGTTTTATATAATGCTGAACACTTATTTAGAATATAACTAATCAATGTTTAAAAGTACATTTAGTAATATAAGAAACTTTAGGCCTTATTTAAGTTATTTGTTTAACGTTATTTTTACTTTAATGGATGTTTGTTGTCAGAATAAATTAAAAATGAAATGCTTCTCAAAACGCGTAGTCGCTTCGTTACAGAATAACCTATCTGTTGGCATAAGGTTGCTTATTAAGGCTTTTACGACCGCTCCAAAACACGCCGTGTACAAATTACGAATAAAGGGCTGATTTGCTAATCTGCCGCGAAACAACCCAGTTTCATTACAAACTGTGGTAATAAAAAGCTGAACAAATTTAAACTGTGTCAGCTGTTTTGCTTTCATTAATATATTTATAAGGCCCGAGATTAATTTTGGTTTTAAACCTTTTTTGAGAAATTATCTGACCCGCACTAAACCAGTAATTTTAAGCCATGGCCGTCATTATGTCCGCCATTTGGACTATTCTTTTGACAATTCAGGTTAAATAAATAATTTAATAAAAAATAAATATAAGTACCTATTTAGTAAAAAAAATACTTTGTGTTACTTTATTTATTTATTTTATTTATTTATTTATTTATTTATTTATTTATTTATTTATGGCACAGTAACAAATCACAAGCGGTAAAATAACAATAAAATAACATAACACAACATAGTCGTAAGCTTGCAACTTACATTACATTACATTACTATACTTACTTAATAATAATGTTGTATACCATATTTAGAACGTGATAAAAAAAAAGGTAATACAATAAACAATGAACACTCAAACCCTATATTAAAAATCATGGAGTAGGTGAATTACTTTTTAAGTATAATTATTTTAACAATAAACATAAAAGGAACAATTTTCTGGTAATGTATATCTAAATTATTATTTTCTTCAACTTAATCGTCACACGAAATTACTACAACCAATTTCAATAACTGATAATATGTTCTAGATTTGCTTTTATTTGCCATTGATAAATGTAGTCACATCATTAAATTTAAGAGCCAGGCTCTTGTCGGTGGAGTAATTGCCACTTTTCTCTATCCTGTGCCAGCCTTTTCACCTCCTGATACGACACGACATTCGCCTTCCGTCTTATTTGGTTAAAGTATGTGAGCCTAGGTCTTCCTCTTCCTCTTTTTCCTTCGACTTTACCCTCCAAAATGTTCAAAAAGAAACTATCGTGCCGCATCAAGTGGCCCATCATCTTAAAAATGTAGTAATTGACCTAAAATTAAACATTCTACACCAATATATCGCATTCCATTTATAATCAATCCATCAATATTCCATAGTCAGATCAATTGGCAATCATCGAAATAAAATAGAACTCTGTGCTTCGATTGCATTATAGTCCTTTGTGAGGTTATATTGCATTCCAAACAATGATTACTCGAAGTCCACTATAAACCAATACAGCGTCAATTAAAAACCAATCATACGCCATCAGCTCAAAGCCTATACTTGATTAAACTCGATAGTGGCATACAATGTTATGGAATACGGGATTGCGTTTCAAGTGGCACATATTGTCCACGCTCACGTTGATTTCAAATTTGGAACATGGCTATTGATGGATTGAAACAAAAGAAATCCTTGCTATTGGTTTTCGGAACTGTTCCATTTCACCGAAACTTAATTTATTCACAAAATGCAGGTGAATGTCGGCTGAAATTTTATTCTATGACTGTTTAACATTATTGAAGTAGATACGATTTTGTAATTTAAAATCTAACTTGAACTTTTTAGCTGAAGTGCATTTTGTAGATTTTGTTTCGCCGAAAGCACTATCTCTGTAACTGTTTTGTTAACAGGATATTACATCCGTCACCGTCGTACTGAGAAACATTTTACAGAAAATTAACTCGTTCCTTTTTCAATCAATGTGTATGAATCGACACTAAGGAACAACTTAATCGTCATTAACTGACTGAGTGCGGCTGTAAGACTTTTAACTTTAGCAGATATTTTGCTTTTGCTAAGAAGTTATATCAACATCGCAAATGCACATCATTTGTTAGCAAATTATTTTTGAATCTAATTTTAAAGCAACTTCATCCTTATTTTTTATATTGATCATTCATTTTTAATTGTCCCCGCAAAACAACGTAACGAAATAAAAGACACCATTATGATGACACTACCTCATTAACTAGTGCCATGATATTGGCTCTATGCATTTCCCAAGTATCAACACCAGAATCCATACAGCACGCGTCAGTACACGAAACAATCGCGCCTTGGTAGCAGCTAGCCAATAACCCCGACAGGCCCATTGTGCTGCGCAATCTTGCATAGTGCGCCGACAGAGGGCGCTGCCCTTCGGCGCCATTTCGTGTGTGGCACAAAATGGCCGCGCGGTGAATTGTATCTTGAAGGAGTCAACAATAATGGTGTGTTTACCTGCATGCTAACGAATGAGAATAATAATTTAAAGATGTATACAGGGTGTAAGGGATATAGCGGAGAACCTTACATGGCTGGATAGCTCAGCTCAGGAGAGTCGAAAAGTTTAATGGAGATTCTAAAATGATATCACAATTGAGATTGTTGCTTATAGCAGCGAAAACAAAGTCCAACAAAGACTGAATTCTATCAAACTATCGAATTTAAAAAAGGACTTTGCTTCTGTTTAAAATCAAGTTGAATGGTTTAAAATGTTTTAAAAGACAATTTACACCGTGATGAAAGTATAGATAGGATAGGAATTTACAGTTGATAAGTTTTGCATAAAATTGCAAATATAAGAATTATTTTAATTTAATCATTTTGGCATCTATTACCTCTGAACGGGATCAAGTATACAGTCCATCTATTGTACTCGTAATATTGACAGGCTACTTACAAAGTCAAGTATCATCAAAGCATTACAATTAATTATTCGAAATAAGCAACATTCTAGTTAATGACGAAGTAATAAAATGATCTTAGAGAGGAATTAATTCCGAAACGCGGTGTCTGTCCGAACAAAGCGTAAGCTATTCATGAGATGTTTAATTTGCTTTAACTTCCTATTGTTCTCCTTTCCCTCCTCAAATGCATATTTACAGAAATTAGCGCAATTCAGAGCGGTTTCCAATTAAGAACTTACGCAGTGTAAATTATTTTAATACTAAGGGATAAATATAATAACACAAAGGAACATAATGGATGACGAAATAATTTGCACAGGCGTTAATGAGATCATAAACCTCTAGAATAGTAAAATAGTTTAACATGAAATTGGAAACGCTATAGATATTACGAAAGATCATTTTCAAGTCTTTAATTTCATTGTGGATTGCAATAAACATTCAAGTGTTAAGTATCTTAAATTAATCGTTTAGCTTAAAAAATTTAAGATTCCGCTGGATACGGGTTGCATTATTTATTTATTTCAATAAATAGAGTTTTATACATGAAATTAGATGTCGATAATACAGTCTAATTGATTATTTTTTTACAAATAATTAGACATTTCTCTTTTTTTAAGTCTCATTTGTCCAATATTTTGGTGTAAAGTCAACCAAATCACATTCCTACCAGAACTCACCTTTATAACCCTCGGAAGAAAAAGCAAAAAGCAAAATTGTCTACCTTTATGATATTAGTTCTGATTACGCTTCCGAAACCTTAGTCCCGAGTATGCAGCCACTAATGCAGGTAAACAAAGTGCATGCCTTTTTGTGCAACAATAGGTACGCACAGTCCTGGACCGAGCGGAGTAATCAACCGCAGGATTACTATTCCTTGCACAATGGTGTGTACTTGTTGCCGTGTACAAACCTGGAGATCGTGCGGGTCGTGATAAAAAGGCTTAGTATTGTAGTAGTAAATCAATACATGAGCAATCGTTATTTTAAAAGCTTTAGATATCTACGCGTTTTTCAGACGTTATCTTACGGAAGTAGATATTAAAAGCTTTTTAGGATTATAATTGCCAAGATAAAAATTGCTAGACAGTGACCAATAAAATACCAATGGATTGTTGTGACCTTCATTACGAATAACTTTTAACATCTTTAATCATCAAAAGATGTTCAACAATAAATCTATTTCAAGTGAAATCAGAAATATGTGTTGCAGAAACCATGGTCATAATAACGTTTTTTTATGTATGGAATTATTGAATACTATAAGTTTTCATTAATGAAGTGGTGGAGATCTTTAGATAAGGCCAATTTCTAGCAACGGAAGTGTTTTTACTGGCATTTAAATGAGGGGAAATGAATGAAAACCATGTATTTTGTAAAGATTTCTAATTTAACAGAAACGTCTGTTACGAAATTCTAAACTATATTAAAGCGAAAAATGTATTTTATGTTTCCAAATTATTGCAAAAGTATTTAAGCGTCTAGAAATTGTGTCTAAAAATTCTTTATTGTTGAACCTGTACCGCAACAAAGCAACCTCACCCTCATCTAGCTTCTTAATTAGGAAATTCCTTTAAAAACGTCTAATTAAATGAAGCCAAATTTGAAAAACTCCATAACCTAGATGGTACGTGTGTTCAAAGGCCGACACCCCAAACTAGAACGAACCTTATTAGTGGTGTGTTACGTTTGGTACTCGCCCGGCGGTGCGAGTGCATACAAGCGCATCCTTCTAATGAGAGTGTCGTTACGGCCTTAATGAACCTGATGTGTGAAAGGAGGGGTTCGTTACTCTCTGGTGGTGATTCCCTAACGTTGCAGTGTAGCACGGCAGACCATATTATTTAGACCCTTAGATAATATAGTATCTGTTTCAAATTAGAGATCAAGTTATACTGGAGATTCAACAAACCACAAGCCAGCTTATTCTGATATCTGTCTCGAAACAGTAACTAAGAATACAGAGGTCACAATAATTTGGTTTTTGCGAACATGAGAGAGAATAACACCACAGGACTACGTATGTTGGACCAAATTAATTTAGCTTCAGTAACTCCAGACAATAAGAGATAATTAATTTTCCTTCGCTAGAGGACGGTGATGGATGACGCTTAATATGATTGTGAGGTTATTTTTATGGGAAAAATTATTACTGTTAACTGTTGGGTACCTAGGGTGGTGGAACCAGCAATGGACAAGAACCCAATCATGGACACTTTATTCTTATTTTACAGAAGATAAGGGTTATTCATTTGTTTTGCAACAATCAATTTAGGACCGCATGAAATTGGATTTAAGAGTGAAGTATCCATTACTGGTGCCTGTCAGCTAAAAGTGTCCATTTTTGGTGCCGTCACACTAGTTAGAGAAAGACAAATAAATTGAGATTGCAATGATCTTCATGGATGAAGACATTTTATTTGATGAAAATATGAAAAAATAGTAAACTAAGAATTATGTTAAGGAAACGGAATCAACCTGTATAGATACTGTATTTAAAGTATAATTTCCACAAAAGTCAAACAAACCACCCTATATAAACACTATAGCATCGGTCTGCCGAACATACAAACTAAACAGGTTAATTCGTTGGTTTACGGGCGCAGTAAACGGGATAACTTTGTTGCGCGAGAGTGGATTGATGAGGCAACACTGTGTTGGCTAAATAAAACTGACTTGATTACAAAACTCGAGATGTTGGTTGGGCCAAGAGCCTGTATTCTAAATACCGCGGAAACTCGTACTACTTCTGAAGGTGAAGCCAAAGTTCATTATACAATTGTAAATTCGATTATTGGAATTCCGAAAATGTATCTCCTACAATTTTTCATCATAATGATCACCATTCATAAATATTATTTCATATAATTATTTTTAGTCCGAATGTATTGTTATTCATAATCATCGCAAGTCATGCAATGTTTTTTACTAAAACGTTTTTCATTTCAGGATTTTTGAAATATCTAGCTGGTAAATGAGGTCAGGTTAGGTTAGGTTTGTTTTATAAAAACCCTGAAATAAGAACCGTTTCAGTAAAAAAAAAACTTTATGACTTGCGATGATTATGAACATTCGGACTACAAATTTTTATGTGAGCCAATATTATAAAGAACAACATTATGAAGAGTGATGATTATGATCACAAAGCGGTATGACAAGAAAAAATTGAGCGAAAAATTGTATGCGAGCCAATATGGAACCGTTTTTGACATGTAATCGTATTGTCAACGTAACGATAGAACCTATTTACAAAACGATAACATGTCAAAAACAATAATTTTGGATTTTCCAAGTAAAATAGAGAGCCAGTTTCACTTAAATTAATTTGCGTAATGTAATTAGCGCTTACTAAACGAATATATGGCAATACCAAGCATAGTTCAATTATGGATTTAACCTTGTTCGCCCGGCGTCCCGGCTCATTTACCCAAAAAATTGGCAATATTATAGAAATCCCCCTCAGGCGGCAGACGGCTCATAATTATACCTATGTGAAGCCATATTACTCGTATACCTCGTTGTAACTAAAATACATGGTAACTTATTTTCAACGAACCCTGAGGCTTTATAAAAGTTACTGAGCATATTACCAATATTATCACATAATATTCTAGTAAACTTCATAGGTTTTATGAGTTTAGGAACGTAAGCCCTTGAACGTTTTGCATAGATATAATAGAAATAGAAATAGAAATAATTTATTCAAAGAAAGAAAAGAAAGAAAGAAAAATCATTTATTCGTGACATACATAAAAAAAAAACAGATTAACACGTACAAGAAGGAAGTAGCCACGAAATGGTCCCAACTCAGCGTAATGCTGGCATTAAAGTCAGCGCTGGTCTTCCGTTGGAACCATCAGGTGAAACCACGGAAGGTTACACACACATAATTATTTGAAAAACAAGGAATGATTGCAAAATAATAAAAAAACTAGAGAAAAAAAACAATAATAATAAAAAATAAAATAAAAAAAACGCAAAAGTTTTCCATGGCCGTCCTCAGATAGCGGAAAGGGCAACAGTCCCTTAGCCTTACATGGTTCAAGCACAGAAAACCGACATGACCTATTCTATTTTATCTATGGCAGCGGCAGCGCTGACAGCACGCGACATAATCTAATCTGTGACTTAGTCTCAGTAATCTGTGATGATTAACCATGCAATTGTTTTATTTTGATGCATGCAAAAGTGACTATAAATAACTTAACAACAACACGTAGTGATTAAACTCATATTAGAAATTGACCATGACAGTAATAAATCTCATACATCACATCATTATGATAGCGACTCAGTGAAGTACGTTGGTTTTGGAGTAGGCAATACTGGTAAGTTGGTTTGTATACAATACAATATTTGCTTTTTATATATATAGATAAGGTCGTCCTGACTTGGGTGTTGAATGAAAACCCCGGACAATGCATGCTGCGTGCGACACCAGAACTATTATTTTATTAATTTAGTTTCCCAGTAGATTTTAAAGTGAATAATGTTTTGTACAGGAAATTATATATACAAATACAAAATTGTGGCGAACTGAGGTGCAACAAAATGCGGAAAACCACCGTTTTCGTCGGGGACAAGAAAATTAAATTAAAACAAAAGTAAGAAGTTAAAAAGAAGTAGACAAATAAACCGGCTTCTACTTAACAAATATGCATGGCAATGCAGGCAGATGGGACATAAACCATAGGTATGTATGTACTTTGCTCAAAGCTTACAAATTGTAGTGACATACTCATGCTTATATTCAACTATGCATTTAAGATAAATATTGAAATTTGGTGAACGAAACAAGAAATTAGATTAATTTGGTACCTATTAAGCTACCAAACTACAAAGAAGAAGAGTAAGTGGTCATATTATGTTGAAAAAAGAAAACTGTCCTGATAATATTAACCATAATAATATATAATACATATTATATAATATAATAATTGTAAACTGTTACAATAGTAATTGTTTGTAATTAATATTATGAAAGGATTATTTTTTTAAAAGCAACTGGTGTCAAGCCTTAAATTTTCCTCTGCTACTTGATGTTCAAATATATATTTCTTTATTTTTATTCTGAAACTATGTATATTTTGCAGGTTCCTTATGGGAGGCGGGATATTATTCCAGCACTTGGTTGCTATGTAACGGAAACTTCCTCGAAAAGCAGCTGAGGCATGTCTGGGTGTCAACAACTGGATTCCACATTGACGAGTCCCACGAAGCCTTTGACTAGACAGCTTCTCAAAGAGATACGATGGTGCTTTGTGGTGCAGTACTCCAAAAAGCAGACAAGCCAAGTGCAGCTTGCGACGGTGTTGCATCTTGAGAATTGCATGTTTATTTAAAAATGGAGTGACATGGGCCCTTAACGGAATGCTGAAACAGAAGCGAGCACAGGCATTTTGAACGCGTTGAATGAGTCTTTTTGTTTTTGCAAGTATGCGTGAGCCAAACACAGAATCCATATAATTTAGTTTTGATAAAACAAGTGACTCTACTAGTTGAATGCGCAATTTTTCATTTATAAATGGCCTAATCTTGTATAACACTTTAAGTTTATAGAAGCAACTCCTAACAGAATTGGAAATATGCTTCTCGTATCTAAGTTCTGTATCCATTAACAGGCCCAAGTTTCGTGCTTCATACACTCTCTCAATGGGTTCGTCCTTTAACATGACAGGTCTTGTTGGACTGAGACCAGCTAACTGTTGCCTACTGCCAAAAATAAGATACTTAGTTTTACTTGGGTTTAGCAATAAGCAATTGTTTGTGGCCCAAGTAGCTATTCCCGAGAGGTCCATATTAAGCTTTTCTATTGTACTATCAATCTGAGATGGTTTACACGAGATGTATACTTGTATGTCATCAGCATAAATATGGTAATTGCAATGTGTGATTTGTGTCTTTATATCAGCAGAATATAAAATAAACAGTATGGGACCGAGAATTGATCCTTGAGGGACTCCTCTAGTAACTCGAACTTTTTCCGAGATCTTCGAAGAACCACCATTAAGACTCAGCTTTACGTACTGGTAGCGATTGTTGAGATAACTGTCGAACCAGCTTAGCGTCTTACTTTCAAAGCCATAGTAATTTAATTCAGATAGCAGTAAGTTGATGTTCAGACAGTCAAATGCCCTGGAGAAGTCCAGTAGCACCAATAAGGTACACATTCCTTTATCCTGAGAACACAAGATATTATCAGTAACATCCAACAAAGCAGTTGCTGTGCTTCTCCCTTTTCTAAAACCAGATTGTACGTCAGGCAAAATGTTGTTACTTTCGAGATAATCAGTTAATTGTGAACAGACAGTTTTTTCCATAATTTTAGACATACATGGTAATAAGCTTATTGGCCTAAGTTCCTTAAGCTCACATGGATTTGGGATCTTAGGCAGGGGCCGCACTATAGCTAATTTCCAGGGGTCGGGAAAGGTGGATGTTAAAATAGAGGTGTTTATTAAATTTGTAATTATGTCAATGGTGTAAGGAAATGTTGTTATGAGCATGGTCAGGTTAATGCCATCGCAGCCCTCTGCATTTGATTTTAGACTGTTTATAATTTTGATAATTTTTCCTGAGCTAATTGGTTCTAGACGAAAAACAGAGTCATTAAGCCTATGAAAATGAAAGTAAGTCAGCTGTGACAAAGAAACCTCTGAACTGCCTGGCAAGCTTAGAAAATGGTTGTTTATGGTATCAACGCATACAGACATTTGAAAAAACAGATGACTAAAACAAAAAACATTAACATGGCGTTGAAAAGGGCTCCTCTCAGCTTTGTGCCGCAGCAAGCCGCAGCGCTGGTTTTCAGAGGGACATAGTATTATTTTATTTAAGATATGCCAGCCTATGTGAAAAACTTTGTCATTGATAGCTTGAGGATGAGGATCAGTGAACTAATACTATAACGCAATAAAAATATCATGGGGAGTTCTTCGAAGAACTGTTTTGGATAGGTACTCCCTGCGGCTAGGTTCCTTTACCCATACCATCCTGCAAATGTTAGCCGTTTTATCCTTCCCGCCCACCTCGATGGATGGCAGTCTACCACTTTTCGTTTTAGATGAAACTTTTTGTCACGCACACCAGTGTTATGGAGTCAGCTTACTGCGGCGGTATTTCCGAACCGCTACGACTTGGGGGCTTTCAAGCGACGAGCATACTCTTTTCCCAAAAACTGCTAACACTGCTGCAATTCCTCTCCTAGTGTTGCCGGTATCCATGGGTAATCACTTCACATCAGGTGACCCGCTAACTTGTTTGCCTCTTTAGGCATAAAATAAAAAAATGATAAGTTTTATTTTGACAGCTTACCTTGGTCCTAGACATCGTACATTAAATTATTTTGGAAGGGGATCAAGTGGCGGTGAAATGAATAAAATTGAGATTTTCATTATTATAATCCTTGTAGCAAAGTACTCGTATATGCAATAATTTAACGACACGGATGTCGTAGTTGGTCGTCACCCTGCCTACAAATGTACCAGTCCGGGATTTGACCGTTGGTAAGGACAACATTATTCGTAAGACGAATGCTAGTATTTGTTTCCTAATGTTTCAGTTTGGACAATAGTAATATACATTTATCGTATCAAATCCTCTAGAGAAATCTTGAACATTTATTATACATAAGTTTGCTACTAACTTGATTCAATCTCACAACTTTTTAATAGTAAATTGATGTAAGATTTCGAGAGGTTATTTAAACTTCCACTTCAAAAGCATTACTTGGATACAGAAACTAAGTCTAGTCTTACCTGTCTGTCTTGGGAATACTATAAACTACTTGAACTCTTAAGTTCATGCAATCCACTCAACGCTCAAGCCCGAAACTACGCTCAGAATGAATACTTGAGACAAACTCGCAGATCAAAACCTGAGCTGGAGTTCATGATAACAATTCTAGCTAATCAACTTAAAAATAGTTTGGTTTTTATATAATTTAAAAAATACTTTTTGGTAAAGTTGGCCAAAGTTAGAAAATTTGGTTTCTGTTTGGCCGCATCCACTTAAGAAAAACAGTGTTATAATGGGTGTCCCAGAAGTAGAGACAATTTTCATAGACAAAATTGGTCAAAGGGAAAACATCCAAAAAAATTGACTCTCATGTCGAGAGCCAATGTTAAATTTTTCAAATAAGCCGGGAGTCGTGTACTTTTTTGCTTGTTTTCAATAATAAAGAGAGCGGAATAAGAACTAATTGAGAAAAGAGTTTTTCAGTACTATCAATATCACGGGAAATATGCACACGATACATAATTTTATTGAAGAGGAAGCTAGAAGAACAAGCTATAACAGAAATATAAATATGTTGTAAAGAAACAGAAAACCGACATTTTAAATAGATTGCCTACTAACATACACTTTCAACCGTTCAAGACATAAATATGGTTTAAAACACGTTAGAGCAAGTTCTTTTATCATCTGTTATAGTTACGAACAGCAGTAAAATTAAAGATATCAAGGTCTGGGTGTGACCAGAATAAGGGCTAATGATCCAGTCATTAAATATTTTGTAAAATTATCGGAGCAAAACTATGTAAAAGATGAGGAGGAGCTTGTAAAGCTGTGATGAGACAAGCAGAGATTAACCTTCAAAAAATTGGTAACCAGGTTGAAGTAGGCACCGATTCAATAAAGTTCATTTCTTTTTATAAATACAAGATATATAATGAATCTTGAACCTTGAGTTTATTGCTTTCTTTATGTTAAATATTTCTAACCTAATTTTGTCTCTTTACTTCTGGGACAGCCAAGAATTATTATGTGGGAACAAAGCCATTGTTAAGCGGCATGCAATACACTACACTTAAAAAAAAACATAGTTTGCTAACTTTATCGTCTAAGCAAGAAATTAAAAATACTTTAAATAACAATTTTGTTACAATAAACGGGATGATACTGAATGATTTTGTGAACACCATTCTTCTTTTAGTGCATTTGTAATCTACTATCTATGGTAGTAAATCGATGATCTATTAAACTTTCATAATTCTTGTAATCCAATTTTTTTCCTCGTCCTATTCTTACCTACCACCATTATTCCTTAATTAAATGAATGCCGCCAAACTAAAAATGAAATACTACTTATGCTTAGATTTGTCATTTCAACAGTCGATTTGCAAGAAATAAAGTGCAAAGTTGATTTTTCTTTCGATAAAGGAAAAAAAGATTCATTGCAATAATATTAAATTGAATCTGAGACTACTTTTTTTTCCTTTATTACCATCATTAAAAATAAATAGTTTAGCAAATGACGTATCACAGAGAAAACTTTAGAATTCGTTTGGATAGCAAAATTCTTAAGTATCTGCAGCCATTTAGGAATTTGTTTTAATATTAACAAGAGAAACAACACGATCACAAATTAATTATAATAACAAACAGGCTTTAGTTTAACTGGAAATGATCGTCAATAATTTCAATTCCCATAATTGATATTGGATGTTCTAGGGCTTGGATACGAACATGTAATTATGTTATCCGAGATTATAAGTTCTGGGAACCCACACATGCCTATTGAATTCGCACGTAGTGATGTGCTACTATTAACTACCTACTTTTGAGTAGATACTATAAGTTATTAGCCGAATTTTGGTAAAGTGGGTAAACGTTAGAAATTTCCGTCGGGATAACTAAATATCTCGGTTTACTTTTTAAATATTTTTAAATGAGGTCTATGATAATTAAAAAGAAGGAGCTCATAATTCTTCATTTTTCATTGAACCTAGGACCACCCCAGTAAACAGATTCCTATTTAAAAGACCTGTGTTCTAATTGGCCCATCTGTTTGGGAACGATGTTACAAACAGACACACAAACATTCAATAGGCGTCAGACCTTATAATGCCCCTCTCTTTCTGTCGGGGGTCGTACCGTAAAATGGGGGTATAACCTTCAATAAAGGATATTATTATCTATTTCGTTTAATTATTAGACTCATTTTTCAATGGCTTTTTTGTGGACTTATCAATCTTATCATTGAATAATTTGTTCTTATTAGTAAATTTTTAATTGTATTTGTAGTCCACCTATGATTACTATTCCACCTGATTTACAAAACATAAATAAGATCACATTGACAATTCTATTTTTTTTCACAAAAGTATACCTTTGAATGACCACAAATTAAAAGCTTCTGTCAGGAGATAGAGGAGACAGCAATGAAAAGCATCTGTTCATTGCGGACCAATAAGGCGCAGCAGAAGTATCTACTTAGGACGATATATCATGGACCCACAAGAGATACAACTCCTCACGGCCCAAAGCATCTGAAAATTCTTTGACGCAACGGGCCTTTGCGGTGAGCTCTAAACAAAGGGCTGCCACAAAAGATCAGCAATGGTCGAAGTGACAAACAAGACCCATCTCGACCCCCCAATAATAATAAAAAATAATACCACGAATTAAGTGAAATCGGTGAACTCGGCCAACTACGCAATCTCAGAGTAGTCGGCGCTCCTAAATTGTATTTCTATTCCATTCCACCTATGATTACTATTCTCTGATTTACAAAACAAAAATAAGATCTCAATTACATCTCTCATTTCATACACAAAAGTATACCTTTTAACTACCACGAATAGGGGTGTATCCTGGGTAAAAAAGTAATAATTCTAATTAGTCCGTCAGTAAGATTATCAAAAAATATTGAACACGTATTTTTTGCTTTTTCAAATCAGTCAAAATTGACAATTATACCGCCGATCCAAGTTCTGGAGTGGGGTCTCGTGACGTCATAACGTGGTATAAAGTGTGCCACGGCGTGACGTCACGCGAAACTTCAACACACTTTATCTTCGTAATTTTTTGTTTAATTGTCAAAAGAAAAAATACGTGTTCAATATTTTTTGATAATGTAAAAGACGGACTAATTAGATTTTTTTAAGATACTAGCCTATCAACTGAAATCGGTGAACTCGGCCAACTCAGCGATCTCGGAGTTGTCGGCGCTCCATCAAACCGCGCTGAGCGCAGTTTCATAACTCGCTCTTAATCGCGCAAGTGAGCGGGGATTAAGTAGAGTTATCAGTTCGTAGATGGCTAAATTATTGCGATAGTTGTGAGCTGAAAGCGAACTTGAGAGGCTCTGAATGTTTGTAAGTTTGAGTCTTGAGTTCGCGGTTGTATAATTTTCAAGTTCGTGTATGCAAGATTATGGTGTGGGAATTGTTGATTCAAGATTTGGGAAGCTGAGTAACAGAATAGTTATTAAATACACTCAAATTGGCATAGTTTTTTTAAATTGTGATAAAAAAATATTTTTCCAACTTTTTTATGTGTGCTGTTTAACCCATGACCAAGTAATTGAATATTTAGTAAGGATACTTCTTTAATTGTGCTTGGTTGCACTTTTCAAGTATCAAGATAATTCAAGGTTAGTTTTGTATTAAACCATATTCCTTAGAACCTGGATGGTAATAATTCCAAGTATTATACAGTATACTATGAAATATGAAGTATTCCACTAAAGTACCTTTGTTTGGGCGTCCGCGAAATAACAAGCGTGCGAGTGACATTTGAGAAATATGCCAAGACGAAAGTGCCAAAACGTGCACAAAACAAGACGCTTGTAAATTCTGAACATTCTTCAAAAAGCAATTCGTAAGGAGTAAACTAGTGAAATATATTGATCTCAAATTTTATTTATAAATGTTAGTAACACTACCATTATAATTATCTAATTACTTGGAGCTGACCATAAAATCAAAGTATTTTCTATTTCAGATATTTATTTTTAATGCATACTTAATAACGAAATAAAAATAACGAAATGCAGAAATCTACAACATCGCTAAAAATCTAGTCCAATACGTGCCAACATCATTAATTGCATAGCAATATACACAGTGATGCGGCGATGTATATCATGGTCGGAAGCCGTGTCGCTGTCTTGGTACAAGGATGTGGGCTAATACCTTGACGTAAATGACCTAAAGCTCGATTTACTAGATTGTATGACATTACTAACGTCCGCAATTACCACTAATCTCTACATAATTCTAGTTGACCGTACAAGCTAAATCGTTGTTTTAGGATAATGAAGAAAGATTCACTGTAGTAGTATATACAACAAAGGAAAACTACCACTACTAAGTAGATTTCATTGGTTCTTGGGTTACAGGCGACTGAAATGTTTATACATAGGTACTGAAAATGGGGTCTGTTCATTTGAGCAAAAGTAAGTTTGACAAACGTATCATTTTACAAACTTTAATTTCGCAAAAAAATATTTGTGCTAAACCATTACATAATATTACATAGGTTACATGTGATCATTAAATAAGTTAGGTTAGGTTAGAGAAAAATAAGTTGGAGGGACGCGACTCATCTAAAATATCAAACCACAACTAAAAATATAAAATAAGCTAGCTTGTGGTTTTTAGAGATTTTTGTGTATGTCTGCAGTAACGGCGACTGACGGAATAACTGAACATACTCTTGCCTGGATTTTTAGGGTCCCGTACAGAAAGGGTGCCAACGGGACTCTAAATAAACTTCTGCTGTCTGTCTGGCTGTCTGTAAGTTAAAAATAAAAGGGGCTACTATACAAAAATGATACGGAACCCTCTATGGCCGATTTTTGTTTCTGCCTAGTCCCGAAGCTGCAAAATAATTTTAACCTCGCATAGTAAATATTTAACGGAATAAATAAACAGGGTTCCACACACCAACGGAAGCGTACCGGTGACTAACGGCGTCCGGAAGTCAGTAATTAATATGTCGCCGCGGCCGCGTCCCCCCGGGCGGCGCAGGGGCGAACGCGAAAAATCACCGTCATAACTAAACGCGTTTGCACGTTTGCTATTTAATAACAAAATTGCAATAAAGTTAATGCCCTGAGCTTCTGTTAGTTAAGGGTAGTACAAGCCAAACGATAACGTTGGTAAATCTATTGAATTGATTTCCATTTTCTTTTTATGATTTTTCATACCTGCCAGGTTCCGTTCTCCCCAATAGTGACTGACTATTAGTGCTGATACTCGATCAGGTAGCTCTTCCGATGGCAACCTCTTGGTCTATATTTCTGGTACTATGAAACACATCATTTGAATTAAAGTGTGGCCATGATGTTGATAAAATATTTTATTTAATGTTCATTCGAGCGTAAGAAAGTTCGACGTTGCTTGATCAATTTACTAAAATCGTTATATTCAGTAGCTGAATTTATATTCGCATATTTCCCCGAATTAAGTTTTCGCAGTCGTGCTGATCCCCTGACGCCTTTTTTTCTGACGCATATTTTCGCGTGCCATAAATCAATTTAATAATGTCGATGGAGCTACGCGTTCGCGGAGCTCGTATTTCTGAGGTCTTTGGCCTTCCGGGCCTACTGCAAAACTAACATTAAAACTAAACCTACCTACTTGTTTCGGCCTTGCTTGATATAAATGGGAAAATTACACATTAAGTTTAAAAAAAAATGTATGGCGATTGGAACCGCGCCTCCGTATCCTTATTAAGTATTACATTTTCTTAGCATATACAGTATCAAACAGAGTATACATTAAATTATGTTTGGAAACGTGAGTTTGTTTTAAAGGTTAGTGCCATCGTGACGACAGTATGATTGAAATGTTCGTACTAGAGCTACTGTACCATTTTATTCAATAAGTTGAATAATGTACTAAATTATAAATTACTTAAATGATCCAGCCCCTTTAAAATAATGCCATCTTTTCCAGTTCAAAGTAAATAATTTCCCTTTTAGTTGGTAGCCTGCCAAGCAATATGGTATACGCGTATGATTTGAGTTGCAACGGGATGATGCATCTGCTCTGCATTTGATTTAACTTGCTAATGACTCCGAGTGGACTGCATATCATGAGGTAGACACCGACTATTTATAATGCTGTTTGCTTAATTAGGGAACTATTTTCTTTTTAGGTGGTCTAGAGTTAAAAGATATTGAACCGTGATTGATTAGTGATTTATGATTGTCTTGTAGTCTGCAAATTCAAAGACCTACTTTATTTATAACATCAAGTTACATGTCAGAAAGTTGACTTGTTTTCAATAGCTAGCTTGCTCAAGCTGGCCAATTTACTTAGTCATTTCTTGTTTGTCCTTTATTTGATACACCGATAACATTAAGAATGTAAATATAAGGGGACAAACTAAACTCTGGGCTTCTAATATACCCTTAACCTTGTAATATGTGTGAGTTATCCCATGATACGCGTACTTATGTGTATAATATACACAAATATTATTTGTGCTAAACAACGATAAAGATTCTTATGTTACATATTTAATTAAGGAAAAAAATACTTGTGCTCATCATACAGATATTTTCCCATCACCAAGAACCGAACCCAGGACTAGCTTCGTAGGTAGAATACGACTACAATACTTGTCAAACGATGTTCTATCCTTGAATGCCAGGTATAATAGCGTTTGATGTCAATTTGTAAATGTTCTCACGAATCATCCCTCCCCGTCTCACCGGCTCCCGATAAGCCGCGTGCATCTCGACGGTAATCCACTCTGTGTCTGCCAGTCCTCTTCGTAAACTATTTACTCGCTATTGAAGGCTTGAGTTCCCCGAGAAATGTACAGTACACGTTGTTGGTGTGACGAGTACATTATGTTCATGACGTGGGGTTTCACAAGTTTAATATTTACTTAATATTATTTAATATCAAGTAAATTATCTTTACAGACGCGCTGTTTGAGCATTTAATTGTAAAGCTAAGTCTTTGTGTAAGAGCTCACGTACTAGTATCAAACTATTTCAAATTAAAATAGTATTTTTGTCTTCAGGCAATGAGGCCTACACTTAGGTACCTACATATAAATATAAAACTGAGTTACTAACTGTGACTGTTTGTATGTAACTATGTTAATTCTTTATTGGTGCATTCATAGGTGCATTACCTATATTATGTCTAAATTGAAGAATAAAGAACTTTGACTTTGACTTTGATTTTATTGCACAAAAATATAAATATTACAATATCTTTAACAAACGAATGTACAAAGGCGAATTTATCTCTAAATCGTGTATCTTACAATGAGTAAGGACAATGCAATGCATGGAGTTGGATACATACAAGTTTTGAACAAAAAATAACAAAAAGAGATGACTGTACATTGTGGTCCTGATTTTCTAAAGTTACCAAGGTTAATGCTTTTGTGTTAATGGTAGTAGGACCTTGTGCAAGATCTGGTCTTTCTCTTTAATTAACCGCAGTTTGTGTTGTTGTATGTAGGTACATACCAGAACAAACAGCTGGTAAATTGACTATCACAGAAGCATTCCATCCATGGTCCTCAGGATTGGCAACACCTTGCAATCTTAAAATTGAAAGTGTCTATAGCCTGGTAAGGCTCACCGTACTAGAAACACCCAGTTTTTGGTCAGTGGGGCTTTGAATCTACCATCAAGGTAATAAAGTTCAATTGAGCTGGTACCAAAATAACATTTTCAATTTATGAAGAAAGGAAAATAAACTTTATTTTCATTGCTATACAGTTCAAATTAAATTACCTTGATAATGTACATCCTATTGCAAACTGGGCCTCACGAGGTTAGGCCTCGGAATACATTTACCATCCAATTCCCATCCAATTTTTTTTCCTAGTTTGCTTTCCAAGCCATACAACAAACTGTACTGTATAAGTATCTCTCAATGCACAATGCGCATCATATCGCATGTAGCTACACACTTGTAGGTCACTCCAAGCCCGCGGTGTGTCCAATTACTCCACTGCGAGGAATGCCGGGCGCGGAGCATAGTGGCATTGCACCAGCGCACGGCTGGAATACCGGCAGAAACTGGAATACGCGAAGTTTTTGTGTGATATACTAGCCTAGTATATTAAACAAGAAATTATGATTACTTTGCGTCCCAAAAAGAAATCCTACTAATATTATAAATGCGATTTTTTGTGTGTTTATGTGTGTTAGTTTGTGACTTCTTCACGCTGCAACGACTGGACGGATTTGGATGAAATTTGGAATAGAGATAGCATATACACTGGATTAAAACGTAATCTACTTATTATCCCGGAAAATTTAAAAGTTCTTTAGGGAATAACGATAATCGAAATCTATGCGGATGAAGTCGCGGCTAGAAGCTACGAGTAGTATCACATAAGTTTGACGCTACATCTCTCTGTTTGTTGACTACATAATATAATAGAGTAAAAAGTTCAGCGATCTACCTGTTTGCCGTTGTACCTAGCTCCTAAAACAGATAGAGCATTTAATGCAGTATTCATAAAATGAAAGCTTGTTTGATTGACACGGGTCTTATTCCTAACTAGGTGTTTGAGGCAATGCGAAGTGTTGGCTTCCCACAAGGTGCATTGACGATCAGCGGGGCTAGTATGTCAGCGTCTTTATCGCGTGTCAAATGTGGATAAAGCATCCGTCACTCTCGTACTTATTTACGCGTCAGAAGGTGACGGATGCCTTATCCAAACTTTGTCACGCGATAAAGCAGTCATTTTAGTGCGCCTGGAGCTCTATTCCACAGGGTAAAACCATATTGCCTTTAACATATTACAGTATCTTTTTTAACTCGGCCGCCATTACTGTCAAGGAAATCAGAGCTATAAAAAAATCGGCAATACGATAACACGTCAAATGCAATAAGATTTTACCGTGTTGTATCTCGGCCCTGGTGAAGATTGCGTAAAGCCGATGCATGCGAATGGTACAGTCAACAGCATAAATAAGTGATCATTTATGTACCTTGTCGCTTTAACGTCATGTTTGAAATGTCATACAAAATTGTGAAACGATTGAAAGCGACAAAGTACATAAATGATCACTTATTTATGCTGTTGACCGTACAAAAGTGACCATCGTGCAGCCCAGCAATGGATTTCCTCTAATTAATGTAATATGGTGAAGGCTTATCAGTTATCAGCAATAGAAATACAGAATTTGAAATTCTGCAAATCAGTAACCACGACCGCTACATCAAAAAAACTCCGTAATCTGAATATTTTCTATTCTATTCAATTATTATTTATTTAGTTTTTTATTTATTTATTTTAATGGCGTCTACAAGTTATGTAATTGTACAACGTCAAGTATAATAAGCAATTGTACGGTGAATCGTCGTTGTTGTCGGCGTCTTCCAGTCCCAGTCGGCACACCTTTGAAGACGGCGGGCATCCACTTCGATGGCTTGGAGTGTTCTTGACCGCTTGCTCATTCAGAATCAACTTTTCACTGTTATTTTATTTGATGCATATTCTTCGTCAGTGTTGGAGGTTACTTCACATAGTTGCCCTGGATTTGCGAACCAAAATCGTCGATAAAGTAATTTAAAAAAAATTAAATAAATAGACAGATGTTTTCAAAATGACAGCTAAACAAGACCTATCATTTATTTAGTTAACACTAAAATTATAAACATTTAATTTAAATCGAAATGAAAAGTTTCAAAAATGAAGCTGAAACTCTGCTTCGTTGCACCCCTATTTCAAGTTAATATGAGTCCAATTATAAACCTCATACGAGCCAACTTCGAGTGCGCATCCGGCGACGGAAGCGCCCTCTGGCGGCGCCGTAATTATCGCAATCCGCTCCTACCCTGGACACGGGTGATTCTCCCGGCTAGTTAAAACTTGGGAACTGCGCTGCTATTAACAGGAATTTGGATAATTACCCGGTTTTGAGACGTAATGAAGCCTCAGCTTGTTAGTAAAGAACTGAATATGGCGTAGGGGTGAAAGTTTACTTTGTTTATACACTTTTGGTTCGTGTATCACCACTAGACGTATGTAATGCGAGGAGTTTTGTTGTGGGTACTTTGTTGACTTACGAATTATTTAATTAACACATCGTTGAAGTAAGCGAATAAATTACATTATTTCAGGAAATAAATGATCATTCAAACGAATCTCATACTATTTTGACACTGAATTTAATGTCATACATACATACATTAAATCACGCCTGTTTCCCAGAGGGGTAGGCAGAGACTACTTCTTTCCACCTGCTAATGTCAATTCAGGAATTAGATGATATTGTAAAAATCTTAACATAAACTTTATAATGGTGATTTTATATGTCTTTATACTGCTGCATGATGGCAGAATCGTAAGGTAGAGTAAGATAAAGGTAGCGACTCGGATATACCAGACAAGGACGTTAATTAACCACTACTCAAATATGCATTAAGCGTTATACACGTCAGATATGTGATTTTCGAGGCCCTTACGAGGTTAACCAACTCACTTTGCAACTCGACAGATGAATTATCATCCAGCGAACTTAAGTTGCCCCGTCAGAGAAAGTTTTAGGGTGTTCATTCTTAGCTTAAAACTCGCTCGTATGACTTTACTCAACACATCGACCGTCCGACAAGAAGTCATTTATTTATTAAAGAATAACACCTTAACACGCGTTACGTTTACGTAAACGATTTACGAACTGTCAAAATGTATTAAATTGACATAAGCGTTCGACGCGACCCTCCGGGAGCTTACATCAGTCCTATACCTACATAAAGTTCTTGCAAATTCTCTAGGGCCCAATGACATCGAAATTATAGACGCTTTAATATGCAAATTACAGCATGAACTTAAATACTTAAAACAGCTTACTCCATCCTTAGGGCTTAGTACTATGATTACTTAATAATCCTGGGTTTCCTCCAGCGCTCTGTTTTAAAGCCAGAAGCCTAGAACAATGCCCTAATGCTGCCTTCCAATTTCGCGCGTCCCCTAGCCGTATTATTTTTAATGGCCTGTACCACATGCACGCATAAACGTTCAAAATGGCCACTCAACGAGCTGCTGAATAGCGGAAGTGTTTTCAAAATGGCAGAGCACATTCGCTTTCTTTCTTACACTTAGTTGTTTAATATTTCATTTACTTAATATTAAACAATTAAGATTTCCTCTGAATTTAACAAGTTCATATTTTTTATTATAACTAATCAAGATTTGCACAAAAACACAACATCTAACTGCTGTAGTTTTAAGCATGTTGATGGACACAAGCGCGACATGTTATGGCCCTTAGCTCGATACCACTAAGCACCAGTACACCTTGTCTTAAGCGATGTCCGCTCAGATTACGGAATTAATATTTTGAATTTTAGAATTTAGAATTGTTAAAGGGAGTAGAAAACCTTTCTCCACTTCATCCTTCCAGCGGTATTTGGGCCGGCCAACCGGTAGGCGACTGACAGGCCATCCCACGTAATGTTTTCTTCACCGTTTCATTTTATTTCTTTATTTTATTGAAAAAATAAATCTACAGCACAAATTATAACAAAGGCTTATTTCAGACATATATTATACTCTGGCATCCTTTGGTACGGTCCGAGCCAACGTAATGCGGTAAACTTGGTTTCTACTGGGGCTCCTTCCGGTTTTTCCGGATTCTTCAACAAACTTCGTCCCTGTGCGTCAAACCCTAGATCATTTTATCGACAAAACTTTTTAGAAACCCACGAAGATCATTTTATCTTATCTTGGTTAGCTTTAATCGAATAAAACATTATTTACACTTTCAGATATAGTTAGGTCAAAAACCAAGAACTCACCAAAGTTATACCTACGGTGTCAAAATACAGAAAAATAAATCAAAACTTTCAATTTAAAATGTCAGCAAAGTGTAAAAACTTGGAACATAATGTTTCCAATTTTTCCCGCCGACGGTCATTAAGGAGGCGCGCTCTCAGCCGCTGTCACTTAAGGTGACGCCCAACGAGCTGTTACGATAACCTGTTTATCTTAAATTGGGGAGGGCTGTAAAGCGTTTAATAACTTTGTATGTAAATAATAAAACAGTTACGCACAATGCGGTAAGAAAATTGAATACTGAGAGAGACGCTCCGTCTGCCCGTAATACGTTAGCTTAGTAAGAATTTATATTAATATTAATTTATTCCTGTATCTGTAGCATGATTCCCTAAAATAGACTAACATTTCTACATTATTATTTTAAATAAAGTAAATATATTATACTTCACCTTTACAATTCGATGACGACATGAAATTCAAAGTCAAATCCACTTGCTTTTAAATTTAAGTACGTAATACGGACGTGTGGCACTTTAGAGCGATGCCACAAGAGCGTTGCCGGTGCGTTGCGTTGCGAAATATCATCATAGAGCGACGCGTGTATTTTAACGCAACGTATGGCATGTTTTTTTAATTTATAATTATGTAGAACAATGCAACGGAGAGCGACGCAACGCACAGGCAAGGCCCGTATTGTAGCCCACTTCACCAATTACATACACGATCAATGACGATATACGTTAACATTTTACGTTAACGTAACTTAGTAGAAAGAAGGTAAATGTTTGTGTTCAGGGTACTGGCGTACAGACATCCTTTCATCTCATCTGTTTACTTCATAACCCTGTTACTTTAACTCGATAGACGAATTTGAATGGCCGTTCAAAGATGTCGTTAAAACGAAAAGGTATTAAATTGGGCAGATATTTTATGGCTACCAATATACTTATTCCAGTATGTCATGGCCACTTTTATACATGAGTACTATTAGAGATAACGAATTGAAATCTTAACTTTTTATAGGCACTGAAGGAAGAAGAAATAAAAATTGAAAATAAAATACTTAAATACAATATTACCTAAAAAACGTCAACCTGCTGGATATTATTATAGACTTATGGGGTTCATGCCGCCGGCATCCAACGAAATTCAAAGTACTAAAATTTCATTGTACCTACCTATATCCAAATCTTGCTTTGAAACATTGTCATTAGACAGGTAGATATGCAACCTTCAGAGATAAGATAATTCAATCGGTGTTGGACAAAGGGCTGTCCAATCCACTTACTCGTTAGGCCTAACTGATTTTTGTGCTTTAGTTAAATTGAGAGGGAATGGAATAGAGTTAAGACCTTTGACCATGGCAATTTATTTTTTAAGATTCCCGAATATGGGAAAATATTTTTTTTTTCTAGGTTTTTGGGATTAAAATGTACCGTAGCTGGCAAGTTTAATTCGGATTTTTTATCTTAATTCCAAACATAAATTTCTAGATTACCACGATGTAAGCACTTTTGTAAAATTAATATCAGTACAGCGGATATCCTGTGGAGTATTTAGTTGCCTTAAGGATGGTTTCCACCAAACGGCTCGCATCGGAAAGACTAAGATAAAAATACTTTGAGCAAAAAAAAGAGAAGACAAATAATTACTAAACTGTCAAGAGCTCAGCTCATAAATAAAGAAAGAGATATATCAACTACAAAGGTATTTAACAAAATGCAGGATTCCATCCAAAAACTTGTCAAATAGAAATTCGGTCTTCAGCTTTTCTTCCTTCATGCCAACTTCACGTAAAAATAAAAAGCCACTTTGTTATTTTGAGCACGTTGTAACATTCATATTTCCCGTGAAAAGGGATGCCCCGCGTAATTCACAAAAACAATACCACTAAACATATACGCTATCCTTTGAATGTTAATACATCTATTGTATAACCCAAGTTCCCAATAAATCCCTTCATCTTTGCTCTATTATAATCTTAACCACACATCCATTACTGCGTAAACAGGGGCTCAAAGGGACTTTGGGTCTAGTGAGACGGAAGTGTGTGAGATCCAATTTAGAATAGCCGCCATGGTGACCAAGGTGGGCCTGGGTAAATTTCAATTTACGTCTCTTGCGGGTATGTCGCGCATACATATTGGCACATCAAAGGCATTACTTGGGCCGGGCCAAGTTAGAGGAGCGGAATATTAATACGCGTATAATGTTGTGATTGTAGCATGCGTCGTCCGATTAGAGATGATATTGTTCCACCTGGGAATTCTATATAGCTGACTAACTACGTTGTATATCCGTATAAAATCGAGTTCATTAAGAGAATACATAGATGTGGTTGACATAATTGGCAATTCATCAGCTAAAATTAAAATTTATATTTTGGTTTTCCCAATTAGGCCCAAGTATACAAATAAATTATACTTGTGTGTATGATAAATATAACACCTCATAACACACATAACATATCCTCGCTTGCCAGTCAGGCGGCTTGAGTTAAATTTAGAAACTTTTTCCTTTAGCTTTGCCCTTTTTCTTTTCTCGCTGCTGTTACTGGTAATGGCAAGTCAGATCGGGACTTAAAATAGTTTTTAATTTGAAATAAATTGCATTTTCTGTTACACGAAATTGTCAAATTAATTAAGCTTCTGATGATTTATTTTTATTTTTTGACAACTTTTTTACTTACACCAATAAGTATTGTGAAGATTCTGTTGCGATATTTCGACTTAATTATCGGATCAGCTCTATAACTCTACAATATATTTAGCATTGTCGATTGGTTTACATTATGTTGGTATTCTAAATTTCAGTCTATTCCGATAACAATCAAGTACAAAGTTTACTCGCAATATTTTTACTCTATTTGATTTTCATCTACCAACATTATTGTCACCCTACTGAAAACTCGTATGGGTTCATGTATTATAATAAGGGTTATTGGAGAAAGCGTCGAACGACGTTAAGTATCCTACAAACTAAAGTTCTTATGCAAGTGTGCCTGTATCTGGGTGTCTTTTTGTTTTTCCCTAATCGGTACCTCAGGTTATTCATGTTTATAGTTACTAATAATTACTTCACATTTCGCTACATAGAAATTCGCCCTTGATTTTTCTATGAATCAGATTTGCCATTCAATCTTCGTAAACCTCTTTGGCAGCCCCTCAACGCTCCGCTTTTAATTTGGGTCTCGACCCTAGAAGGGACCCGAAACGCGCGCGTTTACGGCCGAAGGGTTAACAGTTCACGTGTTTGAAGTTGCCGCTGGGGCCGTAACGTTAACGCTCAAGTTATGCGCGCTTAGTTTGATAGTTTTAGCGAAATTGTATATACTTACCCGTTATTGTTGAGTGTTGGTGGAGTTAGTAGGGGCGTGTGGTATGATTTATTATCTTTAATATGAAACGCGTTTGTGGTTGAAAGTTTAAAGTTGAAAGTTTGTATAAGTATAGTCAACGTCATAAGTGATTACTTTGGTAACCTGTTGCTTTTAAGTTGCCAAAGTGATTGCTTACTTATGACTTTGACTGTAGAATAACCAGTAGAATTTTCGTTTACTTTATTCATGTAGAACCTGCGGGTTTTTTTATCTGGAATCTGGATATGACCAATGAAGTCTTTTTGAGAGTCATTGACATCTTTCTTTTTATTTGTCACATGAAAGAAGTATACAACCGACAAATACCGGTAGATTTCCAAATAAGCAGAACAGTGGCATTGCCAAAAAAACTTAATTCTTTAAAATGTGAAGAACACCGAACCTTAAGCCTTATTTCGCAAGCATCTAAAATTTTATTAAAAATAATTCAAAACAGATTGAGACCAATTGCTGAAAACCATTTAAGTTCCGATCAGTATGGTTTTCGACAGAATAAAGGAACTAGAGAAGCTATTTTAGCTCTTAGATTAATAGTTGACAGGCGGTTAGATTTAAATATGGATACACACATAGCATTTGTTGACCTGGAGAAGGCTTTTGATAAAATAGACTGGAAGAAGATGATGTATAGCCTGCGTGGTGTTGGTGTTTGCTACAGGGACCGAAAGATTATTTGCGAACTTTATAAGAACCAGGAGACCATTATAGAAGTTGGAGAGGAAAAAGCAAAAGCAAAGATAAGGCAAGGTGTCAGACAGGGTTGTCCACTCTCACCGCTCATATTTAACATTTTTATAGAAGATGCCATAAAAAAGGTAATAGATTCAGATTTGGGGGGAATTAAATTTAATGGACAAAAAATTCACTTCATTAGGTTTGCGGATGATATTGCAGCATTTGCTGAAACCAACAGTCAACTACAAGACCTAGTTGTAAAAATGGAGGAAATTTTCAATCAGTTTGGACTTAAAATTAATAGCAGTAAAACTAAAACTCTTATAACATCTAAACATGCAAAAAAACATAACCCAATCATTCTTAACAATAGTACAATAGAACAAGTAAACAAATTTAAATATTTAGGAAGTTTAATTACCAATGACTCCAGATGCACCGCAGACATCATTCAAAGGATAGCCATGGCTAAAAAAGCCTTCAATAACAAGAAGCACCTATTAAGAACTAAAATATCAAAAAAGGCTAAAAAACGCTTAATTAAAATCTACATCTGGAGCATTGCGTTGTACGGTAGCGAGACTTGGACACTAACACAGAGAGATAGAGAAAGGTTGGAAGCGTTTGAGATGTGGTGTTGGCGAAGGATGGAAAAAATTAGCTGGACGGAAAAGAAAACCAACGAAGAAGTTTTGAAGATGGTGAACGAGAAAAGACATATTTTAAAAACTATAGAATGTAGAAGAGGAAAGATGATGGGCCACTTGATGCGGCACGATAGTTTCTTTTTGAACATTTTGGAGGGTAAAGTCGAAGGAAAAAGAGGAAGAGGAAGACCTAGGCTCACATACTTTAACCAAATAAGACGGAAGGCGAATGTCGTGTCGTATCAGGAGGTGAAAAGGCTGGCACAGGATAGAGAAAAGTGGCAATTACTCCACCGACAAGAGCCTGGCTCTTAAATTTAATGATGAATGAAAGAAGTATACCCTAGACTATATGTATTGCGAAAACGTTATCGTTGTCGAAAATAAATTATGCCGGGTGTTCGGCAGAAGTCTGGACAAACTTCAGGGACTAACTCTGTAGGTCATACTCATCAACTTTTATTATGGGACCAAAATCCAAATCGCGAAAGAAAAAACAGCTGTTCCATACATTTCGGCTGTTTAGCTCTCAAAGTTTTTTTCGCGATTTGGATGTTGGTCCCATAATAAAAGTTGATGAGTATGACCTACAGAGTTAGTCCCTGAAGTTTGTCCAACCTTCTGCCTAGCACCCTGTAGGATTGACGTAAGCTGCTAGACGGCGTCGAGAGCTGATGACAATTCCCTACATTTTGACAGATTTTAAGAATCTTTTACGTTAGCGTTTTCCGTCGTTTTTAGGGCCTATCTGACCAATAGTGGCATAAAGATTAAGAAGGAAGTCCTAAAATAAGTCATGATAAAAACGATTGTGTGTGTGTGTTTGAGAAACCCTTTTTTGTACAAAAAAAGCATCGCTAAATACTCACGCCTAAGGGTGCGGCTCCACTGAGGCGGAGACGAGAGGAGCGGAGCGGAGCTGTGCTAATATTAACCAACAGAAGGCGCATGCGGTCACGTCGAGCGCGCCTTGCGCACGTTAGTTTATATTCTATTGGTTAATATTGGCACAGCTCCGCTCCGCTCCGCTCGTCTCCGCCTCAGTGGAGCCGCACCCTAAATTACTAGACTCGTAATAAAAAAAACAACTGGCGATAAAATTACTTTTATTACCACGCGTCCAAAGTGTTAATTAAATACAAGACGCGTTATCAGCCCCAAAACGACGAGGTAATTGACTCCCCCAGTCTACCTAGTTCATAGAATAACCTGTTTCGCTACCAGATATCTGATGCAAGTTAATTGCTTGCCTCTTACACTTGATTTACATTCCACACTGTCAAGTTAAAGTTTCATCTACAGTAATTGAATAAACGTGGAATTTTTGCTTCTCCACTGTTGTCAGCTGTTCTTGTGCTCTAAATAAAATGAAGCAAAACATTGTTAAAAAAAGCTTTCTACCCGACTGCACGAAGCAAAACGAAGGGTCATCACTTCATCAGTTTAAGAGTTTATGTATGTATGTACGTGGTATGTACAGTCAAAGACTTAAAGGTAACCTGATAATCTTAGGTCCAAAGTCATTCTGACACTTTACATCGATAAGGTTGAGTTTCCTAAAAGTTACAAATGACTTGACATCTCTAATGACATTGACGACTTCAAGCATATTTTTCTTGAAATGGGTCACAAATTTAAGTTCGTGACCGTACGAATGAGATCAGGAATGGGATGATCCACTTTAACTCCTGAATTATATTAGTCAAGAACGTGTAAGTGTTTTTTATGACTTAGGCCCTGTTGTTTGATCAGTAGTTAAAATAACTAATTGTTAAAATTCGAAAAAGGAATGGAAAAATTGACACATTTCCTTGAAATTTTAACCATTAGTAACGTTTTTTGACTATTAGTTAGTTACCTACCGATCAAACAACCGGCCATTAGATAAGACTTCGACTGATTGAAATATCCCCACATCGTACCACAATAATCCAAACAATGCTACTTGGCGGTAGCTTAAAGGATAAGATGGTGGTATAGCAACCCGGACGCACTCTGCACAAAGTCCTACCACAGTTCATTAGTTCACTATGTAAGAAAAATCTTATAATTGCACTATTAGTATCTACACTCATTTGACAAGTTACTACTCGGTAGCAACATTATCTCACTAAAGTCACTGCTGTTCGAAGCAAAAAGGCTGAATACGCATATAAAACTTTATTCCCTTATGATCCTAAATATGATGCTTTTGTCTTTTGTAGTTGAGATCATAATTATCCTAAATAATAACGTAAAATCGTTCTTTCGATTTCATAATTTGCCTCCACAACACTCAAAAAAATGAGAGCCAACAAAGAGAGATTTTCACTTAGTTGATATAAAATGAATACAATAGTTAAAATATTAGTTATATAAACCAAAAATGATAGTACCAAACAGCAATTTCTTCAATGATTCAACTAACATCTTAGTTGATGTATCTAACGTCTTAGTTGATGTATCTATCGTCTTGTCAGGCTCGTATGGGATCAAGACGCTTATGCACAACAATCACAATATTGTTACAAGCGCACAATTATTGTTTTCAGTGAATAAATGCATTGTCATGAAGTTAGCAGAAGTTTGACAGATTAGATCGACTAGCAGTAACTTGTTAAACCTATCTTTGACGTAAATGTACAAATTAATTAACTTGCGTTTTCTTTCTCGTAAGCATGTAAATAGATATAGGATGTCAATCGCAATATATTTAATCATATGCAATATTTTGTTCTAAATCATTGTATATGTTTTACCACGGCACTCAAAGACCGTCTAATGAAGCGACATACCAAGCAGATGAGGTCGTATTAAAGCTTCTTATATCTTCTAATGCGAGCAGTAACGCCTGTCAGGAGTGCTTCAGTATCGCAATGAAACGCTTAGCCATAAAGCGTCATCGAATGAAGAAATAAAGGAGTCGTATAACGTTATCGAGCACCTGTCTTACTGACTTACGGTTCAGTGTACACTGCTGGCGGTTAGCTTCGAGGTTATTTCTTTAATTATTGGAAAGTAGTATAGGTATGACGGTAAAAATATATATTTATTTTTAATTGAATTTTTTGGATTCGGTCACTTACGGCCACTTCCTTTATTGACCACCGTCCAAATTCCTAGTTTGCCCACATCCTTGAACGACCACTTCTCTTTTCGTACATTTTCCAGTTTGTCCACTTCTCTTTTCGTACATTTCCTTGTTCGTCCACTTCTCTTTTCGTACATTTCCTTGTTCGTCCACTTCTCTTTTCGTACATTTCCTTGTTCGTCCACTTCTCTTTTCGTACATTTTCTTATTCGTAAAGCAAAGTGTCGTAGCAGAATATGGGACACTAACATTTTAATTTTTATAAGGCATCGACACTTGTAAAAGTGGTCGTTCAAGCGAAATGAACGTTCAGGGATGTGGTCATTCAAGGCACGTGGCCTTTTTAGTATTATGGTCGTCCGAGCGACATGAACGTTCAGGGATGTGGTCATTCAAGGCATGTGGCCTTTTTAGTATTATGGTCGTTCGAGCGACATGGACGTTCAGGGATGTGGGCATTCCAGGCACGTGGTCGTGCGAGGAAAGTTGCTGTAAGTGACCGAATCCAATTTTTTTAACACTATGGTTTTGAGCCAATAACCATCGTACTCTTTTTTCAAAGGTCAACAGCGCACTGGCGATTCCTTCGGGGGCTTAGTCTTTTGCTAGTATTTTCGACAGTTGACAAAAGTCTAGGATTGACGTAAACTGATGAAAGATTTAATTCAATAGACATCAGCAACTAGCGTTGAAACGTGACTTGTAAAATACAAGTATCTTTCAAACGCCCCTGTATTTTTCAATAAAATACAGAATCTTTCCTTGCGAATCTTCGGTTGAATCTTTCGTAAGTTTAACTTTTTTACGTGTATTTTACGATGTATTTTTCGCAATATTATGATAGTGATAGTGACATTGAATTGTAGAATATAACAAACAACAAAATAGACAGAAAAACAAAAGGTAATTATGTACAAAGGCGAACCTATCCCTTTGAGTGATCTCTACCAGTTAGCCTTTGAGCGATTGGGAAATGGTTAAAATAAAAAATAGCCAAACATACAACAGTGAAAGGGACTGGATGTTTCATAATAACGTTAATATTAAATATCCAATTTAATACCTACCTACTAATACAATAATATTTGTTTTTTTCCAATAATTTCCACTTATTTTGTTTATTTTGTGTCAACCGAGACATTAATTTGATTATATAATGGATTTGTTAAATTAATATTAGTAAGAAAGATTATTTCCCTTCGATTGGTAATATGAAAATTACACAGTATGAAACAACTATTATACGTGTATGATTGTATTTCACAGACAAACCTCTATTTTGTTTTTTTTTCGAAAATTACATGTATTTTATAGGAAAGATACAAAGTTTCGTAAAAAACAAAATGTATCTCTCGCAATTTTCATCCTCATCAGCAACGTCAGCAGCGTTTGTTTCTTGGCTACGTCTACCGATGTTTCGGGATCACTTGTTCAGGAAATATGAATTGGCCGTCTGTAATCCCCACTGAGATCTCAAACGAAAGGTAATCGTAAAACTACCCTCGTTCTCCAAACAGCAAGTGGGATCAAAGGTATTAAGGTTCAGGTTAAAATTAGGTCTGTTAAGTCTTAACGCAGAAAAAAGATTGCAAAGTAGATAACAGACGGCCAAATCATATTTCATAAACTATACCATCAGGTGACTTGTGTGCCTGCTTTTCCCTATAAAAAATTAGATGTCTATCGTTATGAAAAACACTTTAGTTAGGCGTTTGGAAGGCGTAAAATAATTCTTGCCTAGTGTAAGTGTTACTCTGATAACACCAAAAATAATGCTTTTGAACTAATACGTTGTTGAAAAAAAACGGCGCACAATGAGAATCTTGTTTGAGGGGACTCACCACCGTTTCGCAACAGCTTTTCCAACTTTGTGTAACTTTATTTATTTATTTTCTTATGCATACATACATACATACTCGTACATTAAATCACGCCTGTTTCCCAGAGGGGTAGGCAGAGACCACTTCTTTCCACCTACTACGATCCTGACAAATCTCTTTCGCTTCTTCCACATTCATACATCGAGTCATGCATGCACGTCTTTATTATTATGCATTGCATTTTCTTATGCATTGTGGTAATTATGTTTTTTCTTTCTTTATTTACAGTAAAAATACATTTAACACTCGCAGCGTACACATAGTCCAGAAGCCATATTCGTGTGTTTTACGCGCGCCTAACGCAGCAGAATGCTCGTTTATAGTCCAGGAGACGGCGCCCAAATTTAAGTGCTCGTCGCACCGGGATCCTTGTAATTCCGTTTCATTAAGTTAACGTCGTATAAGCAAGTTTACGTATGCGCCATTTCGCTAAGGAGAGTTGAACGCGTAAAGTTTCGTTATATTCAGATTATACCACATGTTTGTTTTGGAATTTTTACAAGCGTTGTTTAGCTTTTGTTTGTTTTGCTGGAACATCTGGGAGGACTTTTGTTTTTATTCAGAACAATTTTCGTCACGAAACTCTTTTAAGCATTTATAAAAGGGTTCTCTTTTTGTGCTAATCTGGTTTTCTGGTCACCTATCGATTATTAACTTAACTTCTGTCCCGTATTCATACCTACATTTCTATAACACAGTTTCTACACACGTCCGCGTAGAAGTCGGTTATCGCTATTCCCTTGGGAACTATTATTCATTTTTCCGGGATAAAAAGAAGCATAATTATGTGCTATTTCAGACTTTAGTCTATCCTTGTGCCAAATTTTATCAGGATGCGTTTAGTCGTTATGGCGTGATTGAGTAACAAACATCCAAACTTTTGCCTTTATAACATCAGTAAGATAAGATAACATTTGGGTTATAATTCAGTAAATCGTTTAAATTTATGCTAAAACCACAATGCTCAGATGTAAACAGGAATCCCCCCTTATACCCCAGATCTTTAAATGTTTAATTTGTGTGATACTCGTTCCTTGATCTACAGTGTGTTCTGTATTTATTTTCCGTCCCTTAACCCACAAGGCATATTTGCCGACGTGACGAAACAGAACAATTCGACTTCGCGAAGTCAATTAGAACACCTTTCATTATGCAAAACAAATTACACACGTTCGTCGTCAGACTGCCGATTGTAAAGAGAACAGCCTGTGAAGTCAATTTGAAAACGCATAAATTTCTTAGAAATTTTAAGGTTTTTAATAAGAATAATTGTTAAATAACTTGGTTGGCCTAAAAGTCATTCGTTGCCTAAATGTTGCTGTGCTGCCAGGGCAGATCCCCTGCCAACTTGCATTATATGAAATCTAGCGACTGTAGTAAACTGTAATAGTGTATGAAATGACAGGTAATGTCAAATCTATTCCTATTTTTGTTTTTGCTTGACACTAACGTTTGCAAAGTGTCAATTGGCTAGCACAGGAAGGTAGTGTGGTATGTAAAAACAGTCGATTTACTTAATCAAATTGAGGAACATATTTTATCACAGCAAGCTATTTTGGAAGTTATAAATATGTATCAGTAATACATTTATCAAACGACAATGAACCTCTGTAACTTCATCCTTTTAGCGATAGGACAGTGTATTTTTTTACAGACTATAAAAGTCGATTTTGTATTTTTTAATAGTCTATAGCTTTTTTTTATAAACCGCTCGTTTCCCCTGCCCACGCGCTGGTCGGTGGACGGGTGTCGTTGTAATTAGCCGACTGCTGGCTTTATTGAAATTCCGACAATCCGACGGTTTGTCGGCGTGTCACCCGCGAGACTGGGCGACAGCCGAGTTTCTGTTCATCTCGTGAGGCTACTAGAAAATAAAATAATTTTGCAAGGGTTTTATTTAACGCTTTATTCATAATTGGTATATTTTGTTCTGTAAAATAACGCTTAATGGTCAGTAAAATGGTTTGTGTTTTTATTAAGCAAAGACTTGTGATGAAATAAATGATTATGAATTGATTGGAGGACTTCGAGAAAAATTAACAGTACAATAATGAATAAGAATAGGGTTAAAAATGCGCTCAATAAGATAATTACGAGAACAATTTTAGAATTAAAGGATTAGTTTTAAATGTTATTTAAAATATTTTCTACTTATTTTAATGAAAGCGCGTAAGTTGAAATTCGGCGCCCTTGTACTGAAACTTATAAGGACCTACCTTATAAGTTTCAGTACAAGGGCGCGGAATTTCAACTTACGCGCTTTCATTAAAATAAGTAGAAAATATTTTTTACCTTATATTATTATTACCTTGATAGGCTTATATGGAAATTTATATGGAGGGGTAGGCCATTTTAGCTCAGACTAGCTATAAACTCATAGTTGAGGAGGTTATCTTTCCCGCTGCGTGCTTCTAGCCTACAGCTCACCACATTCGTCTCAGCACAGAATCCTGGTGGAATCCGCTTTGTACCGCTTTTGAAGTTTTCGGTCGGCACACGTTCCTAGCGCGATGTATTCAAAACACGATAATACCGAATAAGGGTATTAGGTGAGCAGTTTTGATCTGTCATGGGAAATACGTATTTTATCTCATATAACCTCCCTTTTTTTGAAGTTTCCGCGGATACATTTTCAAGTTAAGAGTTACTTGAATAGACAGATTCAAATCGTCTACATACATTTATAAGTATAGTGTATCTATGGAAGAACAAAAAACAGTTCTTACATCGATACGAAAAATACAAGTGTTTCCTAGAGTGGCCTCAGGGTATACGAGTACAACCGAAATCATTTACATCCATACAGCTATCGTTTCAAATAACATAATGACCATATTTTCCGTGGTGTAGAAGCGTGTAGATATTTTTGACGTCTAACAACGTGCATATATTATTGATTTATACTATACATAAAACTATAAAAGATAATGCAATATGCCGATATATTTTTCTTAAAGATTAATTAAACCTTGTCATCATAAATAAAATACTGATTAATTTCCGTTCCTAATATTTAAACCGCGGATAGATACTTACACGTGGTAACATATTTTGATAAATTTACGGCAAATATCGAAGCTTATCCTGAAGTAACCTAATCTATCAGGAACGGAAATTAATCGTAGGTCTTTATTTAACATGAAACTCAAGATTTCAAGGCACTAAATTGCTCAACATTTTCTTTGGGGTACAGAGGCTGTATAACTCTATCGGTAGGTTGTGACAATTTGTTGCCTGTGTAGGTACCATCGCAAAAAATATTTGCATCCTACGAGTATTGGCCAGTGCGGCCGTGTTGTTGCTTTTGAGCTACGTTCAAACGATTATCGTTCTAAACGCGGAACAACGCAAACGCAGGCGATACTACAATAGTTAAAAACGTTATTTTAACCCTAACAATATTATCCAAAATGTTTCCCTTCTGCATTCAAAAATGGTCTAACCCTCGCCTTTCTCCCGCAGCTCCCGGTTGGTGCCAGCTGATGTTTCTGATGGAGCCACCGGCGCGCCTGGCATTCTCCAACAGCACCGGGGCCCGCGTGGCCTGCGCCGCGCACGGCTCGCCGCAGCCGCTCATGTCCTGGCTGGGAGAAGATGGAGCGCCTCTGACTGATATCCCTGGACTTAGGTCAGTAAATCACCGTATGTTAGTCGGAATATGATGCTATCTCAAGCTGCTAGCAACTTTGAAAATCTGGTGGATGGAAACAATTGCTCATGTCCTGGCTAGGTAAAGATAGAAATACCAGGGCTCGTTGAGTTATTTCAGAAATACTTTTAGGATTTAGTTGCTTGCTTATACTGCTTACTGCATTAAATTGGCAGCAACAGCGAACTTGCGAAAGTCCCTGGATGGCTTAAGGCACAGGCGTCGTCGCGCCAAAAAGCTAGAGCGCAATTTAGCAGGCGGAAGCAACTAAAGAAGTAGATTCAGATTTAGGTTCAGATTTTATTTCTCAATATAACACAGTATAAATTACATGACATGTCAAATTATACGCAGTTACATTGAGGTCGTCAGAAATATAGTTAAATTAAATAATAATATTAAAAAAGTAAAATTAAAATTAAAATTAAATCAACACAAATACAGAGTACATTAAGTATTTAAAAGTCAATTTTTTTTTTCAGCTTGAAGGACCTCCTAGCTACTACCCGATTTTTTTACTTATTTTCTTCATCTTGGTATCAGTTTATAGATGTTTTTCAATAACTGCGGTAACCTTTACCCTCGTTAGACAGCAGATTTTCTGACATTCAAATCTCGGGTGATCATAAAACCAAATAAACAACAAAAGAAATATGTCCATGTGTTAATCTAGTGGTACGTGTGACTCCACTCTCACTTGGCAGGCTTTTTACAAAGTTACAAAAATCATTGCTAATAACGCAAAAAACTTGAACTAGTTTTAGCTTTCAGCAGATCATTAAGAAGAGCTGTACACCTAAAACTTAACAGCTGAAAATAAAGCCTGACGAAATCTTATTTCACACTAGTTCCCGCTCATTCCTCACCCGATGACGTAGTAATAAATGCCAGTAGTGGCCGCTTGCGCATGTGAGTACCCCGGGCTATAACTGCTACAAACACCAGGCCAGAAATAGACGGGAATAGAAATAACCAGCGTTAAGCTTAAAATAACAGTAGTAAAACGATTACAGTACGGAAACTTGCACCTATCTTACTTGAGACTTATAACTAAGAATAAATAATAACTTTATTATGCATTAATAGGTCATTAAGTAGACCTAACTAAACCTTTACACTTTAGCTGAAAATAAAACCCCACTAAATCTGGTTTCACACTAGCTCCCGCTTATTCCTCACCGGATGACGTAGTGATAATGCCAGTATTGGCCGCTTGCGCATGTGAGTACCCCGGATTATTTCTGCTACAAACGCCAGGCTAGAAATAGGCGATAATATTAATAACCAACGTTAAGCTTGAAATGAAAGTAGTAAAACGATTACATTACGGCAACTTGCACCTAACTTGAGACTAATAACTAAGAATAAATAATAACTTTACTGCTTATTAACAGATCATTTAGTAGAGTCCAACTTAAACTTTATATTTTAGGTAAAAATAAAACCCAACTAAATCTTGTTTCATACTAGCTCTCGCTCATTTTTCACTCAATGACATACACTCAATGGCGTAGTAATAAAAAACAACAGTGACTACTTGAGCATGTGAGTACCCCGGGCTATAACTGCTACAAACACCAGGCCAGAATAGACGGGAATAGAAATAACCAGCATGAAGCTTAAAATATCAGTAGTAAAACGATTACAGTAGGGGAGACTGGGTACGGTTGTAACGGGGTACGGTTGAAACAAAGCGAATATCCGAGAAACTATCAGCTGTAGAGTGAGGGGTGTAATGGAAGAAATGCGTGGCATGTTAGGGCGAACAAGTTCCACAGTATTGCATCAACTATCGCTCGTTGTAGTTTCCTGCAGGGGACCCTATTGTATTTTGGTAATCAAAAGTTAGTATTTTCAGTTGATATCTTTGTCGAATAACTTTTTGAATTATATCTATTGAATTTTGAATATTTTTCTGGTCACTTGTCAGATGTTTATGATAAAATAACAATGAATACTTTTTGTTTTACGTTCTTAGTCTCGCCACTATGATTTTTCTTTGACGCCAGAGGGGGTTGGGTACGGTTGAAACACACGTAAGTATTAATGAGTATTTATTGATTGATTTAATTTACACTGAGTGAATTGATCCGGAAATAAGCAATAAAACAGGATCTTATAATTACTTAGGCTGTTTATAGTTCAGGGTAACTTTTTTAAAGAAGAAATGCTTTGATTTCTTGTTAAATACCTTTATTTGTATTGATGAAGTTATTTTAAGTGTTTAATACATTATAAGTGTTGATCTTATTTGAGACTGAGTTGATTAATACGAGAATGAGCAATAAAGCAGATTTAAATACCCGTATTGAATATTATTTCTTTGTGTTACAACCGCCCCTAGTATGGGGTCGGTTGTAACAGAGGACAGACATTTTCAAAAACTGCTACTGTGTGAAAATGAATATATCTGAGCATAAAACAATAGTATACATTTCAACACAGATGTATGCCCTCACATGTTTCACATTTTATTCAACCCTCAATAGCATAATGCTGATGCTATGAGCCATCAAAGCAAAATTGTTTCAACCGTACCCAGTCTACCCTACGTAAACTTGCACCTAATTTAAGGTAACTAGGAGACACACAACTAAGAATAAATAATACCTTTATTATGCGTTGAAAGTTCATTTAGTAGAGTCCAACTTGAACTTTAGCTGAAAATAAAACCCGACTAAATGTTGTTTTACACAAGTTCTCGCTCATTCTTCACTCATCGACGACATAGTGGTAAAAGCCAGCAATGGCCGCTTGCGCATGTGAGTACCCTGGTCTATAAACTGCTACAAACACCAGGCCAGAATAGACGGGAATAGAAATAACCAGCGTGAAGCTTAAAATACTTGTAATAGTAGTAAAACGATTACAGTACGGAAATAGTTCCAGAAATTAAGTCGAACTCAATCCTCCTCCTTCCTTAATCTATCTATCAGGGAAGATAGAAAGACATTTATTTTTCAGTTTTTAAAATGAGGGCAGAAAGGGTGATCCATTGAGCCGCTTCATTGCAATATGAAAGATTACTTTATTTTTATGTTAGAAACGTTTCAGAGATTCAAGAGTTGTAATGAAATGATATGAAATAAAAATAAAATAAAAATATTGGTAATTAGATATAAGTATTTATAGCTTAATATGGAGATTGACTGGTTTGTTACCAAAGTATGGCAAGCTTTGCAACAAAGGGAGCAGTCATATACTAAGTTGTGGGGACACATAATTATATCAGGAAGCTACTTCAATATTAAAAAAATTCGTACACCTACCCGCTATTTTGTATTCAATACATATTACAATCATTATGTATAAAACTATTCGGAATATAATAGTAGATTATACACCGAGGGGATTAAGCACTGTTTTATTTCACGGGCGCGATATTGAATCTTGCTCAAGATGAGGGACTCCAGATTTCCGAGCATAGCGAGGGATTCAAGCTCGCCCAAGACGAAAACAACTTTATCCCAAAGGAGAATACTCTACTTTTCTCACCTTTTGCGAGACAATAAAAAGCAAGGCTACTTACTAGAAACAACGTTTTATTAAAACTTAAAAAACTACTACTTACTTTACTTTAATAAATAAATAAATAAATAAATAATTAAGTACCTTATTTAAAAAAAAAACGTACATATTGTAATTTTTTATAGGAATTCAAATCTCATTATAACCCGCTGGTTAGCCGATGGCTATAATGACTTACTTTAGGTGAGGTTTGCATGATATATATTGGGCAATTTCGAGCATGTGGTGTGAAAAAGTAAAAATTTATAATATCAATTTTTATCCCCACACATCACAATGTCATATTATACACTGGCCCGCAAAACTGAGTATCACACTTTTAATACTAGTAGTATTAAAAGTGTGATACTTAGTTTTGCGGGCAGTTTATATATTGGCTGATTTTCCCAGCCCCTTTTTGCCACGTCTCTAGTAAAAAGCTTACCTTGTGATCGACTACTTACTGTTTCAACACTGTTGGCTGCGCCAGCGCAGGTTGTAGTGGCGCGGGCGTTTAGCGAACGAGCGCTGCGTCCCACGGGCGAGGATCGGAATTGTTTTACAACTTCCGTTGCACATGTTTCAAGAATATATTATGCTTCCCACTTGTAACAAAGGAAACATTGTTTGTAGGTTTTCTAAGTGGCAATATATTGAAGAGCATAGCTCAATATAACGCAACGTTGGTATCAGTAAAATTCAATGAATAAATAATCGCGTTAGTACATTATACCTAATCGTATATAGTATTTAAGAAGATTTAGACATACTGACTTCAAAGTGACAATGAACAAAAAAGAATACTTACATAACGTCAACTTTACTGTTAGTATAACCATGGAAAACATCCATAATACTTGAATTCAACAAAAACATTATTGTAACTTTCTTTTATTTACGCACATAATCATAAGCCCTCTTTTATGCGTTCAGAAACCGTAGGAAATTACCACCATTATTACAATCAATTTTACTATGAGAACTTTCTTGTCTGTGGTAGTAGGTAAAATCTGTACTGTAATGTTATTACAGTATCGATTTTTGTAAGGTTATGAGTTTAAATTTGGTACAGCTGTCAAAACTCAAGAGGGTCTCTATTTCTAGTATCCATAGATATTAAAACAGTTATCGATAAGAAACGTTATTTCAGTTTTTTTTTTAAATATAAACCGCACGACATTTGATCTCGAGTGAAATGAGAATTAGGGACTTCATTCGATTGTCTATGATTTAAAAAAACCCTTCATATTCGTGACACTGATACAGCACAAGTTTGTTTTACCGCCATTTTTCTCGTCAAGTCGTCGGCTTCTAAACCCATCTTAGAGTACTTATGATATGGATGTAAATAAAGTACTATATGCAACTGTAAATAATTAGGCCTTAAAACACTCGTGTTTTCCTGTTATAAAACTACAATCGTATTTTAAGGCCTCTCATTATGCATCAGTTGCATAAACTACTATTATTATATCCCTTTAAGTATGTTTACTTACGTTATATTTATATGTGTATACTTACTTTCTATCAATCTAGTTTATTTGTTTATTACCTATTTATCCTTAGTAATTTAATAAGTGTATTTTATAGTAAATACTTAAGTTTTCATTTTAAATTATTATTTTAAATTAGTCAGTGTTCGCCATATTCGTTCCATATTTGTTTTTCAGCCGGCACTCGAAATGACGTTACACGGTTGTGTCAGTGCACGTTAACTATGTAGTAAGTAGGACGCGTCGTACTATTCTGATTTCAAATGTTTCGTAGCAATTTAGTCGCGTAGAGATTGTTTATCTAAATTCTTTTGAACTGGGTCTTATTTTACACTGGGGTCTTTATCCCTATAAAATTGTTATCGTAGTGTTATTGTCATAACAGCTCTTAATAACTTGACAGTAAAATAAAATAAAAACTAGTTGCTTTTGACATACGGCTGCCATTACTGTCAAGTAAATAAGAACTATTATAACATTGACGATTAAGATAACATTTCAAAGGCAATTCGATTTGACCGAGGTAAAAGAAAGCGACGGTAAAAGTGGAAGAAATCATAACAACACGATTATAATACTAGTAAAAACAGTATAGAAATAACCCTACGTCTGAAAAAAGTGAGAAAAAAAACCATGTTTAGACATTTTTCTCTCTCTAAAATTTATCTATAGTCTGGCCAAAAAGTCGAGCCAGTGGTGACAGCTGCCACTAAAAAAATTCCATACAAAATTGTTGCCATGTTTACGCATTTTACGTCAAAAATGTGACAGTTACGTAGAAAGTGGCGCCCTCATTTAATTTCTACTCTTTTTGGCCAGGCTATAGTAACATACCTCTTTTCAAATTATAAAACTGAGTAAGTACACAAAAAAACATGATCTATCATTGAATCACTTTTTAGGGTTCCGTACCAAAATGGTAAAAAAGGAACCCTTATGGTGAGACTTCGTTGTCTGTATGTATGTCACAGCAGGGTTTTCTCAGCAACTACAAGTGCTATCAACTTGAAATTTGGCATAGTTATACAACTTGCTTGCCCGCATCCGCTTTTAGTAAAAAAAATATGAATATAAATTTATAAATAGTTGAAAAGGGGTCTAGTGTGGGGTTGACAAATGAAAGTGGTTTGTTAATAGCAAATGGGGTATCATATGAAAGGGCTCAGTCCGCACATTTCAAAATTATTTTGTATGGCCAAATTATTTATAGCCAAAAATGTACGAAAAATGACCGTTCCCCCCCAAATTATCTCCGAAGTTTATTATTCAAAAAAATCTGAAAAAATCGTGACATATACATAATTACTTGTATTTTAGGAAAAATAAAATGAACTGTTCATTGTTCACAGTTTTTGAGATATAGCAAAAAACTATGCAAATGTGTATAAAAATTTAGGCTAGTTAAAATGGACCTTATTGCATAGATAGTAAAGTTCATAACAAAATGAGTATTTTCTTTCGCGGTTATCTTAAATACGGAACCCTCGGTGACCGAGTCCGACTCGCACTTGACCGGTTTTTATACATAAATTTGCCAACTTCGTCCTAATTTCCCTTCCCGCCACATTTCCGCGCAGGCGCGTTGTAAAACCTTTTACTTTTGCTCAATTTTCCCGCCGAAATTTACTTTCGCCTGTATTTTGTAGGTGATTATGTTCGTCATTACGTGGCTTAACCTTATTAAGCCTTAGGAACATTTTTGCCAACTTTTTGCTACGGCTCGCCCTGTAATCCGGCCGTGGAAGAGCTTAGATTACCAACCTCGCGTTCATAGACTTTAACAGCTACATCAAATTTGGTTGTTAATATACCGTAAGCTAATAAGACCTCTGTTATCAAATGTTACTTAGGTTTTATTTCTTTTACATAAACTAGGCCTATCCAATTTTTTTTTTTAAATTGCTTTATTGATACTAACGTTAGGTTTTTAATCCCGTTAACAGCGTCTTATTATGAACATCTGGATACGTATAATTTTTCTCTTTTCAAGAGATTTTTCTTCTGCTTGCCTTATTTAGTACTAGTTTTTGCGCAGGGACCGGTCCGGTAACCCCTTCAAGGGGTTTTTGAAAGGGTTTAACCCTTTGTAAGCCTTTCAAAACCCCTTGAACGGGTTACCGGACCGGACCGTTGCTTTTGCGACTCCATACGCATAGAAGTCGTTTATCGGTGCTCCCTTGGGAACTGTCCAATTTTCCGGGATAAAACTATCCTGTGTCCTATTCCAGGACCTAACCTATGTGTGCCAAGTTTCATCGCGATCCGTTTAGTGGTTGAAGCGTGATTGAGTAACAAACATCCAAACATCCAAACTTTCTCATTTATAATATCGCACTGCTAGATCAAAATAGTATCAACTCAAAATCCTTGCTAGTTTGTAACAAGTTCATAGAAGTTGCATTAAAGCCGATTTTTAAATACAGTTGTATTTTGATTAACTACTCTTTTGATCTAGCAGTGCGATATATTTAGAAATTGTCTATTATGTGTTGTTGTTGTGTGTTAAATAGTATTTTAGACAAGCTGAACTATGTTTCCAGCGGATGCTACAATTAATTTTCATTGCGATTAATAAGGTGAGCAAGCCTTTATGTCTGCCTGTGGAGCCGAATGAATGATGTGCTCTTGTCGCTCGAGTGGACTAGGGGATGCTATTAATATTTGTCGCTGGACGCCGGCTTTGTTGGAGAGACGAACCTCCAAATAATGGGCGTCGTTATGATAACAATTAATTTACAGGAACCTATATTGCGCTATTGATAAAGATAACAAGGAGTCAGCCTGTGTATAATTAAGGAAACAGGCCTCAACAAGGTACAACAATATCATTTTTGACCTGTTATTGTATTGTCAACGTTTTAATAGCTCTTATTTACTTGACAGTATATTATAATGGCGTTGATATTGTTTATCAGTTTGACATAATATGCAAAATAGCCGTATTACACATTTCTCGGCGTGACACGACTAATGAAACGTGGAAAATGTATAACCCGGGTAATTGACGTATTACGTCAAACTGATAAACAATCATATTCCTCGACTGTACATAAGTCCACTGCTTGGTAAAGGAACTACATCTATACAATCCCCACGTGCCTATTATTGTAGATCTCTTTCTTCTGTAATGGTCTCTTTACCCATTTCTTTTGTTTTTACATTATTTCTTTAATCCTTATTAAGAAATTCAAATCCGATAAAAGTTTAGATTTTTTAATGTCATAATCTACCAGCGCTTTGCAAGCGGAGAGCAATGCGAAGATAAAAAAAAAAAAAGATAAAAGATGTTTATTCAGTAAGTAGGCCGCACGGGCACTTTTACACGTCAAAAATCTACCAGCGCTTCGCAAGAGACCACTGCTGAGAAGAAACGCCGCAAGAAACTCAACAGTCAGTCGTTTTTTTTTAAAATTACTTATACAATTATAGAACTTAACCTAGCATTATATAAAACAATGAATTTAACATTAAAATATATATATCATGCGTAGTTGAGCAGGAAAATGTGTCAAAACTCAGTATGTTCAGATGAACTCTTAAATAGTAATAATAATAATTATATATATACATATACTTACCCATGACGGTGCAAAACAACCACATAGTTTTGATACATTCTCCTACAGAAACCGTGTCCCCTAGACAATCATTATACCTACAATGTTTAGATATTTTCCTGACTAAGCTATTACTAAGTTATTTAGGTGTTTAATTTAGGCCAAGCATTTTTATCTGTTAGATAGTCCTCGACCCTATAATAAGCTTTCGACATCAACGACTTTTTCAAGTAATTTTTAAGTGCTGGAAATGATAACTTTAAAACTTCGTCAGGTAATTTATTATAGAAATGAATGCATTGACCAACAAATGATTTATATACCTTACGGACACGAAATTTTTTAATAGCAATTTTATTTTTATTTCTTGTATTCAAATTATGTATATCACAATTCTTAACAAAAGAGTCTTGATTTTTAATGACATAAATAATATTCTCATAAATAAATTGTGACGCTACTGTCAAAATACTAATTTCTTTAAATAGTAATCTTAAGGAATCACGGGAGTTTAGGTTATATATGGAACGAATGGCTCTTTTTTGTAACACGAATATAGTCTGTATGTCAGCAGCTTTTCCCTAAACCAGAATACCGTACGACATAACACTATGAAAATAACTATAATAAACTAAGCGAGCTGTCTCAACATTGGTAAGTTGCCTGATTTTCCTAACAGCATAAGCTGCCGAACTTAATTTACCTGCTAGTACTGCTATATGGGGACTCCATTGCAAGTTTTTGTCTATAGTTATCCCTAAGAAAAGCGCCTTGTCCACCATCTCCAAACACTCATCATTTAGAAATATACTAGATTTTACCGGTCTAACATTAGGCAAAACGAACCTAACACATTTAGTTTTCTTAGCGTTAAGTAGCAAATTGTTAATAGTAAACCAATTAAGTACTTTAACCAGCGTGGCGTTTACCCTACTGTAATCGACGGATTTTCGGTCCACCTTGAAAATTAATGAAGTATCATCAGCAAATAGCACAATATCACAAAGGTTATCTACCGTGGGTGGTAAGTCATTTATATAGACCAGAAATAAGAAAGGACCTAATATAGAGCCCTGAGGCACACCTAATTTAACAGTTGCTCCAATGGACTGTGTTTGGTTTACAACAACCGTTTGTGTTCTATCGCTAAGATATGAAGACATAAGATTTAGAGAATTATTTGACAGACCATAATGTTCTAATTTTAATATAAGAGTCGCATGATCTACGCAATCGAAAGCTTTGGAAAGGTCACAAAAAATTCCTATTGCATCACAGGATTTCTCCCAAATATTGTATATATATTTAATGAGTACAGATGCTGCATCAGTTGTGGATCGTCCTCTGGTGAAGCCGAACTGATTACTGTTAAGCAGTTTATTTCTATTGAAGTGACCTAACATATCTTTTAACATTAACTTCTCAAAAACTTTACTTAAAACCGGTAGAATAGAAATGGGACGGAAATTCGTTAAATCACACATGTCGCCCGATTTAAAAAGTGGTATGACTTTACTATATTTCATAAGATTTGGAAAAACCCCCTCTGAAATGCAATTATTGTAGATTAAAGCTAAGTGAGGTGCAATTATATCTATGACATGATGGATCACTTAAGAAGAAGAAGCAATTCAAGAAACATAACAGTCAGTCATTATTTTGTACTAACTTTTGCACACAACTCCATCTACGTAGAAGTCGTTTATTTCCTTCGGGAACTATCGAATATTCCAGTATTATAATTTGTTTATTCTAAATAAAGAAATATGTGTGTGCCAAATTTCATGTAAATCCGTTAAGCCGCTTAATCGTGATTTTAACAAAGTATACCCAAAAAACATTCAAACCTTTACATTAATAATTAATAGCATTAGTAAGGTTATTATATGTGACCGTAAACAAGTTTGCAAAATCCTACAAATCAATTACCAGCACATGACCGGCGTCCGAATGGACTCCGCACAGCATGGTAATTAGTCGACCCCGCTAATCCGACACTATAACGAGGGTAAGATTAATGACCTGAGGAAACTCGACGCGTTAAGTTTTGTTATAACTCATTTAATAAACCGTAGTATATTGAGTTAGGCTCCAAAATTACCCATTAAGTATAGCTATTGCTTACGACTTCGGTTCGGGTGTTATATTTTAAAGTCGCTTTTTGATTCGTCAGCAAAATCAACCGGCAAACTAAAGTTGTCCCACGTGTTCGTAAATACGTATGAAAATGAAGGCAAAATTTTAGGATCGTATTGCTTTGGCCGAGCTGTTTTGTCTACAAAATCCGCGATCAAATTTAATATACGTTATTTTACTCTAACGAGACATCTCAGGCTCGCCGAAATGAAAAGAGTTGTCAAAACAAATCAAGCTGTTCAAAGGACTTAGGTACTTGCATAGCTTCTGGTTTTCATAAGTTTGATCGCCTTAACTTGACTTTAATTGTTAGTGTTTTTAATAAAAGCGACGAACGACTGGCCTATTATGTTCTTGTTTATAGATGAATGCGAGAGTGGCGAATGTTTTATCCAACACGATAACGGCGATCGTAATACGAGCCCAGCTTTTAGGTTTCTGTATTTAATTTCGTCTAAAAGTATCTTTTAAATTGTATTTATCTTTCTCTTTTATCATCTTAGATATTAAGTTATTCGTGACAAACTTTATTATTCACTTATTACTTGAATCCTTTGCCTCTACTATCACTTGTCTAAAGTAAACAGACGTATTACAATTACCTATGAATCACACTTAAGCCCCTTTTGTAATGTCAGAGACCGACCTCTAATGAAATAATGCTGATCCAATTAGGAAAGCTACTTTTAGGGATTTTTCCTTTACCTTTTACTAAAGAAGAAATTGGGTCCTTTTCAGGTAACATCTGGCAGACATAACTTAATATAACTATTGTAGAATACTTAAGGTAGAATTTAAGAATTATTCTTTTATTTTGTTATATGCTTTGTTCAAAATCCTAAAATGAAATTAAATAATGACGTTTTATTACAATAACTGATTATTTTATCTTATAACGGTAAACTCTCAAATAAAATAACGTTACTTCTTGAATATAATTCCAAATTATTTGTCAGAACTCGACTCTACTGATACTTACTATGATTTTAATATAGATATAGATCTGAATCGCGGCAAAAAGATGATATTTGGACCCTGCCTGGTTACACTTCGTCTCCAATAAACTGTACGCTAGATTTCACTGGTAATTATGTTACTCATTTGCATAAACACATTTAACCTTTATCACCCTAATTAATCTAAAACAAAAACCAACATCCCGGCATTCAAAACTTAGCAGGGCGACGGCAACTTTAGACCTATCATTAATCTCGCCGGCCCCTTCCACGCCATTAGTCAGAATTAGTGCCGCAGCCCAAACTGACCAATGGGCTGGCAATATGGCCCGATAAACGCGTGCCTAATAAGCGTGATATGAAACTATTTACTAAGGCCTATATTTACACTCAAAAAAATGAGAGCCAACAAAGAGAGATTTTCACTTAGTTGACAAAAAATGAATACAATAGTTAAGATATTAGTTATACTCGTATCAACCAAAGCTGATAGTAACAACAGCAATTTTTTTTTGTGATTCATCTAACATCTTAGTTAATGTATCTTACGTCTTAGTTGATGTATCTAACGTCTTGTTAGGCTCGTATGGGAACAAGACGCTTATGCACAACAATCACAATCTACAAGCGACCATTATTTTTTTCAGTGTACGTACATGTTTGGTTGAGTAATTCAGGTATAGACTAATAATAATTAGTTGATTAAAGTTTTCGTTTATTGAGAAGACCAAACAACCTTATTTCTTGGTGTAAAATACTGCCGTATTGAAAAAAGGAAGCATGTAACACCATTGAAGAGCAGGAAAAGACGCACCTTTTACTATTTTTATCACCATAAGCAAAAAGGATGTTAGTTGCTACGTATTTACTTCCAACCCCAGTACCCCTATTAAAAGTTTTTATATTTGAATCGGTATTGTATCGATTTTGATGGCTGAATGTCACATATTCCATTGCCATTTCGCCATGTCCTAATTTAAAAGGTAATTTCGTTCAGTGTTGCTAGGTGACACAGTGCCTAGGACATTTCGCTTTATTTTTCAATTAACTTTGTTATAAAAACATAATTGAAAAGACGCTTTACCAAAACATAGGCGTAACCTTAATAAAAAAAAAGCAACTACGTATATGCTTCGGATGCGCCCTTTTGTTTTCTTATATCTTACTTTGTTTACAGAAAGTTTCTGTGTTTTTGTTTAGAAACAACATATTATATTTTTAATTTCAACTAAAACATGTAATTTTTCCATTTCGACTTCGTGTTAGATGCGCCCTTAATATCTTCGGGGGCAATAATTAATCCCTAGGGTATGTCAATGGTGTCAACAATCCTATAGGTTCATTTTACCCAGCCACACATGGTTACATTACGCAGTCACCATCAAAAATCGAATATTCAGATTAATCTACGTATTATTATTATTAAATGAGAAACTGACTAGCTGAACAACCAACACACAGCCAAAACCGCTGGAGACTTATAACATTTGGAGGGAGCATTTCTACTAGGGATGCACTAAGAAAGGAGTTTCCGAAAATCCTCCCCCAATGAGAAGATATAAGGGGAGTAGGTAGCGAAAAACTAATTCTATGCGTACAAAGTCGCGGGCGTCCTCTAGTATCTTCACAGCCATGTATGCACCATGTGATAGATAACACACTGTAGAACAAGAAACGGTTTTCTCTTGGGCATGTTTTTCTAGAAAGAAACCCGTAACTTCTGCTCTCGGGCATATTTATTTAGGTAATAAAGTCGTCAATTCCTACCCCTTGAATTTCATTTGCGGGACAATTCCGCGCCCCGGCGTTATTCGCGTGATAAATGATTGATAAATTATGTATATGAACGCTGGGAGCTTAACGCGCAGGAGACAGGCGCTAGCGGATTTTCGGAGTGCAGACTCGTCTGATGTAAACTATTGAAATGAGTTTGACTAAGTGGTGAAACTGAGAAGAAAACACTGGAAGAATATTATTAAAAACTGTTAGGTGTTAGTAGGCGATGGGCTTGCAACCTGTCACTAATACGCTGGTAAACATCTTAGCCTAATTGTGCAAATTGTGGTTATAGAATTATCAACAAGTTTTTAGAGATGTTTGTAATTCTGTAGCTCTGCCTACCCCACTCTGGGAACAAAGGCGTGAGATTATGTATGTATGTATGTATGTTAGGTATAATTTGGTTTAAAATATTGTACATTCATACATAATCTCACGCCTTCGTTCCCAGAGTGGGGTAGGCAGAGCTACAGAATTACAAACATCTCAGTACATAACAGTACTACAAGCCTTTATATTGTATTATATTTAAAATAAATACTTTGAGATAAGTAAATCATTCATTAGTATATTGAACAGTAGGTTTCATTGAAAATAAAATAACGGTTTGTTGTATTTTGTTGAGAAGTAATAGAGAGTTTAGAGATACATTTAATTATTTGTATACTTCATTCTAAAGTTTTCGATGTTGGGTGGGAGGCTGCAAACTAATTGGATCTTTACCTCCTCGTCATAAGCCAGTTTATTTTAATCATGTTTAATCTTATTTTTTTATATTTTTATCTTTTTTAAAATAACTAGACATTTGATAGGGTTGGTAAGCAAGAGAAAAAGCAAAATAACCGTTGGATTGAAGTAGTAATTACCCTATACCTCCATACTAAACAAAAACATTCTCCTTACTTATTGATGATAAACCCTGTGTTGCTATTGCCTAACGCACTCGTAATCGCAATCGGATTCAAAACAGAACAATTGTTTTCATTTTGTATGCAGACAGGCCATCGATTTTCAAAACGCAAACGATTGCGATTGCGAGTGCGTTAGACAATAGCCCCTCTGGTTCTAATCTAATGTCCTTTACAATATTTGCGACGAGTTTTAACCATATTCACAGTACTTTAGTCGTTACATAACGTCCCGCTACATCTAGCGAGTTAGACCCTAACACCTTGCGGTTCATATTCGCGTGCCGTCCGCAGTTTGTCTTCGTTAACGTAATAACCTCCTGACGCGGCATCCTCTATGCTTCGTCAAAGTCGGGGCAAATGCAGCTCGTTATACCAGACCGTAACGCGAATGAGGAATTCAGGGAGATACCTAATGTAGAGATAATTAGTAGAGAAGCTGGAGTACCTTGGCTTTTGAATTAAGACTTGGGTTTGGATTTCATTCAGTTAAAAGCAGGATCTTAAGTCTACAGATCTGTTTTTGCAAGGAAATTCTTGGAAAATTAGCTTAGCTACGAAATATTTAGATGCTGGTGTTCTTTAACATTGTTTTTTTTCGTCATTTGAGCTAGACCTTAGATACCTCTTATTTACTGGACAGTAATGGCGCCCGCGTTAAAAACAATACCATAACAGGTCAAATACGGTTCGGATTTGCCACCTAGAATAGAGGCGCAGTAAACCGTTTAGTAAACGACATTTATTTCTAATGACCCTGTTTTATGGAATGCGTTTTTTTCCATCACACGTTATAAGTGACGGCGTTTACAGTCGTGAGTGTCATGACGTTATTTTTTGTTATTTAATTTGCCGTAACGTTTTTAATCTTCAAACAAGAATTTGCTCGAAATCTGAACCATAAGCGTTCAGAAGGTTCTTGAGTGGCGTCCGCGGACCGGGAGACGAGCTGTAAGTAGGCCTCCAACAAGATGGAGTGACGACCTTGTAAAGATCGTGGGAACGCGGTGGATGCGAAAAGCACAAGATCGGTCTGAGTGGAGAGCCTTGGGGGAGGCCTATGTCCAGCAGTGGACGTCTTTCGGCTGACATGATGACTGCTCCTTTCTTTGACTTTAGTATTCACCTTCCGTATTTTAGGAAAATTCTTGTTTCTCCATATATCACAACTTCGATCATTTATACAAAAACCGCCCAAATACAGAGCCGGACATGCACATGTTAGGGTCCGTACCATTCTTAACTTTGCCTTTAATTTAATTTGTTATTAGTGTTTGTTATAGCAGCGATAGAACTACAGTCTGTGAAAATTTTAACTATCTACCTATTATGTTTCGTGAGATACGGCCTGCTGATAGACAGACAGACGGACAGCGGAGGCTTAGTAATAGGGTCCCATTAGTACGAAACCCTAAAAATGTATTATAACTACAAAAGTCACTTTTTAAAGTTCACGTTCCCATCCTTTAGATTCTACATTAATAATCTAACATGTATCCTGTGCCCCTAGCTTCTGATATCTGACGTCTGACGTCTGACCCAGGGCCCTGGCGTCTGACATCTGACCCCACTTTATTCCTTCCCTTTGTCTTTATTACCTACGAACAACACTTTATCATCAACCGTCAAACTCCGAGGAAGGTCACTAAGTTTCTCGGCTCCAGTCAATTTTCGTTACGTTTAAAAATGTTTTTCTTGTTTATTTTCTTTTGAGACGTTGAGATATTTATTGGTAATGGAATTTGAGTGTTATAGGCTATAGTGAAAACATGGTCGAAAAATGTGCTCTTACAAAACGGTTACATAGTAGAATATAATGCTCTTAAAAGTTCTCAATCCTTTCTAGTGTAGCACCAAAACGGTTTTTGAAAGTCTCTATAATAAATGTGGCACAGGGTGTTGAAAGGGTCATACATGCATTACGAAGTTTCCGAAAACCATTCGACTTTCAAGAAATTCGCTTTACCCAAATAAACTGCTTGACTTTCAGGTATAACTTATTCAATTTTGTAAGCGACGGAAATATTGATTGCCAATTAGTTAGTTCCACGTAAAATATATAATAAATCTTTGCAGTGTGCAGTGCTGTAGGTACTAGTATTTTTAATTATACAGACTTGTGCAAAATGTAAAGCATTTCACAAGACAGAAAATACAAAACAGAGTCTTGGCCCTGAGTTAACGAGGGAATTTGCAGAACTAATAACCGGGTCTATATTGACTGACATAATTATTTTTAGTCATATTGTGCTTTAGGTCATAATCATCGCAAGTCAGAACGTGTTTTAAAAAAAAACTAACCTAACCTAACCTAGCCTTGTCTACACGTTAGATATTTCAGAACTTCTGAAAAGTTTACAGTTTCAGCGATATAAAAAATTATGACTATCAAAAATTATGTCAACAATTACATTATGACCAATAAAATTATGGGAAACAAAGGTCTCCCCTAATAACCATATCAGCCCATATTATAATGGTCCAGTGCTTGGAAGAACTTGGTAACAGTCAGCTTGGGAGGAGATGTTGCTTTTGTCTAACACTTCAAGCAGAACAAAACTAATAAAATGCTAGCCGGACTCACACACAAAGGGTTCCTTAATGCCGTACAATATTCAGATCTAGCAAAAAAACGCTGAAAATACACATTTGGACCCCTATTATTTTGGAACTTTATTTTATTTGTTGTTATAGTGGTCATAATAAAATAGTTATAGTGGGCATCACTACATAGTATAAAACAAAGACGTCCCTATGTATGCTTAGATCTTTAAAACTACGCAACGGGTTTTGATGCGGTTTTTTTAATAGATAGAGTGATTCAAGAGGCAGGTTTATATGTATAACAAAATCTGGATTATGTCGGATTTTTCAGAAAACTTATATAAACCGAAGCGAAGCGAGGGCGGGTCACTAGTAATAAAATAATACGCACTGTGAAAATTTCTAGTGACTAGCTATTACGGTTCAAAAGATACAGCCCTGTGACTGACGGACGGACAGCGAAGCCTTAGTATAGGATCCCATTTGCACCTTTTGGGGTACGGAACCCTTAAATAAATGGTGAGTTTTTCTTCACATTGTTTTACCCATTTGAATTTTGAACGTAATCTATTGCATTATTCGTTTAATATGTTGACCTTCCTTGAAATAAATTGCGATTGTTCCTAGCATCCAACACGCCATAGACAAATTTAATATCGTTACGAATGTGGCAGCGGCTGGCCACGTGCGGCGCTCGTTTGTCTTCGTTACCGCTCGGCTCGCTCCGGCGATAATTGTAGATGATGTATCTTCGTCTCGCACCTTTACGACCGTTCCGGCGTATACCAACCTTACGTCAAAAATATTTAGGTTCAAATTGGAATGAATGTTATATACCTCTTACTTGCCCCATGTTATGCTAAATCAAGGGTAGAGCTCGATAAATTTTTGGCGGATTATGAACGTAACGAGGTATTTGGAGGCCGTGGCAAGTTTATTGCCTTCTTTAATGTAATAAAACTCAGTGAGACTTAATTTATATTAAAAAGAAAAAAGGTTTCGGTAACTGTCAAGATTAATCTAACCAAGGTATCTTGCATCTTCATAACAATATACATTTGAGTATTTTTATTTATGGCTCGTCATTCACAAGTTATATTCACAAGTCAAGCATGAATAATAATAGTGACCAAGTTCAAGTCACACTTTGATATATTTTGTTACTTATTAAAGTTAGTAATGTCCCTAGTTATTACCGTAAAGGCGCCACGAGGATAGAAAAAAGTTCAGGGCTCCCTCGTACTGCAAACTTTCTCTCGGACTCGCGTTGTGGTTTCCATTTATATGTACACACATCAAAAGTGCCTAGGGATATTTTTTATCCCTAGACAGTTTTGAATATTTCAATATAGGTATATTACTACTGAGTCAAAACATCAAATTTGTCTAGGGATATTGAGTATCCCAAAACTTTTTTGATGTGTGTATCAAGTTTGTAGAGTTAAACCACAATTGGCTTAATTTAGTCTGCAGAGAGCAAATCTTTTAATCTTTAAACAGCCATCGAAAGTTTTAGACAAAATTTAATAGTCAAAATATTATACAAAAAGTTCCTCATTCTCACGATGTTACGTCCTGTGTCAGTCGTGTAACGCTGACGGCGTAACGGCAGCGTGTTACGGCTCATATTTTCCCGACTGCACCCACTGAGCTGTGAACCGAGATAGCGAGGAGGTTTCCTCCACTGCCCGCCACCAACTTGGCGTTTACCGAACAGAATATTCAATGTGAATTGGATTTATTGGAAGTTGTGACACCAAAAAGCGCTATTTTGAAAGGTTACTGATCTTTGAATTAAATTCTAATTATTTCCCAAAAGGCCTTTTTTAGCCTCCGTTAGTGTCCCACTGTAGGGCAAAAGCCTCCCCTCTTTTTCACAATTCTTCTCTACTGGGGGCTGATTTTTGACTTTCGAGCGCTCGAATGTTTGGTTCGAAAGTGGGTAAAATCAGTGAAACCGTTTATTGAAATACGAGCGGTAGAATTGAAAACGAATGGTGTGGACCACTCTGACCAGTGACTGGTCTTTAAATTTTCTATCGCTTATAATTTCAAAAATACGGTTTCACAGATTTTGCTCACTTTCGAACGCTCGAAAGTTAAAAATCGCCCCCCAGATTGCATACTCCCGTCAGTTGCTTTGAAACATGTCCAAATCATCGATAACGGGATGTCTTTTTTGTTCTGCCTCTACTCCGGTGGCTATCCTCTAATTCTGGCCCATCGTTCTGGATACATACGACAAACATGTCCAGCCCAGTGCCACTTGAACTTAGCGGTCTTGACCATAATATTACATAACATAAATAATTAAAATTGTACAAAAAAAGCCTATTTAAAAAATAGCAAGAACTAGAGAATGATTTACCAACGATATTTTAACTGGATTTTTATTAGTTGGTGGGCTCCTAGTAGAGTAAAGTAAACATCAAGTAACATTAAACTTTCTGTCTTATTTTGTTAGAGGTTACTACCCGCAAGATTTGCTCGCGCCGTCCGGACGGAGCTAACTCAAAAATGGCGCCGCAATCGAGCGGAAGTTTAAAATGGTTCGAACCCGTGAATTATGCTCTGACCAAATGATCCGCACAAATTGTGAAAAACTGCTGGCTTTGCTGATCAACCTTTTAACATTTAAGTAAAATAATACGCATGTTTGACGATGCAGTTAGCCTAGTTAGCCTACGAATGAGGCGGTCCTAGGTTCGATTCCCGGTGAGGGCAAATATTTGTGATATGAGCGCGAGTATTTTGTTTTTGAGCCTTGGGTGTCTACTATGTATTGTACCCATAACTGTAACACATGCCTAGAGCTCCAATATACAGGGTGCCTCTGACCTTGGGGCTTTAAATGCAACCATCGATTCTGCTCGCTAAACTGAACTTCTTTTGTTCTGCAACATTAAAAAATAACTTAAATTTAGATAAGTAATTGATGTTAGTCTAGTTGTAAAATCAGTGTATTACATCATGGCCATAAAATCATGATCTCATGGTACGGGGGCGACATTTTCTTGGTACGAGGGCTAAAGGAAAATGGAGAATTGGATCGCGTACATTGAAAATTACATTAAACTTGTATGAAAAAATTAAAATTTAAGTTGGACATATTTTTAACAACTTACAGAACAAAAGCCTCGTGTGGTTGCCGAGTTAGAATAGTGCCACTCCATGTCTTCCCGTGGATGTCGTAAGAGACGACTAAGGGAATAAAGGCTTGTAGTACTGTTAGGCGATGGGCTTGCAACCTGTCAACCTGTCCGGCGGCCCTGAAAACCAGCGTCAAGGCTAGTAAGCCTGACACCACGCTGAGTGGCGACCTTTTCGGTGTTAATTTTAGATTAAGTACTCTAAGTTTGTGTTACCTACTCTACTTTTTTATGTTTTGCTGTTGTTTATGTACATTTTTATTTTATTTTAGCACCGAATAAAGCATTTCTATTCTATTCTATTCTATAATACGCTGGTAAACATCTTAGCCTAATTGTGCAAATTGTGGTTATAGAATTATCAACAAGTTTTAAGAGATGTTTGTAATTCTGTTAATCTACTAACAAGACTTTATGTAGATACCTACTAATGCCATTGCTTAGAAATTCGTGCTTAAAATATATCGTATAGAGCTTGTTCCCAATAACAATATCAATTTGATTAGATATATGAAGCCAGCATTATGTTGATAGGAAATGCTCACAATGTTGAACCAGAGCGTATAACCGAAACATTACTTTTCTAATCCGATCCATAAAAATCATTAAGCTCATTACCAAGAAGGCCAGTAATTCTCTTTATACGTTCCTTTCCATACAAAGCACAGCACAATAGGCATGTATTAACATAACGCGTAAAACGGAACGTAAGCGTACAAATACCCTGACTTTATACCTTACTTCAGCGAATATAATTAAGACTTTGAGTAGATGTTATAAGGCCGAGTTCAGAATGACAGGGTTCTGAATATGGTTGTGTGTCAATTTCTTTGTGCCGCCATTCATAATCGAGCAGATATCGTTTTGCGGAAACGGAAAGGCGTAATGGGGTTCGGGTCCCGTTCCAAATAACAGATTATTTAAAGATATTTGTTTGGCTTCAAAGTAACGTTTCTTGTAATTTATTTTCTGAGTTACCAATATCTTATTTTTATGCTTTTGATTAGATTATATGTTCGAATATTTTTTCCAAGAGAATCAAAGAATACATATCTATGGAGCTGGGTTTTTTAATGATACAATTAAGTATGTATTCGCATTAGCTTTAATGCTTTATAATAACCATCTTAAAATATAGATAATTTATCAATAATTTCTTAATGTATTTGCAACCGACTTGTTATGACACGGAAACGTTTAAGATCATTTTAGTGAACAGAGAATAAAATCTAACCGTGTTATAATGTTTTAAGAACAGCAACATTATGATATCATACAATTGGAATTATTATTCCCTTCGGCCGCGTACGAAACCGGAAGTTCGTAACCAGTTACGATAGAAGAATTTTTATTCGTTGTACGAAACCAGTTGCGATCGATGATTTTTTATTCTGTGTACGAAACAAATTGCGATTTTTTTTTCGTAATTCAGCAGTTTCGACGGAGCCCCGCGTTGCGGGGCTCCTATTTCTGGTCTGTTTGCCCTTCGGGCATCTGAAGATAACTAACGAACCTAACCTACCTAGAGTTTTGCGATCGTAACAGGTTTCCAACAAGGAAGATTAATTCTTCGATCGTAACTAGTTTCGTACAAAGAATAAAAATTCTTCTATAGTAACTGGTTACGAACTTGCGGTTTCGTACGCGGCCGAAGGTCCTTTTAATGCCTTTCATAACTCAACCCGCTAATAATGTGAAAATAAAACAACAGTTTTTTTTTAAACACGAATGTTTTTATTAGATTATTACCAATATATATTATATTTATAGTGCTAGATTGTTTTTTTACCTATGAGGGCAACGAGAAATAAAATAAAAAGCCTAAGTGATAAAATGAAATGACATTGTTGAACGAAAAATATCTTTATTCTGTCGAATTTACGAAAAAGGTTAACACTAAACCTGAATCTATCTGAAGGCAAGATAAGGCAAAACTTAAGTAAATGTCATTGGTTTTCAAATAGGAAACAATTTCAGTAGCTATGAAGAGTTATATATAATATTAGGATGGAGTTGATGTCCTCGCAGATATCATGTCCGACACATTAGTGTACACAAAGATGTGACTTGCAAATCTAAATCTGGGAAGAGGCATTGTGAAGCTCTCCATTTAAGGTATAATGTAGTGGTCAGACGACTTGGGCCTAGTTTCTCAGAATTCTTTTCCCTTCTTCCTCTATCTGCTTGTCATTCAAAACTAAATTAGGTTTGATATCGAGATCTCTGGGACGGGCGAGTTAAAAGCATTGATAGCAATATGCCAATTTGAACAGGCAGCGGATAGTATCACACAAAATGTCTACTACCCACTCAGGTGCTTTGTGTACCTATCCAGAGTTGCCAGTGATAGCCCTTATTTGCTTATAAATAAGGTCGATCAAATTTGCACGAGCAATCAAGTGGCTACAATATTAGGAATGATTTTAAAAGAACAGCATTACATACTATCGCATATCATACAAATAGTTACGACATCTTATGGTGTAACAGAATCTCTGATAAACAAATGAAATCTTCAGCATTTATATATCTCATTCTCTAATCTATTATATAAAATGCTAAGCTGATTGTTGATATATCAACGCACAGCCCAGACCGCTGGACCTAGAGACTTGAAATTTTGCACATAGATACCTTATATAGTGTAGAGATCCACTAAGGAAGGATTTTTGGAAATTCCACCCCTAAGGGGGTAAAATAGGGGAAAAACGTTTGTATGAAAGTCCGTCAGTTTTAAAATTAGACGCTTCAAATTTTGCGTTTAGGTTGGCGATTGAATTTCAACTTATACGTGTCTCAGCGTTTATGACAATTTCAACCCCGAAGGGATGAAAAGGGGTAAAACGGATTGTTAATATATCAACGCACAGCCCAAACCTTAGGACCTAGAGACTTGACATTTTGCACATAGTTACCTTATATAGTGTAAAGATCCACTAAGGAAGGATTTTTGGAAATTCCACCCCTAAGGGGATGAAAATTTGTATGAAAGTCCGTCAGGTTTAGTTTAAGTTAGGCTATTCAAATTTTGTGTTTAGGTTGAAAATTGAAAATTAATTTATACGTGTTTCAGCGTTTTTGATAATTTCATCCCCGAAGGGATGGAAAGGGGTAAAACTGACAGACTGATCGATCAACGCACAGCCTAAACCGCTGGACCTAGGGACTTGAAATTTGAAGGGAATATTCCTTGGGTACACTAAGGGTACACTAAGAAAGGATTTTTGGAAATTCATCCCCTAAAGGGTTCAAATAGGGGGTAGAAATTTGTATAGGAGATAAGTTATTTTTAAAATAAGCAGTTTGGAAATTGGTATTTAGGCTACTGATAATAAATAAAAAATACTTCTTTCAGCGATTTAGAAAAAACTACCCCTAAGAGGGGTAAAAGGGAGTTTTAGTTTGTTCCTCCTTCACGCTGCAATGGCGCTGGATGGATTTGGATGAAATTTAGAATGGAGATAGCTTATACCCTGGATTAACACATAGGAAAATCCTATTCCGGAAAATTTAAAGTTTCCCGAGGGAATAACGACAATATCTTTGTGTTTTTTGAAAAAGTCATCATGGGTGTCGTTTTCTTAGGTTGCTTTAACGCAGATTTCGAAAATGATATCAAATTTGGGATTCAAAATGGCCGCCGTGATGTTTATTGAAAAAGTCGTCATTGGTATCATTTTCTTACATTTTGGGGACGCAGATTATGAAAATGATGTCAAATTTAGAATTCAAGCTGGCGGCAATGATATTTTTTGAAAAAGTTGTCACGGGTAACATTTTGTTAGTTTTTGGGGACGCAAATAATTACTAATATAGAATAATATTAGTAATTATTTGACAAAATTGCGCAATTGAATAATTTATCTCTCCTATGGCTTTTGCCATCCAGTGTGACAACATGAGACAGGCTTTGTACCTACATTCAGTTTTGTTAGTCTATATGAAAAGGAGCGGTGTCAGATTGAAGTTGTCAGCGTTGACATATCCAGATTTTAACATTTTTTTCCGCTATTTTCAATACTATTCACGGCGTATTAATTCTACGGCTGTTATTTAATATTAGGGCGGTTATTATGATCACTTGAAAATAATTACGGACAGGCATTTAATTTTTCGGCGAATTGGTCGGTTATTTAATTCTAAAATGTAATTTCAAACAATACTCAAGTGGTAAAAAAACTATACATCGATAGGTATACATAATATTGCTGTACAAAGAAAATCCATACTAACATTATAAACGTGAAAGTAATTATGTCTGTCGTCTGTCTGTTTGTTATGCATTCAAGGATAAACCGCGGAACTGAATTAGATTAAATTTGTATCTCAAAAATCACCCCTAAGGGGGCGAGATTTGGGATGGTAGTTTGTATGACAATTTGGTCATTTATGTTAATTTTTTTAGTTGGAAACGTGGTGATTGGTGTTTAAGCTACTGTTTAAGACTGTTTAACATAAAAAAAAAACTTTCATTGATTTCCGTAAAACTCCCCCTCAGGCGATAAATGGGGAGTAGAAATTTGTATGGAAGATATCGAAATGGCTACATTAGGAAATTGATATTTAGGCTACTGTTTATAAATAAAATATACTGCTTTTAGCGATTTAGAAAAAACTACCCCTAAGGGGGTAAAAGGGGGTTTTAGTTAGTTACTCCTTAACGCTGCAACGGCTAGATGGATTAGGATAAAATTTAAAATGGAGGTAGCACCATGGATTAACACAGAAAAATCCCATCCCGGAAAATTTAAAAGTTCCCGAGGGAATAACGACAATGTTTGGTGTTTTTTGAAAAAGTCATCATGGGTGTCATTTTCTTAGGTTGCGTTGACGCAGATTTCGAAAATGATATCAAATTTGGAATTCAAAATGGCTGTCATGATGTTTATTGAAAAAGTCGTCATTGGTATCATTTTCTTACATTTTGCGGACGCAGATTATGAAAATTATGTCAAATTTAGTAATCAAGATGAAGGCCATAATCTTTTTTAAAAAGTGGACATAATTGTCATTTTCCTAGATTTTGAGGACGCAGATTTCGAAAATGATGTGAAAGTATAGGTAGAAATTCAAAATGGCAATTCAATTATGTCTGTCGTCTGTCTGTTTGTTACGCTTTCACGGATTAACCGCAGAACCGAATGAGATTAATGGGCATTGGGTAAATTTGTTTGAAGAATATAATTGTCTTTGTTTTATCAGCGGCCACTGATGATGTTTGGGAGTTCCGCCATTTATAATAATAGATACCTACATTATAATTAGTATTAAGACTCATAATATAAAATATGTAATATTGAACTATGATGGATATTTTAAGAGCAACCAAACTATCATGGGAGGGATGGTGCTTTGAGACGGCGAATTTAGACAGATTCTCATCTACCGGTGATAACTAGGGGCACACCAGCGGATAAAATAAATGCATTTCGGCATCTACGATATGAGTATATATATAAAAAATTAACCTCACTACAAATATGCCAGGAACTACGAGTACACCATGATACACAGTCGGGGCAATATATCCGGCAGCTCTACTAAAAATGGTCGAAGATCGTATGGCGAGAGATAGTAACGATTTGAATACATTAAACCGCGAATTCTGTAATATTGTACAAAACACAGATGATCTAAAAAATAACGTGTACCCCGATCTAAAAAACAATATAAAGAATAGAGAATGTTTGTGCGAGAGGGCGATATTAGCACCGACAAACGAAATTGTCGGGCGGATAAATATAAAAATATGTCTCATGTAGAAGGCGATGTTGTGGAGTATCTATTGGTAGACAATGTCATAGACACAGAGCAAGTCACGTCCTACCCTTAGAGTTCCCGAACTCTTTCGAGGTATCGGGAGTGCCCTCCCGTAAGAGTGAATGGTTAAAGTTGGTGTCCCGGTAAATTTCGATCTCAATATTGTTTGAAAGATCATTCTTGCCAGGGAGGACGTCAAACTATAGAATTGCTTAAAACTATTAATTTACTTAACTGCGATAAACGAGTTCTAAGCGGACGAAGTCGCGGGCAAAAGCTAGTAAAATATATATACCAAAATGATCACCAAACAAACAAGCTATTGTGAACTATCGGCCGCTGCCAAGAAAACACGGGAGACGTTACAACGTGAAATGACTCAAGTAAATGCTGAATGAAATGTTCACACAAACCTATCGTCTTGCGGCAGGCGGGCGCAGCTGGCGGGGCAGATGGCTCACTGAGTTATGTAAAAATTAAATAAAGTAGTTGGCCAAGTTTAGCTATCTACGGTGATAAGTTTGTTAGTATTTAGTTGGTCGAGGGCTAGTGTATAAGTAGTTGACTACGCTTAAAATGACACTAAGTAACAAGCATCGTGTTTCTATTGCTGTATTCTGTACCGTTACCATGAGTTGCACTTACTGATCTTGCTAGCGAGCCGAATGCTCTGTCCCTCGCAGTATTTTTAGAGTGCAAAGGATAGAGCATTCGATTCACTAGCGAGTACGGTAATTGTAATTCATGGTAAGGGTACTCATGTAAGAGGGAAATTACCGGGAAAATAACTAACGTATAGGCATTTCATCTTAGTCTTTATAATTGGCACCTCATTTGTAGTCCTGATATTGCAAATGTCTAAGAGTATCAGAGGCCACTTACTCCCAGGGGTATGTGTGTGCTCGTTTACCTTCTCAAGCAAATAACATAAACATATTCCATAAAACAATTAAAATCAATACAGACGTGGTTAAGGGACGACTAAGGTTTAAGACACTGGTATCTTTTCAAATATCTTTCTCAGTTTTCAAGTACATTAACAAGATTATTTTCCTCGTATAATAATCTCTTTTTCTTAATGTTATTTTCAAGTGATCCCTATCCAGCGATAGATATACCTGTTGTCTACCTTGTAAAACTTTTTGCTAATATTTCCTTGTACACAATAGTTATGCAAATGTGTTCAATAAAGGGAATTCATACTGTGTTGTTTTGCTGCAGCTGTTTTTTAATAGATATAGCACGTCAGAGTTCGCTCTTCTGGAAAAGTGTCAAACAGATACCGCCCCTGACGACGGCTTTCGGGAGGGTTCCGTAAATTAATGAAACAGCGATCCTAGGCAATTATTCAAGTAGCAATAATATTGTAACATGGGAGAAATACATGTTATATTAGACCCAAAAGGTTTACATACACATATATTTCTCGGGGCAAGAAATGTAATAGTCTCCTTCAGTTTTGAATTTTGGCAAATCAATTGTACAAGTACATCTATGACGTGAATATAAATAAATCTCGCTACTAACAAAATAACCAGTACTTCTACGTTACAATATTATTGTTTGGGATCTATTCCGTTTCGTCAAAATATTTTTGCCCAAATGGATAATTTTTTAAAGTTTTATTTGCCAAAAAGTGGTTTCCCATCGCATTTGATTTATTTTTTATGTAGTCACAAGTGAAACCTAATCTAATAGGCGAAGCAAGCGGTTTCGATATCCAGGATATACAACAAAAATGATAAAAAATGCTTGTTGAGAAATGAATAATTTGAAAATGATACAATTTACCAAAAATATTTTGGCCAAACGGCAGGTTCCCAAACTTTTTATAGCCCTGTTTGGCAACACGATTTCATACAAATACAAGATAATGTTCCTCGTTAACGTTACACTACAGGACTGATATAAAAGAATCGACGCTGCCTGCCTTAGCTTTTGAATTGGACAATTGTAAACTTCAAGGTTCTTTAACATGATTTTAACTTTCACCTAAGGCACAGCCTCCTATTCCTCAAAAAGAAAGCCACAGGTAGTGTCAAATTAAATTTACTATTCCTTAACATCACTTTTCAATTAAAACAATTCCACTGAGCTATCTACTATCGCCTGTGTTACATGACAAAACCAGTCTTGCGCAAAAATGTCAAACCGATATCCTCCCTCCGAAGGTCCCTGATTGATGTGGGAACGCCTGTAATGTTGACAGGCGCTGGACGCTGGACGTACTGACAGCTCATGATTTGTGGCCATCGACGTTTGTGTCACTTTATGTGATGCCCCATGTTCTATTTGATCGAGGGATGTTTGAGTCATGTCGTGAATGGCAGTTTTTATTGTCAGTAATGAAATGTTATGGGTAGGGAATATAAGCGTTGGTTAAGAATTGTTTGTTTGGGAATGACGATTTATTGCAACATTTCTGGGATATCAATGAAAAACTAAAATACTTTCGTGACAAAAAGTTAAACTATCGGTTAGTTCGTCCACATTTTTTGCAGATATGTCTTGCGACGCATGGATGTACATATTGATCAAACTAATATTATAAATACAAATGATTGAGCGTTATTTTAGTGTCCTTCACGCTGAAAAGGCTGGATACATTTGAATGAAATTTGGAACTGTTTCCTTGCTATAATGAAATTACTAATTCAACGCAGACGAAGTAGCAGGCTGAAGCTATTAATAGTTTAACATCTGCATTTGCGATCTCAATTTCATCATTCTCCACCGTGTCACATATAATAATGAACAAAGATTTTTGTCCCTATTATCACAACCAATCTATAGAAGATTGATTCCCCAATGTACTTATGATGAAACCATACACCCATCCAACCAACAGTTGCCACAGCTTCTTTGTCCTTCTACCGCGTGTCCACACGCTCGCTAATGGCGGTATTGAATTGATACCCGGTATTAGGTAGCCGGGGTATTAGAGCCGTTGTTTGTCCTCGCTGCCCGGGGCGGGAGGCTCACAAATTGAATAGATAATTATTTCTTCGTTAAGGGAATTATGATGTTAAAATAATATTGAGGGTTAGAGCGACATGTTTTGACATTGATTTGTGAGTTAATTGAGGTCTAATTTTGGATGTTGTTGACATGAAAGTAGAGGTATCTTGTGATTATGTCCTGACTTATATACAACGTTAACATTATCTTCAGGCGAGATGAATTTATGGGCACATTTTTTAACTATAAAGAATAATCAAACCAAAAATATGATTTTCACTGTATGTCGTCATTTTTCGTTTTTTATATTATTTTTGTATTAATGTGAATAAATCTTTTTCTTTCTTTATTTTTGGGGAAATATAAAGGAGGCATTTCAATGAACTAAATTTATAAAGGTCATTAGGCTTAGCTGTTATCGATCGTCATTTCAAGTTGCATGTAATCTGAAACCCTAGAAAAGATGCATCACGCTAACGTAAATGATTTCCGAAAACTGACAAAATATATGGAATCCCAAAACCTTACGTATTTATTTTTTTCATTTTCTATAGCGATAACCTTCCATACCACAGCTCTGACAATTAACAATCTCACGGTTCGGCGATTGTATTGTTCCTTTTGCGATCACTTACCCATCATTTTACAACTTTCAACGTTCGTACCTTAACAATACGGTTTTGAAAATCCAATAATTCAATATGGTCAAACGTGACTGAAGACTAACTTCAACAAACTCGTATTATATCTTCGTATGTCATCCCATTTTGTTCCTTAACTGCAAAAATGTAAGGTAATTTCCCTTCTAAGCCGGCATGCTTTAGAGACACGAGGTCTTCAGGATTATTAGTGAAGTTGACAGAAGCTATTGACCGTCCGTGTCGGCTCGTTAGCGAGCGCGTTATCGAGTTTGGCCAGCGCGGGTTCGTTCCCGGGGGAAGCTTGATTTATCTGGTTCGGCGATAGCATGGATTGTGTCGTATTTACGTTTAGTTCGATTTCAGTGGGAACATTTTGTTCCATTTGATATTGTGCTGAAATTGTTCCTCTATTTGAACCATCTTTAACCATACGCCTTATGTTTTTTTTTAAAATCATGATTGAAAGTAAATTTTTATTCGAAGAAACAGTAAAATTGAACGTTAACACCGTTTTATTGGGAATAAGTTAGTCTACCCAATGTTTTCCAAACCTGCTTTTATCTCGTTACCATCATATAATAAATAATTGAAAGGGCCCAATCTCATCCAAAATTAAGGATAAAGTAGTTAAAATTCAATTTTGTAATTAAATACATCAAATGAAGCTCATTGTACTTAACGTTGCTGATACCATAAAATGAGGTTTGGTTTAAGTTCATTATTAGTTTTAAAAACATACAGTATTTTAGTCACATCTCGAAACAACCAAATAACCTAAAATTTCCCAGTTGGTTTGCGTCCGAAAGGCCATAACTTACATAAAGCTCCATTCTGTGAGTTTCCAATTTAAACGTCATCCCGGCCGAGTCGGTTTCATCAATTATCGCTACATTTATACAGTTGCAGAAGCACAGGACCCTTGTTGATGTCGCTATTGCTATTGTAATATGCTTCATTTTTGCTCAGCAAAGGCTGTATTCCTCGTTTATACAATAATACGTCGAGGCCGTGACGCGCCATGCGTCTCTGTCCGTCGTTGTTTATGGACGACGCGCTAATAAATGGGTCTCTGACGTCTTTATCGATAAACAGACTCTTTCTCTTTATAATAATTATGGAGAGAAACACAGTCTTATTAAATAATTACTATACAGCGTAGAAAAGTTACCTTAGTCCTCAAATTGCTATGTACCTTTTGCATGCTAATACCATATAGCCTGCGGTGATTATGATTTATCAAAATATACTCATCACTGTAATGTTCTTTTTGCTGCTGAAGATTAAGATAAAGATGATTTACTTCAAAAACAAGTTTAAAGATAACTTTCAAAATATAAAATATTGCAATCCAAAAGAAAAAATATCAATGTTAAATTTCCGAGTTAGCTAGCTACTTATGGTTGTTAACAAAACTTCCGAACGTAACGTATAAATGAACTTTGCCAATATATTTTTTGACAACTTGACAACAATAATCAATTTGCCAAGTTTTATATTTGGAATACAGATAACAAACTACACCACAACTTATTTCCAATTATTTTTAGTACAGCCATGAAAGTCAAATGAATTTAATTTAAACTGCCAGTATCGGAAAGCCTGCAGAAGATGGATGGTCAGCTATGGTGCATGGCGCAGGAGTGTTGGTCGCATATTCCCCCGGCCCCTGCGCTGGACAAATGGACTCCATTACACCCGTAACTTATGAGGTTGGCTTGCGAACATTTATTTTAAGAAATAGTAAATAGGTAAGTCGGAAATTTAAAAGTTAACTTAAAGGAAGCAATATTTGGTGAACAAAAGGAAAGATGGTGTCTTATATGCTGAAACGCCCGGTAGAAGAATAATAAACAACTGTTATACCAATTGACCGAATTCCAAACTAAACCCAAGAGCAGTACTACGGAGAATAGGCAACGATAAACATATTTACATAGAATATATTCAATACCAATACTCGCGCTTAACACACAAATAATTGCCCATACTGGGAATTGACTTGTGGGACAGGCAGGGTGACTACCGGCTTACCGCGTCGACGGAACGTTGAGTTTAAAACCAACCAAAATTAAATACTCAGTATTTTCATTAGTGTATAGTAACTTTTTAATGTAATTTAGGATCAATATGTAGAGTAGATATATCTCAATACGTCACACCAATAACAAGGAAAGGCTGGGTATAACACCGCCTCCACAGCTAGTAAAGTCGATTGTTAAGAGCGATGAATGGAATGATCGAAATTAATGTCACATATTACTATGACTGTGTGAGTAATGTCCATTCAAACGTAGTTCTAATATCAAATTCAAAACCCGTATTTTACTCTACACTCATGAATACTCTCCATTCGGTTTATTCATGGCAGCTTATGTGAAATGATCCTATACTTGTCACATTTGGAAGGATTTCATATTAATTTTAATTTGTGGAGAACATTTTGCTTTATATCGTATATTTTGGAATGTTCCGATTGTATTTTTTAAATCTTTTAATAACTAAACCCAATTATGACCAAATTTATTTATAAGGAAGTACTGAAAATGTTTTATTGGATTATTTGTAATAAAACTCTTTATTAACTTTAATTTACATAGCGATGTACGATGACTTGAAGGGAGGCCACTAACTCGATCCTATGATACAAGCCTGACTTAGTTTCGGAGTTAGATGGCAATCATGTTTGTGACTTTGTACAATCTATGCGATCTTCAAGTGTACTGTATCATCATCATCATGTCAGCCGAAAGATGTCCACTGCTGGACATAGATCTCCCCCAAGGTTCTCCACTCAGACCGGTCTTGTGCTTTTCGCATCCACCGCGTACTGTAGTGTACTGTATATTACTAGCATACTGTACTTTTTTTTTAGATAAATATTCTTCTATATATCCCCCGTGTGGTTGCCGAGTTAGAATAGTGCCACTCCATGTCTTCCCGTGGATGTCGTAAGAGACGACTAAGGGAATAAAGGCTTGTAGTACTGTTAGGCGATGGGCTTGCAACCTGTCACTAATACGCTGGTAAACATCTTAGCCTGATTGTGCAAAATGTGGTTACAGAATTATCAACAAGTTTTTAGAGTTGTTGGTAATTCTGTAGCTCTGCCTACCCCACTCTGGGAACGAAGGCGTGAGTTTATGTATGTATGTATTCTTATATTCTTATATTATTCTTATTTGCGCTGGGATCAAATTGTTTTGTACAGTTATTGAATTAAGCTCCGTGATCACCCGACATTACGGGAGTTACGAGCTGGCAGCAACCCTTCATGTATTATTCAGGCTCGTGTGATTGTTCCAAACTTATCAATGTATTCCAGAACAAAGGCCTTGTAATAGTCGTAAAATGTTTTAGTAGGTCATCACGTATTTCAAAATGATTTAATTTATAGGGAAATTTAGTAAGACCACACCATTACATATTAATTTATTTTTACCTCGTGTTTCATAAATAAACCAAGCAATCGGAAATCATATTATTTGAAAGCATTTGAGTTTTGAATAGTGAAGTATAAATTACAAAAAAACAAAATTTTATTGGTAATTAGCTTCAACCCTCGACTTTGTACAGTCACGAGATTAAATTTGGTACCCACCTTAGTTCCAAAGCCAATCTGAAATTCTACAACAATAAGGTTGAGTTTCCTAAAAGTTGTGACGGTGTACGCGGACGCACACTGCGACAATGCCGAGTCCTGTGAGGGCTCGACTTAAATACCTCTAGTTCAGGGATCCTAGTAGGAGTTTCACGGAAACAACGGAAGTTTTACCCAAACCAACACCTTTAATATTAATAATATGTCACACAACACAATTCACTTAACCTAAATCACTTCGTGAAGACACGTATGGGAGTGAAGCTCCTGAATAACGGGGTTTGGCGTGATGCGCCGTAACGGGAGAAAGACGGTTCTTTTAATCGCGGATGGAGTGAAGCTCCTAAGTCTGAGGTTTAGGCGTGATGCGCCGGGACAGGTAGGTGGAGGGGTTTTCCCAAATCGCGGATGGAGTGAGGCTCCTTAATAGTATCTGACACTGCTAGCCTAAGCGCCCTCAGTCACAGTTCCAACGGGACGATAATCCCCGAGCCGCTGAATACACTGGACCTAGGGAGATCAGGGGTTTGGTGTAGATACTTTTCCAAAATAAGTACGGTAAGGTTCCAAAGCCAACGGGACGATAATCCCCGAGCCGCTGTCGCTGTTTGGACCTGATTTGGGAACGGGATTTCGGAGTAGGACAAGGATAGACACTTCGACAGTTAGATCTGAAGATAGGGATGCAGCGGGACGATATTCCTCGAGCCGCCAGCGATCCGCACCCTCTGCGAGCACACCGCGAAGTGTCACTGCCGCTCCTGCGCAGGGCGTTATATAGGCGTGCGGGGTGCGGTGCGCGGCGCGGGGGCGGTACTACAGTATGGAGAGGCGGCCGCGTCGATTTGTGACGTCACGCTGGCCTACGTGATCTCGGGCACGCAGGCTGCGCTCCGCGTCAGCCCGTGACGTCACACTCCCTCCCTGGTTACGGAGATTTTTACCTGTGTAAAAATCACCAAAATAAGACACAAGTTAGTTTAATACAATGGTTAGGTCTTGCACCTTTGTTTGTCCGTTATGGTGTCAAGAATGGTCACGGCCACGGGTCATCTTGTGTTCCGGTTTAAAAAAATTATACTAAACTGGTTATAGATTTGCAATTATAGTTTGTTCTTCTTATGGTTTTGATAAAGTAAGAACCGGTTCCGGTTGTTCGGTTTCCGGTTTTTCTGGTTTTGGTTAATGTTTTCTTACGGATTTGATTAAAAAACCGGTTTCGGTTTTACGGTTTTGGTGTTCCGGTTAAAGTTAATGTTTTCTTACGGATTTGATTAATTAAGAAAAAAAATTTAACCGGTTTCGGTTTTACGGTTTTGGTGTTCCGGTTAAAGTTAATGTTTTCTTACGGATTTGATTAATTAAGAATACCCGTTTTCGGTTTTTTCGGTTACGGTTTATGTTCCGTTTTGGATTTTTAAACCGGTTTCGGTTTTACGGTTTCGGTTTTATGTTTTCGGTTTATATTTCTTCTCTGTTCGGGCTTTCTTCTTCTTCCTTTTCTTCCGGAATATTTCCCTGACATGACTGATATGTTGTTCTATAGTTGGGCTACAAACTATTATATCGTCTAAGTATACATATGCGTATGGTTCCATTTCTGGCCCTATTACCATATCCAGTAGTAGCCTTTGAAATGTCGCTCCGCTTGAATGTAACCCGAACGGTAATACTTTGAATTGGTATAGCCCTCTCCCTGGGACTGTGAACGCTGTTACTGGTTTACTTTCTTCTGCGAGTTTAACATTCCAGTAACCGTTTTTTAAATCAAATTTGGAAAAGTATTTTGCATTCCTCAGTTTTTCTAATGTATCATCTATTTGTGGTAACGGATATGCGTCTTTTTCGGAAATCTCGTTTATTTTCCTAAAATCTATACAAAATCTTGTTTCCCCATTTTCTTTTTTAACTAATACCACCGGTGAGCTATACGGGCTGTTTGATTTTTCTATAATTCCCTGTTCTAGCATTGTTTTTACTTTTTCATCTATTATTTGTTGTTGTTTCGGGTTCCTCGGATAATATTTTTGTTTTATCGGTTGGCTATGCTTTAATTTGATTTTATGTTCGACCCATGTGTTACCTTTCGGGCTTTCCTCACATTTTTTAAATTCTTCTTCAATAATTTCCTTAAATTTTCCATTTGCTTCTTCTTCTATTGTATTTAATGATTGATGTTGTTCCTCTTGTATTGTCTCGGTATCGGTGACTTCGGTATCATTTTTTGTTTTCTGAGTGTGCCATTGAATTGTCATCCCGATCCTTTTCAGTATATCCATTCCAATGATGCACGAGGTTGCTTGCGGTAATACTCTGAGGCGGTGTATTATGCTTTTGCCGTTGATTTTTATATTAGCTTGGATGTAGTTACATATTGTTACTGTATTTCCATTGGCCAATATTATGTTGCGAGTTTTCTTCTCGCCGGTTGCTCCTTTACGTAAGCACTCTCTGTATATCTGTTCGTTGATATACGAATTGGTTGAGCCTGTGTCTATGAGACTTTTATAGCTGCTTCCCATTATCTTAACCTCGGTAAACATACGGTTGTCTTCCCTCGGTGTTTCGGTTGTGGAACCTATTCGTCCCTCGGTTCCATTTTTCTTATATTTCCTGCAGCAATGTATGCTTAACACTCCTGTTTTACCACACTGGCTGCAGAATAATTGTTTTCTGCTGTAGCATTCTCGCGACACGTGACCTGATTTCCCACAATTCCAACAGCATTTGCCTGGGTTATAATTGGGGCTTATCTGTGATGTCATCCCCTGTTTATTCTGTGGGCCTCGTACCTTATTGTTGTTCGATGGACCTGGTCTCTGGCTTATTTGTGGTTGTTGGAAATTTGTGCGTTGCTGCATTACTTTATACTTTTCCTTTTGTATGTTTTCGAATTCTCCTGCTAGCTGGATTAGCTCGGATATGTCGTCGAAGTCGTTTCTTTTTATATATAATTTATAATTCGGATGCATGTTCTCGTATATTCTATACATTTTATCTTGTTGAGAAATGTTTCCATGTTTCCTCATTAATGTTTGGAGGTCTGTGGTGTATTCCACTAAAGTTTCTCTAAATTTTTGCTTCCGGCTCATTATTTTTTCTAAAAGATTTTCTGTGTAATTTGCTGGGAAAAAGTATATCTTGAAGAGTTTTTCGTAGTCTTCCCATTCTTTCCACGTTTCTTTATTATTTCGGTACCAAGCAAGAGCCTTGCCTTTTAGTAAACGTGGTAATACTGTCAATAGCTCGGTTTTACTTATTTTGTCTGCTAGACTTAACTCTTCGAGTCTTTCCATAAATTCTACTGCATCGGATGTAATGTCGAACCAAATTTGCCATTTATTGATTATTTTTGATATGACCCTACTGATTTCCGTTTTTTCTTGTTCGTCCGGCATTGTGTTATTTGTTTCGTTGGAACTTCCCTGACTAAGAATTTCTTGGTTTTTTTATGTATTCGGCCAAATTCTTTCTTAATTGTTCTACTGTTAGATTTTCGGTTGGCAAGTCCCTATCTTGTGATTCTTTAATTATTTCGGATTTTTTTTAACTCGTATATCCACCACGTCGGCATTTAACAAAGTCGTTATTTATTGTATTTTATTTTATCGGTTTTTGTACGGTTCGGTCGGTAATTTACCCGGGATTATTTTTATCGATGTTTTGTACGGTACGGTCGGTAATGTTCCCGGGATTATTTTTACTTCTTTTATGGCAAAAAGACGGATTTTTACGGTACGGTCGGTAATATACCCGGGGATATTTTTACTTCTTTTACGGCAAGAAGACGGATTTTTACGGTACGGTCGGTAATATACCCGGGGATATTTTTACTTCTTTTACGGCAAGAAGATGGATTTTTACGGTACGGTCGGTGATATACTCGGGGATATTTTTACTTCTTTTACGGTAAGAATACGGATTTTTACGGTACGGTCGGTAATATACCCGGGCTTATTTTTACTTCTTTTATGGCAAAAAGACGGATTTTTACGGTACGGTCGGTAATATACCCGGGTTTATTTTTACTTCTTTTACGGCAAGAAGACAGAATTTTACGTTACGTGAACGGATTTTTACGGTAATTTCTTTTACGCGGTTTTGTTTTTTCCTTTTTAGGATCCTGGAACCTGGGCTAGAGACTCTGAAAGTGAGTTATTTCGTTGGGCGCCAATGTGACGGTGTACGCGGACGCACACTGCGACAATGCCGAGTCCTGTGAGGGCTCGACTTAAATACCTCTAGTTCAGGGATCCTAGTAGGAGTTTCACGGAAACAACGGAAGTTTTACCCAAACCAACACCTTTAATATTAATAATATGTCACACAACACAATTCACTTAACCTAAATCACTTCGTGAAGACACGTATGGGAGTGAAGCTCCTGAATAACGGGGTTTGGCGTGATGCGCCGTAACGGGAGAAAGACGGTTCTTTTAATCGCGGATGGAGTGAAGCTCCTAAGTCTGAGGTTTAGGCGTGATGCGCCGGGACAGGTAGGTGGAGGGGTTTTCCCAAATCGCGGATGGAGTGAGGCTCCTTAATAGTATCTGACACTGCTAGCCTAAGCGCCCTCAGTCACAGTTCCAACGGGACGATAATCCCCGAGCCGCTGAATACACTGGACCTAGGGAGATCAGGGGTTTGGTGTAGATACTTTTCCAAAATAAGTACGGTAAGGTTCCAAAGCCAACGGGACGATAATCCCCGAGCCGCTGTCGCTGTTTGGACCTGATTTGGGAACGGGATTTCGGAGTAGGACAAGGATAGACGCTTCGACAGTTAGATCTGAAGATAGGGATGCAGCGGGACGATATTCCTCGAGCCGCCAGCGATCCGCACCCTCTGCGAGCACACCGCGAAGTGTCACTGCCGCTCCTGCGCAGGGCGTTATATAGGCGTGCGGGGTGCGGTGCGCGGCGCGGGGGCGGTACTACAGTATGGAGAGGCGGCCGCGTCGATTTGTGACGTCACGCTGGCCTACGTGATCTCGGGCACGCAGGCTGCGCTCCGCGTCAGCCCGTGACGTCACAAAGTTACAAATGACTTGACATCTCTAATAACATTGACGACTTCAGGCATATTTTTCTTGAAATGGGTCCCAAATTAACGATCGTGACCGTACGCGTAGAACCAAATCCATCCAGCCGTTGCAGCGTACAGAAGTAACAAACTAATACACACACACAAACTCTCGCATTTATAATATTAGCGAGATAAACCTCTACCAACATAAAAACATGACAGGAGGTAATAAAAAAAAACCTAATAATAAAATGGGTGGAATTCGACATCAGTAAAGGGTTCCACTTAGCATGTACTCGTATTACAGCAGCTGGTTTTCTTTGATCCTTTTGTAATTCATAGAAATAAACCGCAATTCATAGAAATAATGAACAAAATACTAAGCGTGATGACTTTTAAATACTTGATCCCTTAGAATCCAATCCTAACCATTTCACACAAAGCGGTCTCAAAACGTTAAGTAACAACAACCGAAATGATACATTAAACGCTAGCCCGTCCATTCATTCCTTTCAGCGATAAGCGCTGAATAACTCATATATTTTTAGCCCTTTCAGCGAAGAAAGGACGGAAATCAAATCTTGAAGCTGACGGAGTCATATTAATGGGCGGCCCGACCCGTCCCGACTCGCCCCGACCCGTCGCGACCCGCTCAAAAGCCGCTTTCCCACAACCGTTCTCTAAACCGAAAATCAACCATTAATCTTTCTTGCAATTGTATTAAAACGATTTGGTATTCGAACGCGAACGCTATAGGGTTCCGCGAGTGCTTAATAACTTTATTTGTTTCATAATTGACTAATTTTAATATTAAATCCCACTCTCTACCCTCTGGAAACATCCCAACAATACGGCTATATCGACCAATCAGTTACTGCCTACACAATGTTAAATATAGTATAAATTAGCTAACATTACTTAAAAATATGATCTACTGATCTTTTTACGGAAGACTTGATACAAACATCGGATTTTCAATTACGTAAGGGCAAATTTATTTTAAGAACAGTAATTAGTAAAGTAAATACAATAAACTATAAATAGCCTCTCCTACATTTTAATATTATTATGTTACATCACGTTCTTAAGGAAGCGATGAATTTTATTAATATATCCAAATATTAACAACAATAATTAACATTAGAAATTTTTCGTAGATATAGTTTTCATGTACTCGTAATTGTTAAAATATGTCGTAGTAATAATGTGCTTGCAATTACTCAGTTCTTGAATTTGCAGTTTCCATCACGTAAACTTCACCTTAAAAATGAAAATGAAAAAGATTATTGAATATATGAAACATTTCAGTGGATATATCACGACCCTGTATCCTGAGCTAGGAATACCTTGTGTTGGTGCACTGCACTCAGGTAATGTGCTAATGTTTTAAAAACTACATACATGGCTACTGATTGGGGCCAACTCGGTTCGTTGCGATCAGCATTGTCTAGCATCCATAGTAAAAGACTAGAGCTTAGTTTTGGTCTAGGGAAATTTGTATGAACATGTTTCTTTTTTATAATTTTGACAGATGTTGCACCTGGTACAACAATTATTGTAATATACAATAAATTATACAGTAAATAATTTCATATTTAATATCAGTCTTACTGCGGTTTGAATATCGGGAACCAGCATAAGTGACTCGGCCATCGTCTCTCGACAATATTTATTCAACACAGTTTCCTCTTCTAAGGAACTCCCCAGAAAGATGTTTGAAAGATTTGATTAATTGCCTCCGATACTGGGAAGTGACGGCTCCTATTAAGTTGATTGAAGAATTTCAATAATTTCACTTGGAACATCGCCCCTCGTTCACTTCTTTAGCCATTTTATTCTCATTGTAACGTCATCGATCCAATTTGTCTTTTCGTAGGCATTTTGTAAAGAAGATTTGAGCAATTTGCGTTGACGTTTCGAGAATTTGAATTGTTGGAATAGCAAAGGCTATTTGTCATTAATTTAAGATTTAAATTTGGAAAGGCTCTATCAGCTAAAATGAAATAGAAATTGATATTCGTTTCAGACGTATTATTCTTAAGCCATTGTTGCTTATAAATAGTTGTTTTAAGTTTCATTTTATATTTTTAGTTGAAATTGTTAATTGTAACAAAGGAAATATTACTTTATTAGCAAAAATATATTTGATGCCTCTTTCTTGAATTTCTTAAAATAATGTAATCGAAAATTGAGTACAGGGTGCTAAAAATAGCACTCATTTTCTATGCTTTAGTTATTTTGTAATTATAGTTTAACAACTTAAGCCACTTCCTTTTACAAACGAAGTCACATGACTATAAGTGAAGTTATAACTATAACCAATGCTTTTAAATCTTGCAATCACCTCGCAGATCAGTTTAAACGGTAACCCTTCAACTTCTATTAGTTCAGCTTATAATAGTTTATGCATGAAGGCAACGTAAATAGTCTCTGCTAGTAGACTAATCCGGTCGGTGTGGTCAGTCGGGTCAGAATGTATTGTATTCAAGATTATGGGCTTTGGGAGGCTCACACACTTGGTCTATTACGGGTTGCTAAATTACGGAGATTATGTGTGATAAGTGGCCATCAAACAGGATTATTATCTTTTATTTAAGATTGTTTAAATAATTAAGCTTGAAACAGAAAGAGTTTAAATTGGTGAGATGTGGAAGAACTTACCACCACAATAAAAAAAAACAGATTCTTTAAGAGCTCTCTTATGATTCTCATATTTGTTAAATTAATTAAAAAAAGAACATAAAAACCAAATTCTATCAAATCTATTTACCAATTATTAACGTATCGTTACGTAGCGTATTGTAACGTAAATAACAGAAATAGAAATAGGAAAAATTATTCGACGATTAAAAGAACAAAGATAAACATCCTTACAAAAAGAATAGCAACACATTTTATATATTAAATCACAAATTAGATGATACAACATTTGCCATTTTTGCTGTAACCTTATCTTCGACCTTGTTTTGAATCTAGTCACGTATCTTATCTAGAAATAGGTTAAAAAAACAATAACGCCATTCCATTTTAGTGTACGGTCCCAGTGAGCCCATTGGACGCATGTCAATGTGCGGCCAAACTACGTGGAGCAACGTTGGCGAGTGCTTTGGGCAGGGATGGGTGGAGCCCAGGATGTGAGAGGTAGCGGGAATGATAGTGAATAACTTGATATATTTATTTATTAATAAAATAACAACAAATGAGCACACAGATCACCTGGTGTTATGTGGGATCTGTGACTCATAGACAAGTGCATTCATTGGCATTCTGCCTTAAGACGGCAATCCTAAGACCGCAAATGCGTTGCTGATCCTGAGGATTAAGATAGAATGCCTCTATACTAGTAATTTCACCGGTTGTATCCCCACACCAGAACACAACAATGCGAACACTGATGCTTGGCGCCAGGTTAAAGGATAAGATGGTGGTAACAATTTGGACGGACCTTACACAAGGTCCTACCAACAATATAATAAATTGGACGAAATGTGATAACACTTTAATAAACTTGAAGACTAAGAAGAAACAGTACAATTATGGTAAGTAATATGTATGTACAGTAACCCAACGAAAATTTTAAGCACTTTAGTGCACTGTCATAATAAACTTCAAGCTGAACATCAAATGACAACTTTGTCAAAAACAATGGCAGTCACTATGACAAGGTTCTAAGTATGCTCAACATTTTCATTGGGTAACTGTACAAGTATGCATGTAGAATATTTTTTGCAATCATCGCTGCCCGTAAATATTGAAAAGTTTATTCATGTTCCTCGTGTGGTTGCCGAGTTAGAATAGTGCCACTCCATGTCTTCCCGTGGATGTCGTAAGAGACGACTAGGGGAATAAAGGCTTGTAGTACTGTTAGGCGATGGGCTTGCAACCTGTCATTAATACGCTTGTAAACATTTTAGCCTAATTGTGCAAATTGTGGTTATAGAATTATCAACAAGTTCTTAGAGATGTTTATAATTCTGTAGCTCTGCCTACCTCACTCTGGGAACGAAGGCGTGAGATTATGTATGTATGTATGTATTCATGTTCTTTTTTTTATTCTTTTCATTCACTGATTCAACATTCATTCATACATTAATTGAGATATGAAACATTGAAGAGTGACAGAAGTAAGTACTGGGATGTGGTAAGTGATTTTGGAGTTGTTAAAGGTCTTATCTAAACGAAACGCAATAGTTACATAATTATGTTAGTATTGTATAATAAGCCAAATACACAATCTGTTTAATTTCGATAGGTACCTCCTATTGTTTCAGAGCCCCACTTGAGATTACCGCTATAGATATTAGGTAGTTATTATGCAATTGTCACATAATCAAGTCCTTGTGATACGAGTGGTCAGAATATTGGTCATTTTCGAACTTACTGTTATTACCAAGGCAATGCTTTGGTCAAACCATGGGTATCACATACGGCTTTAACATGAACGTCGAAAACGATTTTTACTCGCGTACTATAAATAGCTAATATTGATATTGTTAAAGGTATCAGAATACCCACCCACACCCACCTTAACTGTTCTCTGTTTGGCCTAGTGGTTGACTGGTAGAAAATGCCTTAAGGCATTAAGTCCGCCATTTGTACTTACTTTTGTATTGTGCAATAAAGATTAAAAAGATAAAAAGATAAAAGAAATTTATTCAGTAAGTAGGCCGCACGGGCACTTTTACACGTCAAGAATCTACCAGCGCTTCCCAAGTGAAGACCACTGCCGAGAAGAAACGCCGCAAGAAACTCAGCAGTCAGTCATTTTTTAAACATATTTCTTATTACAATGGTACTACTTAGTCTAGCATTATATAAAGCTATAAACATTAAATTATATATAGTATCAAATAACATGCGTAGTTCAGCAGGAAAACATGCCAATTAAGAATCTTACGGGAGAGATAGAGAAAAAAAAACACATACTTATGTGTATATAAGATGGTGCGAGACGACCACATAAAAGTTTCGATATGTTTTCCTATATCAACGGTGTCCCCTAGACAAGATAAAAAAATTGCATTTGAATAAAATTATTATTGACTAAGTTTCGGATTTAGGCCATGCATTTTTGTCTGTTAGATAGTCCTCGATCCTATAATACGCTTTAGACATTAACGACCTTTTCAAGTATTTTTTAAGTGCTGGAAAGGGTAACTTTAAAACTTCGTCAGGTAATTTATTATAGAAATGAATGCATTGACCAAAAAATGATTTATATACTTTACGGACGCGGAATTTTCGGATAGCGATTTTATTTTTATTTCTGGTATTTAAATTATGTATATCAGAATTTTTGGTGAAAGAATCTAAATTTCTAATAACGTAAATAATATTCTCATAAATAAATTGAGACGTGTAGCGTAGTCGTCAGGATATTGATTTCTTTAAAAAGTTATCTTAAAGAGTCACGGGAGTTTAAGTTGTAAATAGAACGAAAGGCCCTTTTTTGTAACACAAATATAGTTTGTATGTCAGCTGCCTTACCCCAAAGCAGAATACCGTACGACATGACAGTATGGAAATAACTATAATAGACTAAGCGAGCTGTTTCAACATTGGTTAGTTGTCTAATTTTCCTAACGGCGTAAGCTGCCGAACTTAGTTTACCTGCCAGTACAGCGATATGGGGACTCCATTGCAAATATTTATCTAATGTTATGCCTAAGAAAATTGCCTTATCTACCATTTGCAAACACTCGTCATTTAGAAAAATACTAGAATGTACCGGTTTAACATTAGGCAAAGCGAACCTAACACATTTCGTTTTCTTAGCATTTAGTAGCAAATTGTTGCTAGTAAACCAATTAATTACTTTAACTAGTGTGGTGTTAATCCTACTGTAGTCTACGGATTTTCTATCTACCTTGAAAATTAGTGAAGTATCATCAGCAAAAAGTACAATATCACAAAGTTTATCTACTGTTGGTGGCAAGTCATTTATGTAAACCAAAAATAAAAAGGACCTTAAATAGAGCCTTGAGGCACACCTATTTTCACTGTAGCTCCAACAGATTGCGTTTTGTTTACAACAACTGTTTGAGTTCTATCACTTAGATAAGAAGACATAAGGCTTAAAGCTTTATTGGACAATCCATAATGTTCTAATTTTAAAATAAGGGTCGTATGATCCACGCAATCAAAAGCTTTAGAAAGATCACAAAATATGCCTACTGCATCGCAAGATTTCTCCTAACTGTTATATATATGTTTAATGAGTACAGATGCCGCATCAATTGTTGATCGACCTCTGGTAAAGCCAAACTGGTTATTGTTAAGTAGTTTATTTCTGTTAAAGTGACCTAACATATCTGGGATTTAGGATTACTTTCTCAAAGACTTTACTTAAAACTGGTAGTATAGAAATGGGACGGAAGTTCGTTATATCACTCATCTCGCCCGATTTAAAAAGAGGTATTACTTTACTATATTTCATGAGATCTGGAAAGACCCCCTCTGATATGCAATTATTGTAGATTAATGCTAGATGGGGTGCAATTACATCTATGATATGAAAGAGTACCTTAACTGATGTGCCCCACAAATCTTCAGTCTTTTTTAAACTAAGTGATTTAAATATCTTAAATATTGAATCTGAATTTACAGGGCTGAAATCAAAGTTTATATTACATTTACTGACATTAGTGCTAAGTAATGATTGAGCTTCAACCGCGGATGATTTAATACATTTCGTAGTATTAATGGCTATGTTAGAAAAATAATCTTCGAATGCTAAGGCAACGTCTTTATTTGACGTGATTTGTTGGTCACCTGTGTTCAGAGTGACTTGATTATCACGAGTTTTTGATTTTCCCGTTTAAATAAATAAATAATAATACCACCTATAGCATAACCGAAGCGTGAAAACAATGCTATAATAAGCGTTGCCATGGTAATAACAGTTCTATAACTATTGTTATGAAATCTCATAATTATCTTAAGGTGACTTTAACGGCGTGTGACTGTAAAAAAGACACTAATACAATATTTGCATGTTGTCTGCTAAATATAGGTACTTAACTTTACGTGACTCTCGTCCTCTCCCTTCGACCATACCAGCCTATAACTGTAGCCCTTTACGAGCGAAGGGCCGGCTTTGTGCGTCCCCACTAGTGGCCAAATTGAATTGCGAGCACCTTGCCTTACTTAGCTAATTGCTCTATTCAGCAATTACGGTGTACAGTACCTGTGCATGTTTCCTTTAGGGTGCTTTAATGTAAAACGATGTGAAGTGCGTCGGGCCCAAGAATTCTTAAGGGTTCTAATGTTTTTATTCGATTTCTTGTTGTATAGGTACGTACAGCCAAGTTTATCCAATTTGCTTTGGGTTTTTTTTACAATAGTTATATAAGCTTTCGTTAATACAGTCAAAGATATAAATTGGTGACCCACCTTAGGTCCAAAGTCAATCTGACATTCTACAGCACTGCAATAATGTTGAGTTTCCTATAAGTTACAAATGACTTGGCATCTCTAATGACATTGAAGACTTCAAGTATATATTTTTGAAATTGTTCACTAATTAACGTTCGTGACCGTACATTCATCTTTACTTAAAATAATATAATAAATGCAGAAATTAATGTGATAGATTGTCTGTATTAAGCTTTGTTTGAAAAAAGTTACGAAAATAAATAAATAAAACCGGTCAAGTGCGTGTCGGACTCGTGCACTGTGGGTTCCGTAATTAAGATAACATGGTCATTTTTTTTACATTTTTGGCTATAAATCAAATAATACAATACAAAACATTGAAAAAAATAGTTTTAAAATGCGCAGATTGCGTCCTTTCATATTATTATGAAACCCCATTTGCTATAATCAAACCACTATCATTTTTTAACCCCCCCGTCTAGACCCCTCTTCGATTATTAAACAAATCATTTCATATTTTTTTATTAAATACAGATGCAGGCAAGCAAGTTGCACAATTATGCCAAATTTCAAGTTGATAGCATTAGTAGTTGCTGAGAAAACCTGCTGTGACATACAGACAGAAAAACAGACAGACAGACAACGAAGTCTCACGCAAGGGCTCCTTTTTTATTTACCATTTTGGTACGGAACCCTAAATACAGTGTTGTTAGCTTTGTAGCTAGGTTTTGAGTGAACGTGATATGTAGACGAAAAAAAAAACGAGGTTTCTTAGTTTGACTACGGACCTCTAAAATTACGTGACATTATAAACATTGTAGAACGGGTCGTGTTTTTTCGGGATAATTAACCACGCAGCTTAAGGGCCGCTTCCACATTTGTTTGCATTATTAACGTAATTAACATGAAATAATGATATTACTTGCTTAAATTAGCTTATTACATTGTTATCCTAAATCCTACTTACCTCTCTAATATTATAAATGCGAAAGTTTGTGTCTGTAAGTTTGTTACTCCTTTATACTGCAACGGATGGTCGGATTTTAATGAAATTTTCAATGGAGATAGCTTATAGCCTGGATTAACACATAGGCTACTTTTTATACCGGAAAAGTTAAGATTCCCGGGGGAATAACGATAGTTTTAAATCTACGCGGACGAAATCGCGGGAAAACTACTAAAAGTATATATGTCAGTTTGTGTGTCCTGTCCATTGGTTACGTCTTCACGGCTAAACTAAAACTAATTTCGTTAAAAATTGTAATGGATAAAGGGAGAAAAAGGACATAGAATACTTTTATCGCAGAAAATTCTGCAGTACCCAAGGGAATGACAATGACCAAGCTCCACGCAAACTTGGTCCCCTGTTAAAGTAAGGTATCTAAGTAAAAGACAAAAAATTAAAAATGCTTATTCAGTAACATGGTTACCATGGCATCCTAAAGCTAACTGCTTTTAGGTTGAGAGAAAGGGACATAGTTATAGCAGTTATGCAGCACTGTCTATTTCTTTAATACTAAACTATACTGCTTTAGTAATCCCCCTGGTCGCACAGGCACTTTTACTCGTCTTTGATATTTTTATTATTGAATAAAAACATTAGTGAATTTTAAACAAAATGGAAATATACAAGTAGGTATTCAAATCTATTATTATTTGAAGGACACAAATAAATAACACACATATCAGTTCCAAGTTAAACAAAAGCCGGTCAAAATACGAACTCCGTGCTTTATCACTAAATCTTGCACTGTCTCGCTCCCACGCCCTGTAATCACGTCAACGATTAGAATTCTTTCAGCTCCTCTCGTCTGGAAACGTAGTTCTTTGCAGTCCTATTCCAGAGCATTTCAAATGAATAGTATTATTCCTTCACACGTATTATTTTAGCATTGTTTTCCTGGGGTGTGATTCTCTCAACAACGACGAACGGACGGACGCACGAGCTAATGTGCAAGAGGCTAGTTTAAGTATCCCGTCCGAGTAAACAAAACACATTTTAGCACGTGCATTTTCAATTTGGCAGCATGGCTTTTCGAACGTATCTCTTCTATCTCGGTCCCTCACTGCTGAGGATCGCGACCACAGGTTATGTTACGCCAGTCTGTGCGATTGTACGCCGAGTGGGCCGCCCGGTGCATACTGCCGCCCACCGCCTTCCTAATGACGTCAGACCATCTTGCTGGTGCTCTGCCTTGAGCACGCTTTCCATCAATCTGGCCCAAAATTATTAGCTTCTCCAGACTGTGCTTCGAAGAACGCACGATGTGACCGAAGAAGCGGAGGGCGCGCTCTTTGCAGATAGCAGAAAGCCGCTTGATGATGCCTAACTCGTGCAGTATGGACTCGTTGGTTGTCATGGCAGTCCAGGGTATACGAAACAGACTCCGCCAACACCACATTCGAACGTATAAGGCTACCTAATTGAGAATGCACGCGCTAAAATGTGTTTTGTTCGCTCGGACGGGACTGCTTAAATTCGCCGCTGAGCTTTCGCTCGTTCGTCCGACCGACCGCTGCTTTAAAGAGAATAACACCCCTGCTGTCAACATTATCAATATTTTGAAACTTCATGGTTATGGAATACGTCAGATTTGACTTCTTATCGACCGGGCACTATAGTTGTCTTATCCGTACGAAGAAAGACACCAATACGAACACTGCCGCTTGACGGTCAGATAAAGTATAAGATAAATAACACACCGCTGCGCTCGCCAGTTCTTTTTGTGTGAACTTGGCTGGACACGCTACCGCGTGTCTAAATAGTGGTAGTGATCCTGACGGATAGACCCTGCACAAGATCCTACGATTTTAGATTTCTTACGTATCATTTTAACAATATCTTAAAGTTTTTTTTAAATGGTAATAAAAAATATTCCTTCTTGATCGGAATATGGCTGCGCATTCGCTGACAAAGGCAGCGTGCAATTATTCAAAAGGTGCCGTTCGAGGGCATTTGATTTACTGACTGACTTGCACCAGCTTTGGACTTCTGCACGAATTTCAAATTATTTCCATTCCGCTTCATTTTATTAACACGTAAACGGCTGTGAGACGTGAGTATTTGCATTGTTGAGGTTGCCGATGCTCATGAGCTTTGGGGCATTAAAACACAGTTAAACATCACATGCCATAAAAAAAACAAATGAACAAAAATCAGAATAATTAAATCAAAATTGGAAGGAATGTGAGAGGTTATTGTTTTGAGGTTACGCTGTAACATAATTTTTTATTAGTTAATGGATCCAAATCGAAACTGGGCCTCTATTGTATGACGTTAAATAATATAGCTTTTGACGTGTTATCGTTTGTTTCTACCTCAGCCGCCATTAATGTCAAGTAAATAAGAGCTATCAATACTTTACATAACCAGTGATCGTATCTAGGATGCAAGTGAAGCCCGTTATTTTAACATGGATGAATATGACTTACAATCCCGAGAGTCTATTTAGTTACATGCCTTTATAAAAAGGTAAATAACTCGTAATTTTAAGTAATTAACACTATAAAATTAACGAAATATGTAATAACAAAAAAAAAACAGTGCTGCATAGAAGAACTGAACGTAACTTGCACGTCTTATCTTTTATGGTATTTTTATTATTTTTATCTGTTTATTAGTTTAACCCTAGACAAAATTTATTAATTATTAACAATAACCCATTTCCCAAAATCCCGGGAAATCTCGAGTCACATCCATGTTAAGCATAACGTGAGGTCGTTCACCCCAAATTGCATCCTAGATCTGATCACTGTACAAAAACGAAAGTACGAATAAGAATAAGAATAATAATAATTTATTGTTTAACCTTGTAAGGCCCACCATACTATAAACAGGTTTTTTTTTGTCAGTGGGACTTTGCACCTACCATCAAGGCAATAAAGTTCAATTACGTTTGTTCAATAATAGCAAATTCAGTTTATTAAAATAGGAAAATAAACTTTATTCCTTTTGCAACACAGTTTAAATTAAATTGCCTTGATTATTTACATCCTATTGCACGCTGGGCCTGACGAGGTTAAAACTGTGTCGGTATAAGGATCACAGGTCAATAGCAACATTGTTTTGCACAGTTGAATTGAAGCCCTGGAATCACTTATTTCGGTATGTTAATCACTCCACAATTGCACACAGTGTCTGAAGAAAATAACAAACGATACATTTAAAGACTTATAAAATACATGGTAGAAATTGAGAAGCTGTTTTTAGTAGGAGATCCGAATATGAGACGATTTGGACCGGGCTGTTTATTCGATGAAAAGTATTTAATGTATATAATTAAATATGTTTTTTTGATATAACTTTGTTTAAAAAAATACAATAGCTTGTTTAATGGACAAATTACATACCAATCGAAAGTAGAATATGCAAAGACGTTAGTTTGACTATTTTTTTCCAGTCTAACTATTGGGTAGGCAGGTATAAACAGGTAAGTCGGTACTAGTAATTTGCACCAAACCTAATGTTTGCATATTCTATAGACTTTATACTTTCGATTAGTATGTAATATTTTTATTAAACAAACATTTGCAATTTAAAAAAATTGCGCCACATATTATTTAGCGTATTCAATTTGATATAAAATACTTTTCATCGAATAAACAGCCCGGTGCAAATCTTCACCTATTCGGATCTTAGACAATTTATTCTTTAAATAAACTATAAGTACTTACTTTATTTTGTGGTAACAATTTAATCAAACAAATCTACTGTATTTTTTAAACTGTGACACTTTTGGTCCTGATAACACTCTCAGCGCCCATGGCTCAAATTTTTGTACGAAATGGATCCAATACGAGTTGTCGGCTTTGAACACGTTAACACCGTGGACCTTTAATTTAAGTTCTGTCCTAATTCCGGCGGCGGGCGGCGACGCGTGAATGGCGCTAGCCTGTTATTTACCGCGCTGACAACGTAGCCGGGAAAAGGATTGAAACGGGATTGCGGTAAATGAGGTGGCGTTTAACTTAGTACAAATTAAAATAGTTTAGTTACAGAAGATTAAGATAATAAGTAAGTACGAGGGCTGCCTTTTAAGTTCTGTCGTTTGCAAAACTCCCGTGATTATTAAAAAAAAAACTAGTATTATCTTAAAATATTTGAATTTAGAATTCAAAAACAAAAGAATGTCTCGAGATCGGCCGATTCGTTTTAGTACAGCGTCGGTTCAAAGTTGACAAGTCGGTTGTGAAAATGGAAATTTCGAAGGAAAATTTACGAGGGATAATATTTTACAACTTTAAAAGGGGTTTAACGCGTCTTCAGTGCTTTGAAGAGCTGACTACGGTTTTTAAAAATGAAGCACCATGCATCCAAACTGTGGAACGTTGGTATTTGGAATTTCAACGTGGTTGCTCTAGTCTTAGTGATAGGCATCGTGAAGGCCGACCAAAAACAGCTGTAACCCAGGAAAACATTGATGCTGTACGGCAACTGATCGTCGAAGATCGCCATGCGATATACCGCGAGATAGAAGCTTCATTAAGCATTTCAGGGACCAGTGTTCAAAATATATTGCATGATCACTTAAGTGTAAAAAAAATGATCTCACGCTGGATACCACATTTACTTAGTGAAGACCAAAAAACGGCTCGCGTTAGATGGTGCCGCAAAACTCTGCGGCAATTCAACCGAGGAGACTCTAAACACGTTTATGACATTATGAGTGGTGACGAATCTTGGATATATGCCTACGATCCGGATTCTAAACAGCAGTCGACTGTTTGGGTGTTTCAAGATGAGCCAAAACCGACCAAAGTAATACGCTCACGGAGCACTTCGAAAAAAATGGTCGCCACGTTTGTAGCGAAAAGTGGCCACGTTGCGACCATCGTGCTCGAAGATCGTAAAACAGTTAATGCTGACTGGTATACCACTGTTTGTTTACCAGAAGTTATCGGCGAGTTCCGAAAAAATAACCCAAGACGTCGTATAGTACTGCACCACGATAATGCTAGCTCGCACACCGCCCGGCAGACAATTGCGTTTTTAAAAGAACAAAACGTCGAAAATTTGGATCACCCGCCGTACAGTCCAGACTTAAGCCCTAATGACTTCTTCACTTTTCCAAAAATCAAGCAACGACTTCGTGGTCAACGGTACCGGACGCCTGAAGAAGCGGTTGAGGAATACAAAACGGCCATTTTGGAGACCCCGACTTCGGAATGGAATAAGTGTTTCGAAAAGTGGTTCGATCGAATCAAAAAGTGTATTACATATCACGGTGATTACTTTGAAAAACAATAAATACCATTTAACACTTAAATTGTCTTTAGTTTTTTCAAACGACAGAACTTAAAAGGCACCCCTCGTAAGTAGGCCGCGCGGGAATTATAAGTGTTTTTTTTAACCTGCCATAATGAAATTGTCTAGTGACGGAATATAAAATTGAAACAGACCGATTTTTGGGATATTACTGATACTAGACTCATACAAGTCTTCCTCCTGGTAATCCCTTTTTTTTCGTCTTGCGTAGTATAGATTAGAGGTGTCTTCACTCCAATATCTTCTAAAATATTTTCTCTAGTAAAATATTTTTTTTATCGTATTTTTTTCTTCGGCGCATTACTAAAAGGTTGCCGTACTGCGAGTATTATACTGCCCTACTAAGCATAATGGCGATATCTCAGACAAAACATCTGTAGAAATTGCAACCTAGTTACAAACATAAGAGAGTTGAATCTGCTTTGGCTATTTTATGTAGTTATTGCATTTTTGCTTAGGAGGGCAGTATAACTTGCGGAAAATAATCAGTGTGTTAATTTGGTTCTTTTACTTTGATTCCTCATAAAAAAACGTTAGCAACCCACACGTTTATATTTATGTAATTGTTTTACCATGATCTATGGCTATAAACTAGTCATAATAAATTCTTCTATCTATTCTTTCTTAGCTCTGCCTACCCCAAACTGGGAATAAAGGCGTGAGTTTATGTATGTATGTATTCTTTCTCTAAATATAGAGACATCAAAGAGGACCTATAAAGGGCACCTTTGAGCGGTGAACAAATTGACGGTAATATAAGTTGGTGACACGGCGCTGCTGGACCTCCGCTCGGCCGCGCGAGAGAGTCCGCCCACTTTATTAAATAACTGCAGCTTAGTTGTTCATGTATACCCTATAATCTATAAGGTGTTATTATACTTTCTTTCTACACATAAAGCTATAGTATTGTTTTATACCTGACCGCCTTTACTGTCAAGTTAATAAGAGCTGTCTCACCGTTGACGATACTATAACAATAGTGGAAAAGACGATGTCAAATAAGCTCCTGCGCAGAATATAACAAGTAGTTTAACTTGGGCATGTCCATGTAAAATTTGCAAATTCAACTGTGTGAATTTGTTTTTATCTCTAGTTTCCCAGAAAAGGAAAGTATTGTGGTAATCCAGTCTTAACTATTTTTATGCGAAATTTCACATAAATCTGTTTCCACTTTTTCAGCGTGATTAAAATACAAATAACATTGGGTATCCTTCCAAATATTTTCATTTACTAGTAGAATTATTAAATCAAATACATACATACATACCTACATACCTTCACGCCTGTAATCCCATAGTGGGGTAGGCAGAGCTACAGAATTACCTACAACTTTAAGAACTTTACTTTATTTATTATTAAATACAGATTTTTACAAAAAAAACCTTCTCTTTAAAAAACATAGAAAATGTACTCTCTCATTGTCATGCTCTGGTCAGACCCACTCTCCTCAAACTTATTTCTATAACAAATATTTGATAGCTGCGAGTAAACTCGACAGTGAACTTTGCCCCAGTGGAGCAAAGTCCAGGTTTGTTTACACCCGGCCTGTTTGTGTTTCAGGGCAGATGGATTTTGTAATTAACTCTCGTTTAGTATTACATTTAATTTTAAATTGTGTTTGTGGCGTTTCCATTTTGTTTCACCCGACTACGAGAAGCTGAAAGAAGGGTTATGATTTTAACCGACATACACTGACATTTTACTCGTTCATTTATTAAACTTTTATACAAATAAATTATACAAAAACAATGAGCCGCCTTTAAAAATGCAAAAAATAACTTCTTTTCATTTGGGAAATGTATAAGTCAGTCAAACTGAAGTCAGCTTTTAGTTAAGATATTGTGGGATGCCTACTTTAGTTTAACTGACCTATTACAATTTCAAAAGAGTTTTTATTTGCGTTTTTGAAGGTAGTTGACTGTTTAAAAAAACAAGTAATCATAATTATGCTGTTATTTAGACCCATTACTGAATGAATAAGAATCTATAGGATATTTCAAGCTAACAGTAAGCAACTCCGTGGGAAAATCATAGTAGTGTATTACATATTTTAACCATTTAAATGTGCTTCATCAGAATCGTCATAGCCGCTCCAGTATCCTAATCAAAATATCATATCGCCCCCCTTGAAAAAGGTTCCATTCACGAGTTCCAAAAAGAAAATGTCATTGTGGTACAGTTCAATGGTGAGTCAGGGTACAATTTTGCTATTTTGTACTCGAATGAGGTCAAAAATCGAAGAGAGATTCACTTTACCTCCCAAACTTTTCGAGCGACTTTAACATATAGGGTGATATACGGCAAAAAAGAAATGAAATGAAATGAAATAGTTTATTCCGGAAAACAGGTTCCATAAAAAGACTAAAAATACACAATTTAAACTTAACTAAGAAACTATAATGTAAAGGGACTAAACCACTATATAGGCGGCGCCACGGGTCACCCGGAACCCGCGATGACAGGCTTATGGTATGGTTTATGGTAGCCCCTCCAACGCTCGTGAAGCGGGCTCGCGTCCCACTCCCTTACCGCCGAAAGCAGAGTGTTGGAGGAGGTGTAGATGGCCCTTCTGGCGGTAGCGCTCCTCGCGCGCAGCAGCGCGGGCCAGCCTGGCGCGCGCCCCTCCGCGAACATGACGCTTGCGCTGCACCAGCGCGGCAGCCGGAACATGGCGCGCCATTCGTCGTTGTACTGCACGCGCATATCCCTCGCGGCAGCACAGGTGTAATGTGACCACAATTCAACTGTATAGACGCTAGTGCAGAAACTTATGAACAGTTGCCTTCTGACACCTTCGCTGCACTTGGCGAACCTTCTGGCTAGCATATTCGCCCGCACCGCAATAGCTCGTCTCTGTATCTCTGTCTTTGTGGTCTTTCATACTCGAAAAGGCTACTTATGTATAAAATAGTTTGTTTTTTTCCTTACATAATTTCAAATAATAAAAACTGGGCCACTGAGAATCAAGCGGTACGGAACTCTCAGTCCGCGCGTCCAAATCGCACTTAATTGGTTATTTATTAACTAATAAGACTCTTTTTGACTAAAACCAGCCAAATTCTAACAACACCTGAAAGTAAAAATAACCAAAGTATAATTTCATTATCCCTCAACCCGAAAATTAAGGCCCTTCTCCTAAAATTTATATGAACTCTCTTTTTATCCTCCTCGCCCCAATCCCGGGCGTCTTGAAAGACATTTAAAATAATCACGGACGTTATCCCGCGCATAATGGGAGTCCTGGGATCGCGGCCACAATAGCCAGGTTGTTTCGTATCCTACGTACCGGGGTCGTTTTAAAAAACATATCTAAGTAAAATTTTCAAGTTATCACGAAAGGCGGGAATTTCAATGTTTAAAATTAATAATCTCAAATAAAAAGTGTGCTACCGAGTGTTCGTCGATATTTTGTAAATTACCAGCCTAATTTGAACCAAGGAATTGGAAGTAACTCGTAGTGACCTGTATTTATTACCTACACCAATCAGCGGGTGCACTAGAAAGAACCTGATTTATAAAAACAAAAAAAACTCATTGTTTGCTTACCCAGGTTATAAAGTCCGAGTTACAGTAAAATACAAATGTAGAACATAAACATTTTTGATATTATCTACGAGTCACACTATTTTTATTAACTACTACAAAAGTTTGTGAGTGTGTGAGTGTGTATGCATGTTAGTATGTTTGTTACTTCGTCGTTCGTTTGTTTGAGAACAGTTCCCCGTCGCATGGCACTTGCAGGGAAGAACCCGCGCGTTATTGGTCCCGCCTTTTACGAACGTCTACCCTCTGAACTTAGGAATGAACTATCCGACGAAGCATTTGGACGCGGGCTGAAAACCCTTTTATAGGAAAATCCATTATACTCAGTCAAAGAGTTTATGGACCTTAATTTATGACTAGGTACATAAATTATTTAAAATGTTTACATTTGATCTGTTGTTGTTTTTATTATTTCTGATGTTTTGACTTATTGTTATTTATTTTTAAAAAAATGCTAATTTGGTTGCATGCTATTCTTAAGACGATCCTTAACGGTGATAATTCCTTAGTTTTGTATTGTTATTGTTATCCTGACTTCTTATTTCTATTTTCGATTATAAATTTGTGTATATTTTTGACGATTCCAATGTAATTTCTTGTACTTTTGACATGACATGCAATGTATACTGTGACTTACTTTGAAAAATAAATATCATTCATTCATTCATTTTTCACGCTAGAACAGGTGTACGGTATGCATTAGAATTAAAAAATATAATAGAGATAGCTCATAGGTACTGTGTCGTGCCGTGTGGTTGCCGGCTTGGAATAGTGCCACTCCATGTCTTCCCGTGGAAAGTCGTGAGACGTCTAAGGGAAAAATGGCTTGTAGTATGTATTTAGGCGATGGGCTTGCAACCTGTCACTAATGTACAATGGTAAACATCTTTGCCTGTTTGTGCGAATTACGATTAATGAATTAACAACAAGTTTTTAGAGTTTTTGGTAGGTAATCCTGTGGCTCTGCCTACCTCACCGGGAATGAAGGCGTGAGTGTATGTATGTATGTATGTATGTTTGTGTTTATATCAGGCTGAAATGGCTTTACAGATTTAGATAAAGTTTGGCAGTTCTTAATCTGGATTGACATAAAAGATATGGATGGAGTCGCAGGCTGAAGCATGTATTTACAGTAGCAACAAAATACCCACACAAAAATATCATCAGTATACACAATAACGCATTATGTGTCAAATTACCCTCAACCTTTTGTATAAAATAATGAAGGTCTCCTTCAAAGGTTATCAGTATTTCAATTTTATAACACGAAAAAAACTCTTCAATTTTGAGCACACGCATTTTTGTGTAACTTTTTGCAATATCGCGTTAGGAATTCCAATAAAAGGGAATTTAGAATGTGAGAAATTTCTTTAAGTCTAGACATATTTCATTAGGCCTTTGTTTTTAATGTGCTGATCGATCGATTTGGTTTAAATATTCAAAGCTAAGTAGGTAGTTGTTAACCTACTTTTATGTGTTTTATTTTATTATTTTGAGTTCTATTTGTGTTCTTGTATTTTGTATTATTTTAACATTTTTATGGGGGCCATGCCTGTTAAATAAAGTTTATTAATATTATTCTAGATATTTATTAAATTTTCTGTACATTAGATTTTTTATAACAAATATTCAAATATAAAAGTAAAATAACAATACTAATACAAAAAAAATAGACATTATAAAAAACCTAACCTACGAGTACCGCCGGCAGCGGGGCAAGGCTCAAGCTACCGGTGGTTAGGGCTGCAATGAGAGGAACCTCCTCACAATACGTGCCATGTCGAGGAGTACTGCCTTCTGTATCTGGCCCTTGATCCAGCCATCTAGCGAGAGTCTCTTGAGGTGCTGGTCGAGACTCTTCGCTATAAGACCGTTTGCCGAAACAACTATCGGGACAATGATCGTTGAGTCAACATCCCACATGGCAGTCACCTCGTGAGCCAAGTCAAGGTACTTGCTGAGTTTGTCCTTCTCGGCCTTCACAAGGTTCTCGTCATGCGGGATGGTGATGTCGACGAGCACTGCTCGGCGTTGAGATCGATATGTCAACACGATATCAGGCTTATTGGCAACAATAGTCCTGTCCGTGATGACAGATCGATCCCAATAGAGCGTAGCACGACCATTTTCGAGAACTGGCGCCGGTGCGTACTTATAGTACGGCACTTCAGACTCTACAAGACCATATTGAAGAGCAAGTTGCTGATGGATGATCCTGGCTACGAGGTTATGTCTGTGCAAGTACTCGCCGTTGGCCAAATGCGAACAACCGGAAATTATATGTCTGAGGGACTCGCCGGGGCAACGGCATGCTCGACAAATGTCAACCTTTCCATCCCTCAGAATATATTTCCGGTAATTGTTCGTCATTATGACCTCGTCAGCAATTGCACAGACAAAACCTTCGGTTTCCCCAAAGAGGTCACGTATTATTATTATTATTATAATAAAATATTTTAAATATATAATTAAATATCTTTACTATGATACGTTCTTGTTTGTTTGCTTTTTGTTCGGTCTGGAACTCTAGATGTTTCCACGCCTAAACCGAAGGCAGTTTAAAGCCCGGAGATAAACATAAACTATTCCGGCCCGCAAAACTAAGTATCACACTTTTAATACTAAGGGCCGAGTTCACCAACAGTTAAACGGACGATTAGCGGTTTAACGGGTGAAAAATGTATTGATTAACAGCTGATTAAGACTTAATCGTCCGTTTAATTGTTGGTGAACTCGGCCCTTAGTAGTATTACAAGTGTGATACTTAGTTTTGCGGGCCGGTACATTACAAGGAAAATAAACAGCTAAAGAGGGAATATCGATCGACAAGTTGTGTTTGTGTATTGTATGTGTGTGTCTGTGGAAGAAGTCGCAATAAAAAAAAAGTGAAGTATATATTAATTAATTATTAATTTAAACATCGCACAATACACTTTTAATAATAAATATGTTATTAAAATAACAACAAAAGTTAACATCAACATTGCGAGTTCATATTCACCACTAAATTAAACTAATTCAAAACTAACAAACTATCAACTACGCTTGTGTATACTCGTACTTTCTCATAACAAGTTTATTAGGGAAAATGAAATGTAAATAGTTGTAATGTAGAGTACATTTTCGCGTGGGACTAATCCCGTCCAACTTTGCTAATAAACAACAAACACGGCGCAAATTTCAATACCTACTGAGAGAAATGCTGCGATTCCACTTTATAATCATAATACAGGATGTAAATTATGATAATTGATAGAGTAAGGAATGAAAAGGTCAGAGAGAAATGTGGGTTAAAATAAGATGTAGTGACTAAGATTGAAAAGGTCATGCTTCGATGGTTCGGTCATTTGGAAAGGATGGATGAAAGAAGATCGACGAAAGAGATATACAGAGCAAAAGTGAGGGGGAGGGTCGGAAGGGGCCGCCCTAGGCTTACTTTTTCGAATCAAATCGGAGAATTACTGGAAAAGGGCCAGATCTTAAGTACCCGAAACCGACGTGCATGCATGACTCGATGTATGAATGTGGAAGAAGCGAAAGAGATTTGTCAGGATCGTAGCAGGTGGAAAGAAGTGGTCTCTGCCTACCCCTCTGGGAAACAGGCATGATTTAATGTATGTATGTATTTCCAGGATGTACAAGAATTAAAACCCTGACGAGTTAAACCCATGACGCTTTGGTTAGTATTGATTAAGTCGTTATAAAAGACATTTAACTTTCTCAACAGTGAAAGTCATAATTAGACATTAAAATAGAAGCACTGCATGAAATAAAAAATATTTGCTTACATACTCTATCTTTTGTGTAGAATTGCCTTTAAGTAGGATAGAATAGGAGCTCATCAAAACTTCTTACAGATATAAATAGTCTATTTGTAAAAAGATAGTTTTCATGCCCTTTTTTCGGCCGTCGAGTGAAAACGTTGTACGCGAACAAAGTTAAATTAATAATGCTACATTTAAAGTAATACACAAAGTAATACATATTCAACTGTGGTAATACTGGCAAAACACACATAATTTAAATTATTAATGCGCCAGTAATATGTAACGTGAACTATTTCCTCTGAGTTAGGAAGTTGTGTTTACTATTAAGTGTTACTACTGATGTAACTAATTTCACCCTGTATATTACGAGGCAGCCCAACTTTATAACTAAACTTCCATTGAACAAAGTTGCGTTGGTAATTTTAACCAAAACAAACTTACTTTGAATCCTATGATGATGAGAAATTAAAATGAAAGCTAACATACAATTTATGATTTATGGTGAAAAATATGTCCGTAATATCTATAGGTTTTAACGCATTCACTGCCAGTAATGTTTTTCGAACTTTCGCCAGGTGCCACATCTTTTGTTTTATACGGAACTTGTGTACTGTTAGAACGCACATATGCGTTGAGGGCACTGGGTGGAAGTCACGGTGACGCATATATGCGTCGGTGGCAGTGAATGCGTTAAGCCCCCTTATCATCAGGTGGCCTATGTGCTTGTTTGCCTTTTTCTTGTCATTCAAATCCATACTAATATTATAAATGGGAAAGTGTGTATGTTTGTCCGTCTTTCACGCTTCAACCACTGAACGGATCGAGATGAAACTTGGCACACATATTGGTCCTGGAATAGGACATAGGATAGTTTTTATCCCAGAAAATTGGACAGTTCCCGAGGGAGCAGCGATAAACGACTTTTACGCGGCCGGAGTCACGGGCGAAAGCTATTTATATATAAATAATAATAGTACAATATAAAATCCTCGCCCACATTTTAAAAATGCGAAATTATTTGTCAGTTAAGTTATTAGTTTAATAATTTTCGATGGTAATCAATATCAAAGGCCTGCTTCGCATGAACTTGGCCGTTTTTTTTAAAATACAATTTCGCTTTGCAATACCTTTGAATACGAGTAGGCAAATTTTCTAGTAGAAGTGAATAACAAACACAGCATCATTATAAATTCCTGTGTAGTTACGTTCCCAGTTTGCATTCCGGGAACGTTACCGCTCAACAAAAGCAATCGCCCGCAAACACATCGACGATGCCCCTTGAAGTGGACAAAGCCGCGTCCCCGACACAGTCAACATGGCGACATTGCCTTTGTGCCCCGTGAGTGTAACATTGTTCCCTTTCAGTTAATTAAGGTGTTGAGCCTCCTTACATATGCAGTTGACGTTGGAATTGAATTGTAAACTAGGAATGGTTGAGCTGTTGGTGCCTGTGAAAGACAACTTGATCAGAGGTTCGTCAATAATGGTTTCCACGTTTCGTTACTTTGCGTTACTGCTGCAAGGATCGACTATACCGAATCTTAATAGATGTTGATGCAATGTTTACGCAGAGGCGCGTCGACTGCGTCACGTTTTTAACGCGTCTCTTACGCTGACCGGTGTTGTCACGTCACGTCGTAATGAACGTGGCAAATGGTCCTAGCGGAAAACCAATGCTGATTGCACATTCACCAACATGCTGAGTTGGGATCATTTCATATCATCACGCATTTAGGTCAGCCATATGTTTTATGTTTCTTTTGTTTAGTTTGTTTTGTCCTATTGTTAGATCTCTGAATAAACATTTTTATTTCTTCTTTCCCAACTACATTTTGTGTTTTTGACACAGCTCAATTTACACACCATTAGCATATTTTAAGCATCAGTGTGATCGATCGTGTATTCAATTTAGAGTGGTAAAATATAACTAGCTACATAATGTCAATTATTTCAACTGGCATTATGATTACATTGCAAATTCTGAATCCTATTAAAATGATTTGAAATTAAATTGTACGAGCTAGAACACTAGTGCATGTGAGAGACAGCTGATTGTTCAAAGGTTCGTCAATAACGCTTGTCAGTATTGCATTACATACTCATACAACGGCATAATAACTATGTGGACGAACAATGGAAGTGTCTTATAAAACCTAACAGGTAAAGCAATTAATCGTGCTATATACGTTACAGGCCAACTTTTGAATGCATAATATCCAGAGGTCGGAATAGGTAGTGCTTATTAACCTAAACTTGATTCATGTTCATTCATGCGTGAGTGAGATGGGAATACGTTATTGAATGAAGATGCATCAAGTTTAGGTTAATAAGCACTACCTATTCCGACCTCTGATAATATCACAATTCGAAGTGCAATCTTTAACCCCGTAAGAGATTTAAGACCTTTAATGAGAAAATTGAAAGTTTTTGTTAAGGCCAATTAAGCATGTTCATCCAATACTAGGAGCTTTTTTAAACTTCTTTACATAAAATAAAACAGCATTAAAATTAACTTGAATAGCGGACAAAGCTATACAAGTTTATCTGCAAGTGTGTTCACTCGTGAGTCACAAATAATATGAATTTACATACTCAAGTTATATTATTCTCGTGGGGTTGCCGAGTTAGAATAGTGCCACTCCATGTCTTCCCGTGGATGTCGTAAGAGACGACTAAGGGAATAAAGGCTTGTAGTACTGTTAGGCGATGGGCTTGCAACCTGTCACTAATACGCTGGTAAACATCTTAGCCTAATTGTGCAAATTGTGGTTATAGAATTATCAACAAGTTTTTAGAGATGTTTGTAATTCTGTAGCTCTGCCTACCCCACTCTGGGAACGAAGGCGTGAGAGATTATGTATTATGTAAGTTATATATTATAAAAAAAAACAACAGTTCTCTAATCTGATGTAAATGCCCTAGCAACAGTGCACTCTTCAGCATAGGAAAGCTGCTTTCATGTGTTTTTAACGGTGAGGGTTATTAAAAACTAGTTTATATATTTCAGGCGACAATCCATTTAAAATATTTGGAAGTAAATACGTATTCGTTTTTTTTATAGATTTATACACTGCCGATGGCTAAGTAACTAGGCACCACTGAATTATTAATGTTAAATTATTTTGTTATTGTCTTTGGCAAAATAAAACAAAAACCTTTAAAATATACAAATGTGATAAAACAATACTAACAATATGCAAGATATCTTTTTTTTTGTTTTTTATCATATGCTATATCTTGACTCAAGTCTAAAAGAAATATAACCTACTGGTACTGGTATTGTTTGTCCAAGATTATTACTATAGCTAAAGATAGAAATTAATTTGTATTTATTCATTCGTGATTTCAAGCTGGAATATTTGAATCTAGTTGTATTTGAGTTGTATTAATTACTGAAATTCTGGAACAAATATTTATTGGGCGAAGTTGCCGAGTACCTCTCCGGCGACATTCCTTCAAACAAGATCTGAGGATTATTTGGTTCACCGATGTCGTTATTGAAGTTGACAAGTTTAAAATCATGACGGTCTTTGAAAAGTTACTCCAATCAGTGGCAAGCGAGATTATATATAAATTTGTAGTTATATTATCATGTAACATACCATCTTATCCATTAACCCACCGCCAAGCAGTAATGTTTGCATTGCTGTGTTCCGGTGTGGGGATAAGACAACCGGTGAAATTACTAGCATAGAGGCATTCCATCTTAGTCCTCAGGGTTGGCAACGCATTTGAAGTCTTAGGATTGCAGTTTTGAGATTGTAGTCTTGAGATTTCAAATGTCTTTGGATCTCAGATCCCACTTACCATCTGGTGGCCTGACTGTTACATCGATACAAACCACTAACATAACTCACGCGCAATTGACACTGTCAGGGAACCATTATACGGTGTACTTAATCTCATAATTGTGGAGCCACCTTAAGGATCTATTAAAAAGTAAACGTTAATAGTACAGGCTACAATTTTTAATGCCATTATCTTGCCATGTTGACGAAATTCATTTTCATGACTTGACGCCGCTGTCTTCACGACAGAAGTCTTTAATTGTTCATCCAATTAAAGTTGGTAATTACACTAAATCAAATTCTTTAACATGAGAATCCAACAATATAATAATTGTTCCATCGTCTCGAAGTAACTCTCCAGTCATTATCAAAGAGCTACCTGAACCGTTGACGTCAATTAACTCATTACGCTCCGTCAGCGATTTAGATTAGTGCGTCGCGTTAATTACAACTCAGTCGACCATTTAACACGTAGTTACTGATTAACCTCCTTATTCATAATCTTACTATAAACCTATTTTAGTTAGAGTATTCTTCGTCTCTTTCTGTTAAATTTAAATGTCAAAATGTCAGATTAGGACACAGCATTATTATATAAGAATACTTTATTGTGCGTTTATGAATAAGGGTGTTAATTACAAAGAGAAGGCGAGGCTCATTTATTGTATACAGATATTGGCAATGAGAGTTAATAGAGTTAGTGAGGCCATTCCATCGATATCTTATAATATAATAGTTTCAAGTACAATTCTAAAAAAAATATGTTGCTGCCTGTTATACGTGGTCAAAATACATAGATATACAAACAATATAATCACGCCTCTTTCCATAGGGGTAGGCAGAGACCACTCCCTTGCACTTGCTACGATTTAGACAAACTTCCCTCGCTTCCTCCACACTCACATAAGTTTCTTAATACACGTGCGTCGGTTTAGGGTCCTCCTGACCTGGCCCTTTCTTAAATCGTTATGCGTACAGTAGTAATTTTTCGCTAAATCTTTGGAAAATGACAGATTTTCCTTGATAAAGATTAGATAAATTGATAAAAATTTGCGGGTTACCTGATGGAAAGTAATCACCACCGCCCATAAACACCAGCAACTCGAGCACAGTCGTCCGTCCGTTGCCGACGATTTGGGAAATGAAAGATCTTTTCTTGAAGACACCCATGTCGTAACTGAGGGCCCTGCCAAGATGCATTGCGCTAACTAGCGTTCCTATTCTATTCGTTTTTAAACCAATCGCTTCACTGCTGGATGACGTGATACGAAAAGTCACGTGATCTACCAGTGACGCGATTGGTTTAAAAACGAAACGAATATAAACGTTAGTTAGCGCAATGCATCTTGGCAGGGCCCTCTGGTCGGAAATACCGCCGAAGGTACCGCCGAGGTTCGTCTACGATTGGTTAAGGTTACGCATTTATAAAATTAATAAGGATATCGATGACACTAGACTAGACAGTGACATAATGCATCGTTCAGTATCCGTGTTTTAGAGGTATTGTACTGTTTTCAAAATAAGCTAATCGTTATAAAGTAAGTGAAAGAATTAAGTATAAGTAAAACCAAATATTTACAATATTTCATAACCCTCCGTTGTCAAAAAAATGTCTTTAACTACCTCTTTTAGAATAGAATAGAATTTAAATATTTTCTTCTTAAATTAAAAACAACAATTCTATTAGAAAACCAATTTCAAACAATCCGTTTTCTACTACTATTAAAAGTTTCTAGAATCGTTTATTTAAATAAGGTCAGCCACTTGTGGAAAGCAACTTGTATGATAATACAGAGAGCTTCACGATGAGCTTTCGCGTTGAACTTGCGAAGCTCGTGGGTACCTGGAACCTGCCGGGTGCCGAGTAAGTTTAATTACGTGCCAGCTTATCTTTACCGAACTCGCACAATAAAGTAAAATGCTTTGAACTTTTCAAGAGAAGTGTAATATAAAACGGTTTAGTTTACGATGATTGCATAATGGTTTTATACGTCTGTGCAAGGTTATGTTTTGAGCGGCATGTTTGTAATATGTTTCTATGTTCCTTCTTATACATTGAATGGATCTCTCGATTTTAGGTAAACGGGGTGTCATTAAAAAAAAACGAATAATTAACGAATGAAAATTCAACATAATGTAAGGTCTGTTCATTCTTACCTTTCTTACCTGAAAATTAACCTTTTTTGGCTAAAACAGCTCTTGTATCGTAAATAAAGTAAACTGAGTAAACATTAAAGCTTACTTAAGCTTAAGCTTAAGTTTGCTTAGCCTTATTAGTACAAGGGGATATTATTTCCCACTTCGCCTACTCTTATAAAATTAAAGTTATTTTTTAAATGGCAACACTTAACAAAGCTTACCATACAGTTTAACAGTTTTGATAAATTTAAGATTTATTTTACTGGTAACACTTTTTACTCAAACTTCATCTGTCAACAAACGTCAATGTCAAAGACAAAGGAGGTGAAAATTTCGTAAAAAACGGTGTTTGTCGGCGATGCGTGTCCGGATTCATAAAAAAAAATCAGGTAAGAGGATTTTGACACTACTTATGTCAAATTAAGTCTATTGTTTGTTATTTAGCATAGACAACACAGTTTGAAACTATTGCTTTGTCCAACAAATATCCCTTGAAGTTGTAGGGTCCAAGTGGGAAAATAATTCCCATTGTTCATTCATGACATAAAAAAAACTACGTTTCGAATTTCTCGTTTATGTTTTTAGTGAATTAAACAATATAATTTCGTATTTTCACGTCCATTTTAATAAAATAATCTATGTATTAATTTTATTTATCATGTTTGGTACACAATCATAACGTTTTAACGCATGTTTTCTGTGAAATAAGTCCTTGACTTGGTACGTTATAATTTTATGTTCTGGGCCTCTATTCAACACGGTAAAAACAATATCGTATTTGATCTGTTATCGTATTGTCAACGTTTTGATAGCTCTTATTTTCTTGACAGTAATGGCGGCTGACGTCATGTCATAACAATACCATAACAGGAAAACGATATCGTTTTTATCGCCTAGAATACTGGCCCTGATGTATAATACTATGTAATATTTTTAGATTCACCATACGAGTATAATGTCAAGGCATAAGAAAATACTCCGTAATAAAGAGATAGAGGATGTAGTGAACCATCTTGGCAATTTATCAGACTTATCAGATTTTGATTCTGACGATGACGAATTCTATGGCGATACTATCAATTGTCCATTAGAATCTTATCTAAATAACCCCGTTGATGATGATGCTATGATAGAAATGCGGTTAGAGCAGATGTTTGGAGTAACTGGTGACTTCGATGATGATTTGAGACAAATCAATTCGCACAGCCCAGAACCACAAATCGAAATCTGTCAAACGACGTTGTTGGAGTCCAAAACTCAGAATATGACTACGCAAATAGAATTCCACCCTTGGAGCCTCAGATTCAGCAGAATACTCTAGATCAACCATACCATTCAGCTTATTGGAATACCTCACTTTATACACAGGAAGTATGCACTTCAGTGCCAAGTAGTCCCTTGTTTCAGGACGAAATAACCATACCATTAAATGAAGTATGTGAAGGTCGTACATATTTACAAAATGAAGAAAACAATTCCACACCTCATCAAGAAACAGCAGTTCCTCCTCAGACGACCCCAGATAGTTCATACTCTAACAGAGAGTCACGCTTGCCTTTGCAAGAAATTACACCCAATGATAATGCCAGAAGTTTGCAACATACACAACCATCAACTGGGTCTGAGCTTTCTAGGACAAACGTCATACATAGAGACAGATCAAAACCTAGAGAATGGAAAATAACGGCTACAACTCATGAAATTCCGGTTTTTGATAAAAAAATCGAGCTAAAATTTCCCTATAATCACAAAACCCAACCAATAGAAATATTTGAAAAGTGTTTTCCAGATTATGTTACGCTGTTAATAGTAGAACAAACTAATAGGTACGCACGTCAGAAAAACAGTTATAATTGGGTGCCAGTCACCGAAGCAGAAGTTAAGGCTGTTTTAGATGATTCTACGAAAAGTTAACGTTTTGTTTCTATATTAATAATGATTATACTTTTTTCTATGAACTTTGCTGTTTTATTTTTAACTCCATATTAAAAAAATATGAAAAATACAGAAAACGCGACAAAAAGTCTTCAAGGGTAGGAGCATTTTTCACAATGTGGTTACCGGACAAGGGGAAATAATTTCCCACCCGAAATCACCCCTTCCACTTACCCCCCCCCCCACTTTTTACATATTTTTTCTGAATCTAGATGCCAAACTTACCTATAAATCAACTTTAGTTTCTCATTTGTAGAAAATTGATGCTCTGTCCTATTAAGGGTTAAGCATTAAGGCTTGTAGTACTGTTAGGCGATGGGCTTGCAACCTGTCACTAATACGCTGGTAAACATCTTAGCCTATTTGTGCAAATTGTGGCTATAGACTTATCAACAAGTTTTTAGAGATGTTTGTAATTCTGTAGCTCTGCCTACCCCACTCTGGGAACGAAGGCGTGAGATTATGTATGTATGTATGAGTAAACATTTTGGACATCACTTGGCCAATGTATTGTCTGTGATTGCTTTATTTTGTTTAAAATAGCTGGTTTAGCCAAAAAAGGTTCATTTTGAGGTTAGAAAGTTGTTTACTATATAAGATCAGTAAGAATGAGCAGACCTTATAGACGAATGGTTAGAAAGTTGTTTACTATATAAGATCAGTAAGAATGAGCATACCTTATAGACGAATATTATTTACAGTATGCTTCATGAACGAGGTCCAATTTATTATCTATTGATCTGTTGTTTCAGTCTGTTTAATTTAACACTCATCTTAGTCTTACAAGCATTTTGAAGAACCTTAACTAATATCAGATTTTTTTTGCTAAATACTTTTTTTTTTCAATCTTTATTCTCATTTAGCAGCAGTGTGAAAACATGTTTCTTTTGTAATTATTGGGTGTACCTTAATTATGTTTTTTCAAAGTAATTATGACTAAATTTACAGCCAATATAAGCCACGCAATTTGCTTTGACTATTCATCAATTAACATTTGCGCTCACATTATTTCATAAATTAATTTTCAATATTAATATTTCACTTATTGGATTGGCCGCTGTCGGTGTTGGTTAAAGGGCATTGGGTGAATTTGTTTGAAGAATATTGTCATATTTTTTTTCAGCGGCCGCAGATGATTTTTATTTAGTTATTTAGAGGACCTCGAAATATACAGACATATATAATTTATGGCGTTAAATAATATCGAAGCGGAGCTATTAAAGATTTAAGTATTCAGTTTTTGGTACTAAAAGTACGCCCAGGTATGAATATTTAAATATCTCGGCTCCGATGCACTTAAGAGTATTACATCACATAACAAAATATTTTTATTTTGAATAATTATATCATAATTTACCACTTTTAAGAATAGCCGCTCACCTTGCAAATGTATGACTTTTGCAAATGACAACTCTTTTAACCAAACCCCTTTGCATTAAAAACTTGATGAAAACTCTTTTGCAGTGTTATTATAGATACGACTTTTTTGTTTAAGTTACCTAGTTAATAACCTGTAGTTTGAGCACGAATATTTCAATCATACTCGTACGACAGGTTTTCGAATCGTCTTTACTATTCGATAACTTGTCTTAAATCTATCGTTAGCACGAACCTCTAAAACAGACTCACGTAATATGCATACCTTACTTAGTTAATGTAAACGTGCTATCAAATATTAGAGCTGGAAACGGGCACGGGCCGCAGATTCCAATCGCCATACACATTTTTCCCATGGCAATACGGTTAACGTGCGTCAGAATGTGACAGCGAACTTCCTGAGTAGGCATCCATAGGTATGGTTCCAACGGAAGACCAGCGCTGACTTAACGCATTCACTGCCACCGACGCATATATGCGTCACCGTGACTTCCACCCAGAGCCATCAACTCATATGTGCGTTCTTACAGTAGGCAAGGCTCCGTATAAAACCAAACATGTAGCACCTGGCGAAAGTTCAAAAAACAGTACTGGCAGTGAATGCGTTAAAGCCAGCATTACGCTGAGTTGGGACCATTTCGTGGCTGTTTTTTCTTTGTAAGTTTTTATTTGTTCTTGTTTATGTTTGTCACGAATAAATGATTTTCTTTCTTTTCTTTCTTTCTTTCATTGAAGGAAGAAACCGATACACTAGCTTTGTAAGAAAGAAGAACGTAAGAAAAATACATTTATGCACTACACACACAAGACACTCAGAAAGAAGTAGTTATTTAATTCAGAAATACCCTGTACCCCGCACCTCCACCAGTTGTGAGAGCTCTCTTTTCTTTTATAAATAAGAACTTCAATACCTGGATCGCTATTCCTTTCATTTACGTTTTCACGACACTATAATAATATTATAACACTTTTAGTAAGACTTCACGCAGACATCACTCGACTGACTATCTATCTTACAAAACAAAAAAAATTGAGAGAAAATTTCCGTTTAAATATTGCTGACATCGTATTCAGCTAGCACGACTTAAGATGCAGCCAGCACGCTACAAGCAATGAACCCTTACATTACTTACTCAATAGAAGGAAAAAATGGTTGTATTCGAGCTACTGTTGTTGACGATAAATTGTTTCTTTGTTAACAGAGGTGCACTACCCAACGGGACCCTGTGGCTGGGCGCGTTCAGTGCTGCCCAGTACCGCAGCGACGTGCACGCTGCCACGTACCGCTGCCGAGCAGCGAGCAGCGTCGGCGCCATCTTGTCACGTGACGTGCGCGTTGAGGCCGGTGAGTGACACGCACAGATGTTGATAGCACCATTACGATTTTTTTAACCCTGCAATGAATGAATTTTACTTGTATTTAAACATTTATACGTACTAGAGAACGCTCTTGGCTTCTTAGAATTCGTTTCTCGCTCCCCCCCTCTATCTAAGCGAACAGACAGCGGGAGTGACTTCATTTTATACTATGTAAAGATTTAGATGTGGTTATTGTAATACTTAATCAAGGTTTACTTCTGCGAAAATATTAAACAAAAGTACAAGTATGTGTACGTAATATTTCACTAAAAAATAACTCAAAGATTAAATAGATGTCAAACATTTATTAAAAAAACAAGTATTAAACTGATTGTGACATATTTAATTATGTGTCACTGGATGCATGATAGGGTTTAATAGCAAGGAGAAATGAGCTCACCACCATTACTAAGCATAGAAGAGTTTTATCTTAGCTAAGGTTTGCAAAGATTTGAAATAGGATTGCATTCTTAAGCTTCTAGTCTTAAAAACGCAAATATCTATGGGTGTCAGCTTACACTTACCATGAGCTGGCCTGTGTACTCGCTTGCCTTCCCTATATCTTAAAAAATCATTGAAGTTAATGTGATAAGTAAAGATTAATATCACTTCATCACCATCATTATTAATTCCTTCATGCCTTCCTGGTACTTACATCCACTGCTGACAATATGTCCTCCTCGGTTTTACTACTCGCCTCCATCAGTCTCCCGCGATCTTCAACAGATTGTTGATCCATCTTGTTGGAGGCTTGCCAACTCTTCGCTTTTTAGTATGCGGTTGCCTCTCTAGAACGTTCCCTTTCAACGGCCATCTTCCTTTCAAGCCAAATACATCAGCCTTATGGCGACCTTACAAGTTACGAATACTCTTACTGAGCGACTCTCACGTAAAAATAAAGTTGTTGCTTACTTCACAATTTTAATTTTGAAAAAAGGATTTTTGCTCTAGAAAATTCATGTTCATCATACAAAGTTTGGCTTTCCAAGTAGATAATATGTTCATACCATAATAGAGGGCGTAGATAGAAGCGTTTAATTTTAAACTGTAATTTAGGAGGCTTGTTTACTTTCTTGTTCTTCTTCCTTGCAATATTCTGAATACTAGAAATAGGCCAAATGCGTGTCGGGCTCATATATAAAGAGTTGTGTACCACTGTTCATTATTAATAGAAATTTAATATTATTTTATTTGAGTTATTTTTATTGCGGTTAAAATTAAATACACTCAAATAATTTCTAATATCTACTTTTTATGGTTCAAGAAATACAGCAATGACTATAGACGAGCAAAGCCGAAAAAATCATGCTTCTTGTTTGAGAGCACCTTTTATATTTAATTTAATTTCATTCTAATTATTTTGTTATAGCAGCAACAGAAATACGCACTTTGTGAAATTGTCTGTGTCCCAATTGCGGTTCATGAGATCCAGCTCGCTGACAGACAGACCGACATACGGACGGTTAGTAGAGGTTTAGTAATAGGGCCCTGCACCCTTCGGCCAAGTAGCCCTATAAATGGCTTAACAATATACTCTTCACACGCTGCCCTTAAAATTAAGTCCACTTGTTAAGGTGTCCATCCGAAGTGTTACAGCAAAACATATTTAATATTGCGCGCCGATTAAGCAATAACAGACTCTTGGTCAACGGCGTAAGAGCTTTGACGAACGCCATATTAATCGTGTCCTGCAATACCGCTTTACCATTTTGCACCCTAAACACCGTACTTGATGATTACCGTAAACCGCACCCACACTGCCGCACCCTCGAGAGCGAGGGAACAGTACCCTTACCATGAGTTACAATTACCGTACTCGCTAGCGAGTCGGATGCTCTGTCCCTCGCACTCTATAAGAATACTGCCAGGTCTATGAGGGACAGAGCATTTGACTCGCTAGCGAGTACGTTCATTGTAACTCATGGTAAGGGTACAGCCCAGCTCCTCGAGTGGAGAGAGCATTGTGCGCGCCGATTAGGGACAAAAAGAGCGCTTGAGATACAAAAAGTGAGAAAATCGCGTTAAGCCCAAATCGCTCGCACTTCAGCGTGTTTCTAAAGGCCTTTTGAATTGCTGGAAATCATCAAATTTGGATATTGAAGATTATTTTGTTCAAAAAAGTTAAACCTTTAACAGCTAATCCGATATTCATTTCTTAACTAGTTGGGCTAGCGCTCTTTGCAATTCTTAAGAATCACTCAATTTCGTCAAAATTTAGTTTAATACATTGGTTATGCTCGTAGCCGATTCCAGCGTATTTAGTTTTGTAGCTAACACTGCACGGTGAACCGAAGGTTGATGGCACTGACGGTATTAAAACAGAAAATCATCTAAATAATAAGTAAAATTTTTAATGTACAAATATTGATCAGGGCTGTATTTAAAAATTTAAAATTGACAAAGACAGTAATCGCGTCATTATTTAATTTTATATCAATTATTCAACGGTTTCGGACTCAACTACTTTGTAAGGGGAAAGAAGACTTATAATAAACACTGTAATGACACAATCTCTTTGTATTTAGTGTCCTATTATTGCAATAGAAATGAAAAGGCCACTTCCAAAGTAGTAAAAACAACTACATTTCTTACAAAATATTAAAGATAAGTACCTAGTTGAATAACGTTATGGTCATCCAGCAAAAAACGTGATCCTCGTTTGCCCCTTAGCAAAAAAAACTATTCACCTCACGCAAAACTACCCCACAAAAACCGAAACACAACAAAGACAAAACATATGCCGTCAAGAAACTGCCAAGTCAATGACCCGGTGAAACGTTTTGCTGACAAGGGCCTCAACGAGCCGTAGCCGCTCGTAGCTCGTAGCGGCGTAGCACGTACTCGTAGGCATTTGAGTGGTTTCACTTTTTATGTGTTTTTATTTCCATGCGGGTTTTTTTAATAGGTTATTGTGGTTAGTGTAACTGTAATGTTTGCAAGTGGGTTATTTTGTTGTGACATTTATTTCTACTTTAAAATAATTATTAAAGTATATTTATTACGATTTGCTATCAATTGTTTTTTTTAAAACGTTGAATGATTTCACAACGGATGCAATGCACCAATTTTAATTATGTTTTGTAAGAGGTTATGTTAGGTATAATCATATGTCAAAAATGGACTGTTACTCGCAGTCAAGGGATGATATTTGCTACCATGTCACATGACATTGACTGGCTAAGAGACCATCGTGCTTAAAAAATGAATAAAGTAAATATTGTTATAGACTAATTATACTGATACGTACGTACATAACATGAGCTGCTATAAAACGCTGCCACACTAACGTAACTTCTAATAACAATAATGAAATTATGTAAAATTCCTCTTCAGTTTACTGCGACAGAGTTTTAAATTCAACAACATACGTGAAAAAATCACTTCAAAAATCAAAGACCGTCACTTCATTTTCTTCTCACGTCACACATTCCAAACCAAACACTGCTAACGTCCTCGCGGAACCCGCTACCCCGCATAAACCCGTGGATTCCGTCAAGCGTTTATTCCATTAACGGGCCCCCACAAAGGACCTCAATCTCGGACCGACCTTCCCGAATAAAGAATCCTATTTGCATTCTCGCCTCGAGATTGAACCGAACTCGCCTTTCCAAATGTCAATTCCCTGGGTCAAGGGTTAACCCCGGCGAAGCACTTTGGACCGTATTCGGAACCTTTTGGGGTCGGAAACGCTTTGAGGCTGAAACGCTTTGTAAGGTTGCTGGACTGAAATGGTTTTCATCGTATATCGAATCTGTAGGGTTTCACCTGGTTACAACAATTTCAGTTGAAATGGTCTGTTGAATGACAATGTTATATAGAATGGCAGTGGGTTATTTTGGGAAAAATATAATAAAGTCTTACTTAATTCATAAAATATTTGAAATATGCACAAACTCAATATTTTTTCCTGTATAAACCGCGTTAAAAGAACGAAGCGTCCAAGCGAAGTTTAAAAGCAAAGTTCACGTAGATTTGACTGATTGAGTTAACAACATAAAAAAAAAAAATCTCTAAGTTCACGGACAAAATCAAAATTTACAAGCGACCCTTAAGAAAAAACACGTCTATAAAAACGCCGTGGTAAACTCAACTGTCAATCACCTAGAGCTCAGTATTGTGTTTTTTTTGGGATATCACTACATTTATATTCAAAGTTTGCGACCCTTTTCTCGTCAAAATTGCTTTGCTTTTTTAGGACGAAAATCCTATGGTCTTATTTGGCTTTCGAACTATCTGTTTGTCAACTTTAATAAAATTTGATCTAATCAGAGTGATGGCACCAGTGCTGGATACTCTCCACAAGCTCCATTCATGGACACTTAACTCTAAATTAAATAATTATTCAGGGGATAAATTGAGTGTTCCAAAACAAATGAACTTTTTTTGTTAATAAAGAAGATTTTTGATCCTTGTCTTAAAAGATGAAACAGGTAGTTAGTCCTTTTTAGTTGGTTTGAATGACGGGGTGGTTGTTTACCCAACTGTGTCAGAATTAGGTTTATGTTTTTTAAGTCTATGTATGTATGTCTATTTCTATGGGACGCTGTGCAGCAAGACGGCTTGATGGATTTTAACGAATGAGGTGTCATTCCATTTGTCCTGGCTGTAGGAGTGACATACCCTATAAATATTTTAATCAAAGTAATTAGCCCCCTAATTATTTAAGCAGATGACGTTAAGCAGTCCAGTTTTCAAACGAAACCCCAACCATAATATCATGTTGATGTATTACGCAAATGAAAGCAAACCTATTAAACTTGAAGACCACAACATCGTGTTTGCGCGTATTGGCGCCCTCACTATCGGTGTATATTATATTATTATCTTGTACATATGAGCCTTTAAAGTTTAAGTTCGACCCTTTAGGATCTTTTGTATAACTCCCTGCTCCCTTTTAGACAAAAAACTGTTTGAATGTGCAACTTTGTATACGACGTTTTCTCTTCAGCGTCAAACATTAGGTAATGTATTTTTTTTAAGCAACATGACAATCACTGGGGCTTGAACACAGTACCTAACGATCTTTGGGCCAACGGCGTTCCTTGGAGCCTGTAAACTGATCCTCGATTGAATATCAGCAGGCAGGTCACGCCGCTGGAACGTGACAAACAGGTAAAAGGCGCCGGATTAGCGGGAAGGCGGGATAAGTGCCGTGTTGTCAAAGTAGTTGGCGATGAAAAACTGAATCAGCTGTATAAATAGCATTTTTAGGGTTCCGTACACAACATTAAAAAAACGGAACCCTTATAGGATCACTCGTGCGTCTGTCTGTCTGTCCGTCTGTCACAGCCAATTTGCTCCAAATGTACTGGACCAAATCAGGTGAAATTTGGTAAGATGGTGTAATCCTATGACCCAAACACAGATGTGTAAAGTAAATCAATATTTTATTTAAAATAAGGGTCATTTTCGGGGGACAAATTAGGAAATAAAAAAAAAAGTTTTGCAAACCTTACTGTGGAAGGGCTCATATCGAGCCCAGAGTCTCATTTTTTCTTTATTATTGTAAAGTAAATAGTTTTGATTTTATTAATGAAAGAAGACGAAAATTGACCACCGATCTCCGAAACTACTGAGCCCATAATTTTGAAAATAATACAAAACATAGTTCATTGCTATCTCGTATGTACGGAACCCTCTCCACGGGAGTTTAACTCGCACTTGACTGGTTTTTTAGTTGAGAACTTCGTACTTACGGAGCGTTAGCATTTTAAGCTCGCATTAAAATTTCATTATAAGCATTTAAAAGCCTGTTATCCTTTGATACTAAATCCCACGGGACAATTTGTCCCTTGATATTTATTACTGTTTATGTCTATTAACATAATCCTCTTCTGTATGATGAGATTGATGAGTTATTTTTACTTCTAGAAGTAGATTTAGCTAAAACTCATTAATTGTCCTTCTTTGTTTCGGGCTACTATATTATGACTCGTGCATCTATTGTGTACTTTCCAAGCCTTTGCAACAATGTAGTAAAATAATATAACTTGTAGCTCCCACACGGGTACAACGATACTAAAACTAATTTTTTTTCAAACCTAGTTTGATAGGGTTCACTAATATTTTACCAAATCATCATTTGACAAACTATATCATTTTACAAATTTTAGTTCGCAAAAACGTTCTTCCCGCCACATATTTTTTCATTTTTTTTGTGGTCATTAATGTAACCTAACCTAACTTATTTAATAAGCCCATGTAACCTATGTAATAATATTATGTAATGGTTTAAGCACAATTACATTTTTGCGAAATGAAAGTTTGTAAAATGATATAGTTTGCCAAATGACGATTTGGCAAAAAGTCAAGATACCGTTTGATAGGGATGGTCCTAGAAATTTCATGAAAATCGGTTTCGCTATTTAAGAGCCATCAGCTCTAAGAGTAGGGATTACCATTATATCGAGGTATTTTACCTGTTTTAACGTTTATTAAACCCTTTCTTTCTTATTATTTCTTTGTATTTCAAGAATAAATACGACTTGTTTTTTTTTCATCAAACTGTAAGCTAATAACACGACATTACATCATTCAAATCTCTTAATTCAGTAGCAATTTCCCGCTAATAATCAAGCTACCATTGTACACATTATATCCCTGCGGCTAAAACTACATTAAATCGACCTAATCAGTCTCCGAGTTCCGTGCGAACAATGCCCTTTGTTGATACAAGGGCCTCTTGCCGCCGTCGGCTCTCTGAGTAAAGAAATATCGAGGACGCTCAGAATAGACCCATTGAGATATACGTCGATGATCTGATAACAGCTCAACTTCAGTAAACCAAGCGAGAATTACCACGTTGTCGGATTTTAACACCGATGATAAACATTATACGAGTTTATTAACAGATTGCCTTAGTTTAAAATTGAATTGATAGTTTGTTAGAAATAAATTGATGTCAAGGGACAATCTAACAAAAACTTACATAATCACAAGCTAAGCTAAAGCTTGTGTTAGTGCTAGGCAACGATAAGCATATCTTTTTAAATAGAGAAATTCGTACCTAAATTCATAGAAAATATCCAAGACTAAAAAACCATTGCTCATGCTCGAACATAGGGCTGCATCATTATCAACTAGTTAACCAAGTCGTCAAAACCGTAAATGTATAGCGCCGTACACCTACTAGAGAATAAAATGTATTCCAGTCCACTAAAGATACTCTTCACAATTCAATACGCAGAGCTTCGAAATCCATGAGTACCTTGCGATCAACTTCCTACACGCTTACGCTTCCAAGGATTAAACAGCTAACAGTTAATAACTGTCGTTTAAAAAGCGATAATCTGTAAAAACGGCCAAGGAAATAATAATTAAAAGCCTACAGACAATTTCCCACGAGACAGCAAAACGCGCAAAAGATTTGATCCCAGCCATTTTTCTCAAACGAGTAGCATAATTAGAAAACGATTGCATTTCCTTTAATCGGATATCGGATCGTATTGATTTGTTCTTAAGCTATTAAATATCGCAAACTTAATTTGCTGGGTAAGTGGGGGAGAGTTGAAACTGCGCATTGCCGGCGGCACGATAAATTCGTTTTTTAAGTCTCTGTTTGTCGTTTGTTCGAATTAAATTAAAAACGTGTTTTCGCCGACGGGGTTCAGATTTGTTTATTGGAACAAGTTTAGGCAATATTTTGTGCCGGTTTCAGCGTTTTGAAATTAAGTTTTTGTTTGCATATTGATTTCGTATGCCTTCAAATTAAACTAGCATTAAATTAAGGTATAGTTAAATGTTTACTGTTTAAGTAAAGTAAAGATAAACGTATTCAGAACAAAAAAGTGGGCGGAGGCTTTTGCCCAGCAGTGAGATACATCAGGCTTAAAATAATAATAATAGAATTAACGTTGGAATCGCTAATAAATGGGTACAAATAGATGGTTACCCTCATTTCGATTAAGAACATTAAAAGAGCCTATGCACCCTAGCAGGTTGAAGAAACTCTAACTGGCTCCACCAACGTATAGTCCGCCGGCCGATTTTAGCCTGTCAGGATATCGTACTAATAGACAGACACAACACAAGCAGACTATCAGTTTCTCTTACGATTTCATACATTACTTCGCAGATTTTGAATTATCTGGTGGTGACAGACTTGGGACTGCTGGTAATCTGTTACTTCGTTATTCGTAAACGTACAATGATCATATTTTAGTAAAAGTATGCTTTGTCACTTTCTGTCAAATTCAAATATAATGGTGACAGATAAGGCCAAAGTACATTTTAAGCACACTTTAGCAGTTGTGAGTTTATGAATAAGATGGTAAGTCTGTGGTGCCTCTAACTGAAATTCAGGTCAAGGTGACTATGTATAAGTATTTTACAATTATTTCTTACGTTCATAATTATTATTATTACATAGGTCATATAATTATCATCACACTAACCCTGAACAAGACAAAACCTAAACAGATTATTTTTTGCTCAAAAAGATTTTATTATCCCGCCGCTTAAGCGTGTGAAAATAATTTATTCAGCCAGTTTTTTTGGCATATTTCCTTGAGGAAAAGTTAATTAGTTAGAACGGGCGCAGCAGCTGGCGCTTATAGCCCCAGCCTCCCCATGCACGGTTTTACATAATACCCATCTTTTTAGCATTCCGTAGCTAAAAGGTAAAAACGTAACGATTAAAACACTTTGTCCTTCCGTAAGTTTGCAACCGTTTTATTCAAGTAGCACTACCTATGTGAAGCCTTCCAGACGCTCTAATCTGCTCAGGAAAACAATATTGCTTTTCACCTGTTATCGTATTTATAACGTTACGATAGCTTATTTACTTGACAGTAATGGCTGACGAGTTGAAAACATTACGATATGTCAACAATGGCAATATGGTTTTACCGAGCAGAATAGAGCCCGAGGTTTATTATGTGCTTTGTAATTGCCATGTCTACCTCTATATATATAAAAGGCAAACCTGACTGACTGACTTAGATATCAACGCACAGCCAAAACTACTGCACCTAGAAACTTGAAATTTGGTACAGGGGTTCCTTTCATGATGTGAGCACTAAGAAAGGATTTTCCGAAAATCGATCCCCATCGGGGGTCCAAGGGGGAGTAGCAGGAAACTAATTCTACGCGTACGAAGCCGCAGGTGTCCTCTAGTTATAAATAATTATAGTATTTATAATCGAATTATTTAAAAAAAAAAAAAATAGTTGTTAATAGTCCCGTGATCATAATAATCGCAACATTGTCGAAATGTCGGGACTTGCCAATTATTCAAACCGTGGTCGGAAGCAGTTTATTATCAAGTAGGTATCATACATAAATATGAAGAACTTTTATTAAGGTTGGCTTATGATCAGTGATTTCAACTCAAAAGTAAAATATGTCCCTAAAAATTTTCTCAAGATACTAGCGTTAATCGCTCCCTTTTAAGATATCTTCCATATCTATTTTATCTAAGTAGCTTCTACTCGTAAATACCGTCTATGTTATATAGAGTTTACAGACGGTGTCGTGTAGATTTAGATTAATTAGTGATAAAAAATATTATTTTCACATAACAGAACCCTACGTTATAACGTGCTATATTAGTAACTTGGCTATTTCCAGAACAGAAACTTTACCCGCAGTTAAAAAATCGGGAAGCAACGGTAATTGGGGAAATGCTTGCCGACCTCACGCAGCCTTTGGTTAATGATGATCTCTCGCATTTAACTGCTGCCCTCGTATTATGGTAGTTTTTATTGCAGTGGATAAAGCATCCATCACTCTTGCACTTACATAGGTGTCAGATAGTGACAGGATGTTTTATCCACGTTTATTCACATACATAAAATCGACCATAATAAGGCCGCTGTAACGCTATAGAAGGGCGTAAGGTCACGAACGTTAATTTACGACCCATTTCAAAAGATAATGCTTGAAGTTGTCAATGTCGTTAGAGACGCCAAGTCATTTGTAACTTATAGGAAACTCAACCTTATTGTTGTAAAATGTCAGATTAACTTTGGACCTAACGTGGGTCACAAATTAAAGTCTTTGAATGTACACTATAGCCTCATAAGGCTCAGTGTGTAATAGGATGTACATGATCAAGTCAATTTAGTTTGAACTGTGTTGCGATAAGAACAAGATTTATTTTCCTATGTTCACAAACTGAAAATGGCATTATCGAACAAACGTAAATGAACTTTATTGCGTTGACAGTACATTCAAAGTTCCTGTTTGCAGTATGGTACGCCTTACGAGGTTAAGGCTCCATTGGATCGGACTGCGTGTCAAATCTACGGTACTTGTTACGCTAAATGTGGACAGTGTAAATGATGCGCTCGGGATGGGTCACATGTCACAATGTCAAATACCGTCCATATAACCGGGACTGACACGCGTTACTGACACGGTCACCATGTTGTGATGAAATGTCATAAATGTGAACCTACCTTAAAATATCTGTATCATGGCAAAGTAAAGAGGAAAGAAAGTATGATTAGGTCCAAATAATGTAGTATCACACTAGAAATAATTTGAGTTACATTTAAACATTTTTAAAGATTTTTGTCCGTCTTTTTTATTTTAATATTTTATTCGGACTGTACGCTTTAAGAGAGAAGTAAACTCACCAAATGAAAAAAAAAAACTAGTTATGCATTGAGTTAAAAAAACAAAATTACCTGCATAAAGTCTAATTAGCTAAAATCATCTTAAAATGGTTAACGAGTTAAAATTGTAATTAATTTACTACTACTAAACTACTAAAATTATAGAATATCGTTTGTACAGTCGACGTCAAAGATATGTTTACCTTGTAGGTATGTCAATTTCATATGGCAGTTAAAACATGACGTTAAATAGACAAGGTACTAAAGTATAAACATATTTAAATTCGACGACGCGCTAGCCTAGTTGGTAGTGACCCTGCCTATGAAGCTAGCGGTCCTGGGTTCAAATCCCGGTAAGGGCAGATACTTGTGTGATGAGCACGAGTATTTGTTCCCGAGTCGTGGATGTTTTCTATGTATTTAAGTATTTATTTCTCTATATAAGTATTTATATCGTTGTCTAGTACCCATAGTACAAGCCTAGAGCTTAGTTTGAGACTAGGTCAATTTGTGTGAGATTGTCCCTTGATATTTGATATTTATGGTGTCGACTGTACCAGCCAACTTACTTCAACAACAAACAAAACAAAAGAAAAAGTTTGATAGAAAAAAGAAGATAAATATTAACCTATTAAATAAATTCCGTAAACTGTCTAGACGCGGGTGATCCCGGGTCACATTCATTATAAGTATAACGGTTGTGGCGATAAAAAATGCACCCAATGGTGTGGTGCAATGCAAAAGCTTACAGCGCGATGATAAAAAATATTTTGACGAAGATTGAGAACACACTCCTTTTTTATATTGGTTAAAACACCTGTAAGTCAACACAGAATTTAAATCTATATTATTTTTAAGTGAATGTGTTAAAAGTTCATTTAACGCATTCACTGGCACCGACGCATATATGCGTCACCATGAGTTCCACCCAGTGCCCTCAACGCATATGTGCGTTCTTACAGTAGGCAAGCTTCGTATAAAACAAAAGATGTGGCACCTGGCGAATGTTCAAAAAACAGGACTGGCAGTGAATGCGTTAAATGAACTTTTTATTCAAAAGTAATTTTCGTTTTATAACTGTAACTAACAATTTTCGTTGTTACGTAGTAGTTTTGCAATAGTGTTTTTTTCATTCATTTTATTAAATTAATTCTTATATTAATCGGCATTTTTTAAAAGACAAAAACGGTCAGAAATATAAAAATCTTATCTCCAAACACATAGTGTCAAGAAAAGGGATACATAGACTGCTGAAATAAAAACTTCAAACTTCATGACACATTTTGCTAAAATAGAAGTATATTAAAGATATGTAAATAAGTTAAATATCAAAATCTCACACTACCCTTCAACAACGTCACTCTCAGTTATCTCGTTGAATCATTTTGACGATGCATTTAGCCTAGTTGGTAGTGACGCTACCTACGAAGCTAGCGGTCCCGGGTTCGATTCCCGGTATGGGCAAATATTTGTGTAATGAGCATCAGTATTTGTTTCCGAGTCTTGTGTGATTACTATGTATTTAAGTATTTATTTCTCGATATAAGTAGTTATATTGTTATCTAATACCCATAGTACAAGCCTAGAATTTAGTTTGGGACTGGATAAATTTGTGAAAGATTGATGGACAAATTTTAAACTTTCCCTTTTTCTGGACGTACCTAAACGTTATCTCAATTTCCACTTACTGTCATGACTTCGACCACCCCGTTTCGGCCATCGGCGACTGGGGAAATCAGAGTCCAACCGCGGATATTATTCATGGCGCGCGGTTCATTATGGCCGCTGTCACCTTTATCGTCGTATTCACAGATTTTTTACCAGCTGCAGTGTTTTTTAGCTTTATTTTGAAAGTTAAATTGATTCATAATCATTTTGTGTCAAGTTTTAATGAATGAAGTAATGACCATAAGATGACAAAACTTGTTAAATTCAAATAAAAGTTACGTATTAATATAATGCTAGGCTACTTTACCAACCATTAAAAAAATACGTCGTAAAATATGACAAATAGGTACGTCGATTTTTTTACTTTATCTCTATAAACGGTTAAAAATTCAATTATAAAAATACTGTTTAAAAGGTTTATTTTATTTTTGTAACAAAAGGTTGGATCAGTCAAGTGGAGTGGAACAAAGGTAGGCTTAGCAAAAAAAGCTTTCAAGTGTCCTTGTGCTTAAAATCCTGAAAAAGGAAAGTTTTACTACAGTGACACCTGATTTCTAAATGAACAGAATTGGGTAGCTCCCTTAGCATCGTCCAGAAAATGGCAGAATCTTTTAGAGTTACACTGACAGGATAGTACGTAATATTAGACACATTTATAGTAAAAAATCTGAATGCTACATGGAAAGAAAGAAACATATTGTGATAGCTTAACATTTTTCAATTGTGTTCTTAAAAACATATGACACTATAATGTTTAAAGCTGTAACAAAACGACTATATATTATTGAACTGTATTGTTTCAAAATAATATTTTAAAAAACGAAACTTTGTGGACGAGTTACTTTACAAATTTAAGTACCTACCTAATGTTTTAGATTACACAATCACCAACAGTAACATACTCGCAATAACGTTTTCCGTATTTACTGCCCTGACCCATCCAACATCGTTTCGCCTTTATTCCTTTTATAAAATGTACAAAATTATGCAAACTAGCCGCCCGTGACACAGAATGTGTGTAAATCTTCGCAATTCTAACAATGCCGTTAAATATTTAACCCACTTTCGTAACCCTGCATAAGCCGACACAGTCTACTGGTTACTATACCAGTAATACAATGAGTTAATTCCTTAATACTTTTTTTAGAATAAATTACGGTGGTTAAATGTTGAATATCTAAAGAGTATTTATATTATACTTGCAACCTCTGTGATATGAAATACTGGCCACTAAGAAGAAAAATGCCAGATAAATTTGATTGCCTTTTGTTTTATTATAAATATTCATGTATTGGTTGTAATTTGAACGACAAGAATTTAGCGTTCTTGTATTTTATTTGTAACGTAGGTATGAAGTTGTCTATACTAATATTATAAAGAGGAAAGATTTGTATTTTTGTGTCAAAAACTACTGGACCGATTTGAAATTTTTTTTCACCATTAGAATCCTACATTATTCTTGATGAATAATGTAGGATTATAATGGGCGGGCAACAGCTAGTCGTTTATAAAGTAAGTACTAATCGTAACAAAATTAATGTCAAGTTTTGTGTCAGAGAATTAATTAAGTATTATCAAATTGGATTTTCTTTTAATTGCTACTTTCTTAAAAAATTGTGGCCAGATGCGTATGCCAATTTTTAGATGATTTTAGTATGGATATTTTTTAAGAAAAGTCTATAATCTAACTCCCGTTCTTCTAAAAACAAACTCTACTGATACTACGCTTCCACTGTGCCCCACTGCGTCCCCAAATCCCGCGGATCCCGCGAATCCCGCGCAGGGACGGTGCTAACCCGGTTGGTAATTAATAAGGTCAGTTGTCACGCGGCGGCCTCAGCGTGACACGCGGCGTGCTAATGACGTGATACTATTACGATCGCGAATGGCGTAATGCAATGATAATTATCTGCATTGTAATATTTATTGTAAAAGACTTCAAGATAGGAAGGTCCTGTAGACCCTTTGCATCACAAGACTGATCTTGGATTTTTTATGGGCGCTCCAAATACAGCCGGACTGACAAGCCAAGGACGCAGCTATCCGTTGGAATAGGAAAGTTATAAACAGAGCCCGTACTTTTCATGCCGTTTTCGCAAAAATGACGTCACGCTTACTGATGTGCCCAAGGAAACTTTCCAAAATTGCGGAACATTTCATGTAGGAAAATTTCGGAAACTTCTCACAATTATGTATGGGGATTGAAACTTTTCGTTTCTTAAATTTAAATTTCCTATATTTCTAGAGAAAGTTTCCGGAAATTTCTTAGGACTTTTTCAACATTTTGGAAACTTTCCGCAACTTGCACATCAGTAGTCACGCTACATAGATGATTTCAAATGGTTTTATTGTAATTATTAACCATTAGTCGTCAATTTTTTTTATCATGTACAACTAAGTTAAGTAATCTATTAACGCGTAGAAATAAATACCTACTACATACGTAAAATGTAAATGAAACAAATACAATTACCAAGGATCGGAAAAACGACGTCATTTTGAAAACATAACCCTGTTCCGTATAGCAGAGACTTCCTTGATATTAATTAAAAATATTATTAGGTATTTTATAGATTTATTATACAATAATTTATATGTACTTAGCGACAATTTTATTAATGAATGACACCGAAATGTTAATTAGAAAACACAAACACACATACAAACAGTAAACCAATGTCAACGATTGCCCCAATGTCCTCCGTAAACTGTGAACAAACTTTTTCGACTCATAAATAGGTCCTAAATTCACGTCGTTATGGAATAACAGGCGAAAATAAAAAAAAAGACATTCTTTTTGATTGGCGCAAGTGTTTTTTTCCCATAACCATTATGGTTTTATTCATTAATAATATTGTTGCTGAATACATATAAATAATGGTATAATAAATGTAAAATACCTAATAATATTTTTAATTAACATCAGAAGGAAGTCTCTCCTGTACGGAACAGGATTATGTTTTCAAAATGACGGGCGTTTTTCCGATCCTTGACAATTACCTATGGCATTGAAATTCATAAAACAAAATTTTCTCAATTTGCCATTTGTATGATATGAAAATATGATGCTGCCGTGATTCGTATATTCATTGCGATTAAGCTGTATTTAACTATAATCATTTTACCGCTCTTTATTTTTTATTTTTTTATTTGTGCCAGTTAATACATACCTAAACACCGGCCAAATGAGAGCAAAGCATCCTGTGTATAAAATTTCGTCATTTTGATGTCATCGGCATCAAAAGTACGACCCCTGGGGTACGTTTTATAAAGCTACAAGTAACAATTTTACAGGTCTGAACTGGCAACACTGCTCAAATGGCTGGTCGTTATTGGTCGAGCGTGTGTCAAATGGAAACTTGTAAACTGTAAATTATAATTTGTATCTTTATAAAACAGGCCCCTGGTTATATACGTCTCTGTTCTAATACGATGAACTGACATACCGATATCGGCTGGATGACTTTTATTCTGTATTACGTATTACATTATTATTTCATATTATATTAATGACTTTCAAATAGAGAAAAAAATCCCATTAATTTGAATTGCGACTTGTTACTCTCGGAGTTGATATCTCTTAAATATCTCAGAAATAAGGGGTGGGAAAACATTATGATTTATTAATAAAATTCAGACATTCGTAAAGGTGTGATTTAAGGCGAGATTAGACGCAAAGTGAGCGATAAGGCTTCTAAGAGAAACAGTATATTGTTCATATATTTGGCAGACCAAATATCGGTTAATTCACTAACCAACATTAATTAGTTCACATGACGTGCCAGGTTCAGCGTGACTCGGCGGGCTAATGACGTGACACTGTTATGGGCTATCGGGAATACGTGGGATATTAAATCGTTTTAGTGTCTTCACATATCTCAATAATAATTACTGGCTTTTGCCTGCGATTTCATCTGTGTTCAATAAGTACTTAACCTCCTACGGGAACAGTGACTTTTTTCGGCATTGTAGGTGGCTTATCTATTAAGTCAAGGATATAGCTACGTTCGTTTCAAATATTATCTCGATTCATTCAATCCTCACGCTAGCCTCACGTAAGCCACGTGGAGTTGTTCTAGGTTTTGAACAGTAACGTTTGGAACAGTAGAAGTATCTACATACAAATGTGGTGCGAAGTGAACTTGTAACCACGTGTGCATGCAATGTTACCGCTGCTGGGGAATAATATCCGGAGGCCCTAGACAAGATGCATTGCGTTCGTTATCGTTATCCAAAATGTAGGATTAACGTAAGCTGTCAGACGGTCGCGTCAAGAGCCTACGACAATTCCATACATTCGGTCTGTTTTCGAAAATCGTGTATGTTAGCGTTAACCTCGATCCAGTGCCAAGGAGATAAAGTGGAATTTCAGTTTTTTTTTTAATAATATTGGGAGGCAGACGAGCAGGCGGCTCACCTGATGGTAAGTGATCACCGTCGCCCATGGACACCTGAAACACCTAGGGGGTTAAAGGTGCGCTGCCGGCCTTTTAAGAAAGTGTAGGCTCGTTTCTTGAAGGTTGCCATGTTGTATCGGTCCGGAAATACCATTGCAGGCAATTGATTCCACAGTGCAATCGTACGTGGCAAGAAGCCTCTCTTGAAATGTACGGTGGTACTCTGCCAGTCATCCAGGTGCTGTGGATGAAATTTTAATTTGTGGCGAGTAGTTTGGTGGTGAAATTTTGCAGCAGGTATTAGCTCGAACAATTCGTCAGAGCACTCCCCATGATATATGCGGTAGAAGATACACAAGGATGCAACATCTCTCCGCAGAGCAAGGTGGTCAAGCCGACCGGTGAGAACATCGTCATCGACGATTCGAGTCGCACGGCGCTGTACACGGTCAAGAGGAAGCAGCTGATACTGAGGTGCTCCGGCCCAAAGGTGGCAACAGTATAGCGTCCCAGTATAGATCCTTGTTTAGTTTAATTTGTGTAAGATTCTACTAATTTTGATAATGATTGTTGCAGTAATGGACGTCGCGTGGGAAGTACGGGTGCAGACGACGCCGGGGGTAGCGGGGGGTGCGGCGGTGCTGGCGTGCGTAGCGCCCGCGCCGGCCCGCGCGCACGTGACTGTTGCGCGCTGGTTCCACGACGGGTTGCCGCTGGCGCACGCGGCCGAGGCAGGTACGTCACTAGATACAGTAAAGTTAGTAGGAATAGTGAATGTACTATATGGTCGTACAAATAAGAAAGGTGGTGTGACATGACAAGTCAGGAGCATAGCGGGTTCATGAGTTTTTTTAATAATTATGTTTTACTCTTCATGCCATGAATAAGGCAAACAAACATACTTGTCATGTGATTATAAAACGGAGTCTTAAGAATAAAAATGTGTTGCTAACCCTGAGATGGCATGCTAGTATATTTAGTTAGAAAGAAACACTAAGATCTAGTGTTGTGCTGCTGTTTTCTCGACACCTGATACTATACCTACCGCAAATGTTTTTTTTATTATAACACGCATCATTTTACTTAGTTTAACGGCCTGGTAGCGACTTTGGCGGAGGCAAGCGGCTAGCAGTGAAAATAAATGTGTAGGAGTTACCTTGTCACAATCCTGCAATATAAGGCATGCTCTATAAACATCTATGCTTTTGTTTGCTGCTGCTCTGCTCGTCGCCGTTGTGTAAGATCAAGGCCGTATGGTCGAGCAATCACAATTCGAGAGACATAGTTACTTGGTAATTTCATAGATGAACTCACTTTACCTTACCTTACCTTTGTATATGTTGTGTTTAGAACTTTAATTTAGCTTTGTATTCAATTATATTCCCAGAGGCGAGAAAACTACACACGACACGAGGTAATCCTGTATCATAGTCAAACAGTGTTTACTTGACTGACTCAACCGAGGACCGACCTGTCGTCTGCGAGGAAACAAATATGACACAGGATTGACTCGATGGAATCAGTGACGTTACCTCGTGTGTAGTCTTCTCGCCTCTCTGGGAGTATGTAGTACCCATATATCAAATAATTTAAATTTAAATTTAAGTTCATAGAGTGACCGCGTGGTGCTATTAATGTTTGTCTAAAGGATCACCGCTCTTACAAATATGGAGTTGCATTAAACACTTCTTTGAATATGCAACAATAATAGACTAATTAATTTATATGAACTTCCCTATAGGACAATCAATCTGGCTGACTCAATGGTGTAAAAGTTTCAATTCATTTTTTGGACAAGCTTTTGCTTTTCTGCTCAGACATCATCTGCTTATCAAGACGAAACTAACGAGCCCCAACTCGACGGGTACTTATTAAGTACAGCAAAAGATCCAATCACCACCTTCCGAATCCATCATCAGATCAGCTCGATGGTACCATAATATTACATTGTAATCGAATTTACACTTTTTTATTTATTTATTTATTTATTTATTTATTACAACAAACACAAAGTTTACATATTATGCATTGTTCCACAAAACTGTTTACACAGTTTGACTGCGGAATCTTCAGTCCAGCTTGTTGATCACTAGTACTACACATAACATAAAAGCGGTACTTAATTAGATGTACACTAATATTATAATTATGTAATAAGGATATTTTTAAGTATAGGTGAGCATCGTATTCACAATGAATCCAGGAGATGCCTATATAACCTAGCTTTAAATCTACGTTTATTGGTTTCCAGAGGTTGTCTAATGATTGGTATAACAACGTTTTATCTATTTGCCATTGGCATAATTTCAGTTTGTCTAAAATCACTTGTCATAAACATTCACTTCGCCTTATAATCGTTTAATATAATATTATTTTTCATAAACCCTCAAACTATATAATTTCGGTTTGTATAATTTTTGAAGTGCATAATATCAGTTTGTATAATAACTCTTATTGCCTAATAATCATTTGACCAAATAATATTTTTTAAATAATCATTCACTTGATATAATTTTGTTTTGTTTTTTATTCAAAGTGCATAATATCAGTATAAATAATTTTCAGATACTCATATCGCCTATTGACTATTAGGCAATATTTTATATTTGATTATTCAGTGGAATTTAAAAAAGAATCATTTCCCTCGTGAGGCTCAATGTATGTAGTTACCGTATGTTACACAAAGTACGTAGCACTCGGCGTTCCGGCACAGATACAAGAAATACAATTATTAGCTGAGCCCGTGGATACGATGTACATACAGTGACAAATAACATATCACGTTTAAAGTTTCGCGGCAATTCTTGTCGAAATGTTCATTAAAAAAAAATGTGTTATGTTTAGGGACAGTTTCGACATAAAAATATTTAGCCAATATATTGCATATTGGGTGTTTGGCTGATCTTGCCTTTTTTTTCTTAGGTGGCACGAGGTTATAATAAACAATATCGGCTGGTAATCTGTTCAGGAGATAAGGTAGACGTTTTTTAAGTGTCCTGTCTCCGTAGTAATTGGACACTCTAGGAACTACAAATTTTCCAGCAGATATTGCTCTCGTATTATGGCATGTCATGTTTTCAAAATTTCATCTCAATCCATTGACGGGAACTGCTCAAAAACAACTTGCAAAATTCCAGGACATACAAATGAAGTTAAATAAAAGCTTGTAAAAACTATAGCAGTCACTCCGTGACGTCAATATGACGTGTTCGGTTTCACGTAAACTCCAAACCCGCGAGGTGGTCAATTATTTAAAACGCACAATGGAAAAATGTGTTGTTTTGAAACCGGTGAGACTGTGCTATTTATTGCGTCGGAGTTTGTTAGAAATCTGAAACATGGCGCTATTGTTGTTTGCCCAAACATATTTGTCAATTTTTATTTGCATTTTCGTCTGCAATAACCCCCAATTATTGTAGATACCCCTCTAGTTGTATAAGTCAAAAGCAACAAAGTGACATAAGTATTTTTAATGTGAAAAAAACGGTTCTCTATTGGATGGCATACAATTATTTGTAATAATATTGTTACGCATAATAAATTTCTTTTAGCCGAAATAGCGATGTGCATAATCCTCTTTACGCATATATTTTTACGCATAAAATTAAAAAGCATAAATACAGAAAGCATAAACGTTATGAAGACTAATAGTCAAATAGCATAAATACAAAAAAGTCATAATAATAAATTGGCATCATTACAAAATGTATAACAGTATTGTTCTAAAAAATAGTCAAGTGCAAAAGGCACATAGCAATACAATTGCTATAGCGAAAGTCGTAGACGGACAACGAGAAAAGGTTAGTTTTGATTTTGTGTTTATATATATTTAGGAGGTTGTCTAATGATTGGTATAACAACGTTTTATCTATTTGCCATTGGCATAATTTCAGTTTGTCTAAAATCACTTGTCATAAACATTCACTTCGCCTTATAATCGTTTAATATAATATTATTTTTCCTAAACCCTCAAACTATATAATTTCGGTTTGTATAATTTTTGAAGTGCATAATATCAGTTTAATAATCATTTGACCAAATAATATTTTTTAAATAATCATTCATTTGATATAATTTTGTTTTGTTTTTTATTCATAGTGCATAATATCAGTATAAATAATTTTCAGATACTCATATCGCCTATTATTGACTATTAGGCAATATTTTATATTTGATTATTCAGTGGAATTTAAAAAGAATCATTACCCTCTAGAGGCTCAATGTATGTAGTTACCGTATGTTACACAAAGTAGGTAGCACACTGCGTTCCGGCCCAGATACAAGAAATAAAATTATTAGCTGAGCTCATGGATACGATGTACATACAGTGACAAATAACATATCACGTTTAAAGTTTCGCGGCAATTCTTGTCGAAATGTTCATTAAAAAAAAATGTGTTATGTTTAGGGACAGTTTCGACATAAAAATATTTAGCCAATATATTGCATATTGGGTGTTTGGCTGATCTTGCCTTTTTTTTCTTAGGTGGCACGAGGTTATAATAAATAGTTTTTTTTTACTTGCAGCAAATATTTATAAGCAGTAATTAACGCCATCTAGTTGTATAGTTTCGCAACAATACCGATTACAGTATAACCCTACTCGTTAAAGTTGTCCACTAGTTGTACGGCATAGTTATAATAAATCCAAACCTCGTTCATTCAGTCGCATTACACTGTAATTATTTATTTTAATTAGTAGGTAGATTTAAAACCATAATTCATCATTCATTCGGTATAGACACAATTTATTTACCTTTTTTTTCACATAAGTATATACCTAATTCAATCTAAAAATGAATCAACGGGGCAGATATTAAAATCAGTGGGCTCTCGCCAGAACTCTCTCTCGAGGGACCCACCGTACACTCGCATGCAAGACGCTACGCTCCAGCCTCCGCATGCTCGCTCCGCGGGCCCTCCTCGCTAGCTTCTGGCTCCGCATTTTGCAAAAACACTCTAGGGGTAGGGCAGACAGGACCACGTAGATTTGGGGTGCCCTGAATTCGGTTTTTAAATAGTATTCGACCTAACTTGCATGATAGTTGAAATAGAATATCGGTTTATAACCCATGAAATAAAAAATATTAGACTATGGATCGAAACTAACTTAAAAACAAAATATTTGAATTCAAGAATATCGAATGTCTATGAAAAAGGGATCACTCTTATTTATCTGCAATTAATTTGACGACATGATCGTTAGATATACGAATATTAGACTAAATAATAATATTGCAGAACGTCAATTAGGCTAAATGAATTTCGATCAAATGATCAGTATAATCATTTAGATTAAATATAAGTTATACTAAATGACAGTTAGGTAACTTAATCGTTAGGTATAAGAATATTAGACTATACAAAAATGGTGCAAAAAGTCTATTAGACTTAACGTGGTTCGATCAACAAATCATTCATCTAAATAAAAATATGAAAAGTGTAGGTAGACAAAAGGTTAAATATATTAAACGATATTAGGCAAACCGAAAATAGCTGAAAAGTTGTTATATCAACCAAGGGAATACCTATTTAGGAACTAAGTCGAGGTCGACGGAGATCCGCTTGGACCTCCTATTCTACGTTGCTTGGGCGCTTCGCGCCTGGATACCTAACGTGACCGAATTTAACCTTACCTATATGTAACAACGAAAATGTGTTTTATTCATTTAGAAAACTGAAATAATGGTTAATGACAGATATAAAAAAATATTATTAGCCCAAACAACAATATGCATAATGTGTATTAGTCTAATACAAATTAGTCCAACTGAAATTATTCTAATAGCGTAATATGCCAAAAAAAGTATTAGGACAAAGTATTATTATGCGACAGTACTGTTATGCCAATACAAATTATGCGAAATCAATTATGCGATCCAAGGGGATCCCGAAAAAAACATCTGTGACAGAGTAACAAATGGAAGAAGATCATACGGGTTTTGTTTTTCCTACTTAAGTATTTACGCGTACCTATCCGAATACCAACTTTCAACCAAATACCTATGCATTCAATTAATACCTACGTTTCTGGTAATGACCTTTGATTAACACTGTTGTCAACATAGTTTCCTTTACGAGTTATAACTTGCGAATCAGTTGCCGAACAGACAGACGTTACGCCGCAAGTGGCGAAGCACCTGGTAGGTCTAACTTGTTCGACAGTCGCAGAGTAATTGCTTTAGTAGCTGACGTGCAAGTTGCAACTCGCGCAAGTTGAAATACCAGCGGAACAGAGTTATTATAAGCTAGATTTTGCCCGTGACTGCATTCGCGTAGAGATCTTTTATCACTCTCGGCCTTCCGCCTGTCTCTTACTATGTTGAAGATGTACTGCTTTTTTTGCAGTGGTTCAGAAAGGTTAAACCAACAATCATACATTCGTATTTTATTATATCAGCAGGGATTTACATCTACAACTATTTAAAAAAAGGAGACAATCTCACACAAATTGACCTAGTCCCAAAGTAAGCTCTAGGCTTGTACTACAGGTACTAGAGAACGATATAAATACTTTAATACATAGAAAACATCCAAGATTTGGAAACAGATACTCGCGCTCATCACTCAAATATTTGCCAGTACCGGGTTCCAACCCGGGACCGCTAGGCTAACGCGTCGTCAGAACTAAGCCTCTATTTAGGATATTCACCTAAAACGCAAATGTGAGCGCAGTTTTCTATCTTTTGACATTATTGTAGACAAAAAATAAAATAATTAAAAATACGAAAGGCCAAAACCAAACAAAACGTGACATTAACATTTCAATATTTCTAACAATATTTCAATTCCCCTAATAATAATTCCCCTAACAGTCTCAATTTGATCGAGTTTGCGTAAACTTCACATAATTCGATAACAAATGTAAATTGAATCGGCCACGAGCCTTTCAAATTTCGCGTTTGCTCAAAATTCAAGCATTGTATTATAATCGAAGTGTTTGTTTTGGCTCTACTCGTTGGAGTTACTCTAATTCCCTGACGCGACGAAGCTCGACCAAAGTCGAGACACGTCCTTACCGACAATGTTTACACACGGACAGGTCAACCGGTGTATCTCAGTCGACAGGTCACCAAATTATTTAAGATAATAATAACATTATCCAGTTAAAACGGTGTTGTAACCACAAAGGTTTATTTACATGATGTTTGGATACATGTTTATATCTGCAAACGATTATTTATGAATTATGATAATAGGCGGTGTCCAAATAAGTAACCTCAGAGTGTAAATAAATGATTTCGAAAACAAGCTCGCTTTTTCGCGCAAGACTAACATTTATCAAACAATACTCTGTTTGAAGAGACATCTTTAAGAATTATTATCAAATTTAAGCATGGCTAGAAGTTTATAAATCCCCGTCTGTAGTTGCACGTTACGAGGCCCTAGAAAAGATGCAAACGCAACTAACGTTTTTGTTTATATCGCTTAAAATGTATGGGATGACAGCTGACCCCATGGTTTATATGGTAACACACAAGAATACCCCATACATGTTGAACGATAGAAAATAAAAACGATAGTAGCGTTTGCATAATAGCTAGGGTCTCTGAGGGTGTAGCCTTGGAAGCTGGGCTGAGTATAAGAACGTCTGTATTTTTTAATTTACAAATTAATGATAAGTCTTTAATATCTTCTGATTAGCACTTCAATAAATAATAAGCCACTCCAGCTATTGATAATAACGTAATTGTATTAAATATATTTATTTAACTTGCACACGATGTCCACGACACAAGCCCGTTGACCAAAAAGAAAGAGAGGGGGGGGGAGTCAAAAGAACGCATAGCTGCGTTTCGCTTCATACCTCGCAAAGTCATTTTCAATGGTCGCTCACTAAATATAGATAGTAAATGCCTACGTCCTCAAGATTATTAAGCCGGCAAAATGAAACATGGATAGATTTCTCACACCCGTATTCATAAACAATACTTAAGGGATCCTTCACTGAGTACGCACTGGGTTCAATACAGCTTTGTGATTGGTACTTTTTGACCGACCTTTTGTTTATGTGACGATTTGAACCATAGTGAGACCTCATAGTGACGTTTGTGAATACGGGTGTTAGTCTCTAGTAGGGTTGGGTTAAACAAATTAAATATTGATCAAAGGTAGGCCCGATATTACCATTGTGATCGATCAGTTTACTTACAAAAACGCAACACCTAAAAATCTGTTTTTCGTTTTAATCTTGAGATTGCTTGTATTTATAACAAATCGTTCCGTAAATTGATTTAGAGTCACCGCTAGTCGATCGGATCGTCGTTAAATTTGTTCTTTCATGGCGCTGCGCTGGGAAACTGCCAGAACTTTTCTTTTAATGTGGCGCTAAAGTCATTTTGATAACTTTAACGGCTCGTTAAATTTAGTTTCAATTAGATGGACTAACAAAACATAATATGTTATTTAACTTAGTAGTATTAGCCCATGCTATCCCTCTACTGTTGCAATTAAATAATTTCATTGTAATTAAGAGATATACTTGATTTGTTAATCAGACATTTTGAAATTGTTCTTAGATTAATTATTAATGCATGTTTTTAATTTAGAACCGGTTTTTAAAACACTGTTCTAAATAATACAATTGGCTTAAATAAAAAGTTTGTATATTTTTTTCCAATTTCGGCAAACTATATTTTGCCGGCGTAAAGGTTCCATAGCTTAGAAATAAAATAAGAGGTGTTTCAAAAGCTAGAGAAATGTGTTATATGGGTTGCACAATTTCCGAAAGCTCCCAAGATTAAATTCCCAAGGCATGACGCGAATCGTCGCGCAAGGTGGACCCGACGAATGGCCGAGTTCACGGCGTCGCCAGCGAAGCTGTCCGGAGCAGAAACAAATCGCTTGTTTCTGCTCTATGAGTTCTAATTCTCTCGAGAAATTCGATTAACGTTTCATTTCGGCGACGTTTCCTTTCTTTCTCGATTACTCGACACTTAATGAGTAATTAGAAATGTTCAATTTCAATTTGTTTCCTTTGTTGTCGGGAAATTGGCGTTGTGTTTACACGCTCAGGAGATTGCTTTTGTTTTGTCGATGTTGAAGTTTATTCCGATTATGGTTATTGTTGATGGTAACTCCGATTTCATCAATCTTTGTACTCGTAACGTCCAAAAAGATATTTTTTTTTTTTATGTGGAATCCACGGTGTGCTTATTGAAGGCTTTTAAATACTATTACCAAGTTCCTCATAATTATGATACTTACCGCCTGTTTCACAATCGACAAGTAAAGCCTATTTGACGCATGAATTTAGCCTTTCCCTTTCTTACACTTGTAAATAGACAAGAGAGAGACAACTTTAAATGGCAGATAAATTTACTCGTCGATTGTGAAACAGGCCGTTAGTGAGTTTAGGTTGAATTTTTAAATACTTTTTATCAATTAACCTATGCTAACAGTCTGTTACATTTTAATAGCTTAACCGATTTGAATGAAATTTGGTAAAGTTTCGCACTTTTACCCGAAAAGACAGTTTTCAAGGCAATAGCGAAAATGACATACTCGGACGGAGTCACGGGCAATCACTAGTTTTATATATAGGTTCATTTTATTCCAAGCAAAGCAGACTTCTTCATTATTAGAGTATCAATCTCTTCTTAAACCTGTTGCCACCCAATGCTGAGTGTAGGCCTCTTCCATTGCACTCCATTCTCTACGGTCTTGGGTCTTCCTCATCCAGTTTCTACCGGCTATTTTGACTAGATCGTCGGTCCATCTCATTGGCTGCCTGCCCACATTTCAGCGTCCAGAACGGGGTCTCCATTCAAGGACTTTTTTGCCCCATCTCCCATCTTGTCTACGGCATAATGTGACCCGCCCACTTCCACTTCCTCGAGGCTATAGTCTTGGCGATGTCCACTAGTTTTGTTCTGCTCCAGATAACTGTGTTCCTTATTCGAGTATCAATGGATATCAATAGATATCTGTGTATAATTAATGTAAATGCCGCCTTGATCCCGTTTGAATAATCATCGATACACGCTCGGGTGTGTATCAGGTGTATCAGGGACCAATCCGACACGCGGCTTATCTGTCAAGTGTGTGTGCTTTGTCTTAATTAATGGTAGGACGGTTGGGCCGACACGCTTCGCTGGTTTCGCGCTCTGTTAAAATACTGCTTTGATGAAGTTATGCTATATATATATATTCAGGTGTTACAAATTTTTAACAGGGTGATCTAAAAAGCAAGATTGTATCTATTTAATTATTACTTCACAAGGCCTAAACAGACAGATATATTACAAGGGATATTTATGTAGTTCATAATATTACATAGTATATAATACAACAGTCGGTTTCCGCGTCGGTCTATATCCGCTAACCCCTCCCAAAAGGCGCAACGGATTTGGGTGTGGTTTTCGCTTTCAGTTGTTTCTTGAATTATATTTATATAATTATATGCCATGGTTAAGTTCATATTAATAGTTTCTTAGTCCATCATTTTGTATGTAATCTAAATTACTTTAAAAATATATAATAAAGAGTATCAAAACCCTAATACGGTTATTTGTTTAACAAGTCAACCGGTTTATTCAATCCCAGGAGATTATACCCTATCTCGATTACGTTGTTAGTTAAATCATGCTACATTTTAGCGCTTCACACCCCTTCGAAGGTGGTTTGTATTAATAATAGTGATAACTCTGACAAGGGGACACAAATTCAATTCAACCGTATTAAAATCATCGGGCTAGATATTTGCGTGTTGTTGAGTTACGGAGTTGTGCTCATCCTGTATAAACAATATTGTTGACAAGACAAAATGTTTGCTTGGATAATTATCTGTTGGCAGAAGTTTTGGGTCTAGAAATTGGGTTTAATAATAAATGAAAAGCAACAAACGTAAACTGATGTTAAATTAGAACCTACTGTATTGACATACAGTAGGTTCACATTGCCCAGTCTCAAAAACATAATTTGATGTAATTTTGTACTTACTCGTAAAGGTTACGTATCAGAACGCCTAAAATTAATTTGCCTAATTTCAAAATACCTAAGGTCAAAATACCAAATTTTTAAAACGCCTAACATCATTTCGCCTAAATATTGAATGACCTAAGTTTACAATGCCTAAATTTAAATCCCCTAATAGACTAAATACCTAATGGATGAAATACCTAATGGATGAAATACCTAATGGATGAAATACCTAATGGATGAAATACTTAATGGATGAAATACCAAATGGATAAAATACCTAATGGATGAATGGATTCACAAGCGTTAAATCTCACCTAATAAATGGGATCAGTTCCAGTTAATTAGGTCGCCCTCGAATTTATAGGTTAGGTTAGGTTAGAGTTGCGTCAAGGCGCGAAGCGCCATAAATACGCGGAAGCTCCGTCGACTCGTTCGTACACTTTTTTATTAAGCGACTACAAAAAAGGAGGAAGTTAACGCAAAAAATATATAAAGTAGTAACTTAAAAAGAGGTGTACGAACAAGTCGACGGAGCTCCGCTGTGCGGAGCTCCTATTCCGCGTAGTTCTGGCGCTTCGCGCCTTGACGCAACTGTAACCTAACCTAACCTAACATATCGGTTAGGTATTTCGTCTATTAAGTATTATACACTTAAGAGAAATTACCGTTATGTGTTTAAAAATTAGGTATTTCAGCCTTAGGTATTTTGTCATTAGGAAAATCAAGTTTAGGTAAATCATCCATTAGGTATTTCGTCCATTAGGTATTATTCACTTAGGCGAGATGTTCGTTAGGCGTTTTAAAAATTAACTATTTCGACCTTAGGTATTTTGAAATTAGGCAAATTAATTTTAGGCGTTTTGATACGTAGCCCTCGTAAATAGTACATTATGTTGACTTTTTTCAGTAGTATACACTATACAGTAGTATACATAAATATGTATACACTTGAGTACCTTTTCACTTTAATCGCTGTGAAAATTCATGTACCTATGGCAGTTTAAACAGACAGACAAGGTACTGTACATATTTGTGAACTCGACTATACCTAACTAACTTACGCGGTTAAAGATTTGATTGGATTGGTTTTGATTAAGATTAATTCGTTTTAAAAATAATCATCAAGCGATGTTTTGATATTATGAGTATGTTACCTGCTGCGATAAATTTTCCAATGTATACATGTTATCATTCAATATTGACTAGAGATTGAACCGGCCAAGTGCGAGTGGGACTCCGCACATTTAGGGTTCCGTACTAAATGTACTGGCCCCCATCCTGATTTATCAATTCTATCGGTATTTGTTATTAAAATATACTTTATCTCATTATTGTTACGTAACATTATCACAAAACTTCGAGTTCATCGCTGAAGGGGTAGTTGAAAAAACTTCGGAACACAATTTCGTAAAAATAGCTGACTTTGGTGGCTTTTATTCCTTTGTTTTCCACTATTTTTTAAAATAAAAAATATAGAACCTATTTATTTTCTCAACGAGGTCTAAACAACGATACACAACTTGATAGCGTTGGGGGCAATTAAAAAAAAAAACAATTAGTTTGGCTTTCGGTCAACAAGATGCTTATACTGCAAAATTTGACTATAGCTTTAACCGTTTGGCTGTAAAACCTGTGTGACAGGTGACAGATGGACAGACGAACACGTGGGTGACAGCAATAGCTAGGTTTCCATTTGGACCCTTCGGGTACGGATCCTTAAAAACAACCGTGATTTAATTAATTAAAATTGTTAACTCTATTCATATTCGTTGTGTTCGATTTTGGCATATTGTAAACCTACGATATATATCCAGTAAAGTATTCGAAGTAAAACAACAGCAAATCGAATAAAGTTCTCGAATCGGCGACCAACTTCCCAAAGACGGCGCTGAGTGAATTCAAAATTAAAACTTGCAGCGAAACTTGCAGCGTTAATGCAAGTTTAATGTCCGCCTTTGATGCAGTTGCGAGGAATTACGCCACTGCTGAGAGAATTATAGGCATGGAAGAGATACCTCATTTGCCACATTAATTTTGAATGGATACAAAATTACATACATACATACATAATCTCACGCCTTCGTTCCCAGAGTGGGGTAGGCAGAGGTACAGAATTACAAACATCTCTAAAAACTTGTTGGTAATTCTATAACCACAATTTGCACAATTAGGCTAAGACGTTTACCAGCGTATTAGTGACAGGTTGCAAGCCCATCGCCTAACAGTACTACAAGCCTTTATTCCCTAAAAAAATTAATGTAAATAAAATAAATAATAAATTATAAATATCAGGGGACAATGTCACACCAATTGACCTAGTCCCAAGCTCTAGGCTGGTACTATGGGTACTAGACAACGATATAAATACTTATATAGAGAAATATATACTTAAATACATAGAAAACTTCCATGACTCGGGAACTAATATTCGTTCTCATCACACAAATATTTGCCCTTACCGGGATTGGAACCTATGTTTGAACCCAGGACCGCTAAATTAGTAGGCAGGGTCAATACCAAGTAGGCCAACGCGTCGTCATATGTAGCGAATCATGTATCTCTTCAAAAAAAAAAACTGTTATGTAATAATATCGGTAATCGGTAAAGCACTTGGAATTGAGTGAGTTTATGCGACAACTGGGCTACAGAGTCCAGTTAAAGCGATGCCACACGAGCGTTTCCGGTGCGTTGCGTCGTCGCAACGCTGTGATTTCAACATAGAGTGACGCAAGTGTTTGAACGCATCGTGTGGCATGTCGTTCTAATTTATCATTGTAATAAGTAATATTTCAAGAATGATTGACTGCTGCTTGAAGATGTGTTGACAGTGTTTTGAAAAGTATAAGTGCCAGTGCTTACTTCCCAAATAATCATCTTCATCTTTATCTCCCGTGATTATTAATTACCATGAAACCCTGGATACCAATTATTAGCAGTCCCATCCAGCCACTAAGTTGCTTGCACGTCCCAAGTTGGTAGTTTGGTGCGTTTATGCAGATTAGCGCGCGCCTGATTTAATACCAGCTCTTTGCGAGCAACTTCTCCTGCTGGTGCTACGGAAGCATCTCGCCAAGTTTGGAGTCAAACATCTTGGTATATCTTGTCTTATCTCACAGATGGACCCTTTTCGGATACACTTCGACCCCTAGGATCTATTGTGCAATTACCGTCTTACACACTCAGTTGTGCGAATGTGCAGGTTTCTTCACGATGTTTTTTCTTCACCGTAGGAGCATCGGATAATGTAAAGTTAGAAAAACTCACTGGTACATGGTGATTGCGGGGGCTCGAACTCGCAACCTTACGATTACGAGTCGACCCCTAAGCCATTAGGCCTCCAACGCTCCTCTATTTAAATATAAACAGTTTTCGGAATCGCAGTATATTTCGTACCATTTAATTAGATACTTCACGTTACATTTTAAATATTATTTCAAATTGAAGGCAATATTTTCAGTCAGCAAACACGAGCGGTGAGAGCATACTTCAACACAGTGAAAACTGTGTTTGTTACCGACAATGATAATGTTACTGTTGTATACCAGCAGCATGCAAACATTGCAAACAATGTGACATTCGTAGCTTTTGGTTCGGTGACTCTTCCTCGTTATTTGATTCCGCGCCGCCGGGCTCCAGACAAATTTGCGGCAAAGTATTAATTGATATAAGTACGTACGTCATGTTTATTGTGTAAAATCTCAGGGTAGCGGTATCAAGTACGTGCTGCAAAGTAATGTTTGTGTTTATGTTCTTTATGACGAAGTAAATATTAGAATTAAATACCCATATTATCATTAACGGAGGGTCAACATTTTCTTTGACAGAATGAGTTGCAATGGCAATGGACCAGCCGCACGGTTTAGCCCCGATTTTATGTCACGGTTGCAACGGGAGAGACAAGCGGTTAGCGGCCACACACAAATGCATAGAGATGTACAATATAGAATACCTCGAGTCTCCAAGGCGGTGATATGGCGATATCTATGTACTATTGTTAAGCCGCTCGCCGCTCACCACAAACATATTTGCTCAGTTGCACCAAATGGTCATTCCTTTTCATATGTCCTTAAATCGTGCTGTTACTTCTTACCTTTATTTCAAGTACTAGAAGATGACAATCAGTCATAACTCGTTGCTTAAATACAAAAGCGACACAAAACAAAATGTGTTTGTGTTGCATTTAAATTCGGAATGCTATTTACTTTAGGTTTTAAATCAAACTATATTTGATTTTGATTTGTGGCGCTTTTGTATTTAAGCAGCGAATAACATTAATTCTAATAAACGTTTGTGTAAATAGTTGTGTTCGAAAACTAAATATTTAAACAATTTTCTCAAAATGAGAGGAATACCGTTGCCATCTAATGCGACGTTCACAGATTATTTCATTTACTTTCTAAAGACTTCAATGTATTTCTGAGCCATTCAGTCAGAGAAATATTAGATGTCACAAATAGTACATTACTACAGAGGCCGGGAAGTAGGGGGTTGCCGGCCGAGTTCATATAGACGGCCGAGCGAAGCTAGGCCGGATAGTTACGAGGCTGGCAACCCCACTTCACGCCGAGGTTTGTATAGTGCTTTTCTCAAAAATATAAATAATTAATTAAAAAAATAAAACAAAAGTACTAGGAGTGCATAAACATTAAAAGTAACCTACAGTGCTCAGTCATCCGCGTTGTGCCGGGGGCGCCCCGTGCTACATTGCCTGCGATCTAAGTTGCGCTACGCACCCCTAATAACTTCTGCCCTCCTGGTACCTGCTGCCTTTATGCAAAAGCTTTGGTTGGATGCACGGCTAAGTATATTAAAAAAAAAAACAGCTATTGAGCCTCTTCATAAACACAGCTGCCATGTTTACATGAAAATAAAAAAAAAACTACTTCCAGGCCTAGGCCTTCAATTTTGTACGAAATTCCTTTACAGTTTCTCTAGAGGTGTTCCGCCCGCAACATGATACTTTGAGGCCTAAAATTAACTAACATAACGCCAACATTCCATTGCATGTTTGAGAAAAATATTTTACATGAAATAAAAGGATACTTGTGAACTAAATAAAACTCAAAAAGAAATAACTGTTTTCTTTTTACGTATCTACAATCAAGGCTAGTCTACGCGCAAAAACGTTAAAGATAATCTGCACTGCTGATCAAAGCAAAAAGGTAGTATGCGTATACGAAATGCACACTCTTATACTGCCTTATTATTTTTAACGGTGGTTTCGTGCTTGAAAACGGCAAGTGCCCGTGGATAGCGTCGCAAAGTTTCCATTATGTCGACGACAAAGCGCCCGCGACAAAGTGGACATTACCGCATCGGCCGGCTGCTGGTCGCGGGCAAGCGCGAGTCGGAAACGTTTACTCGTAAGGGTTCTAAAAAGGCTCTCTCTGTTTTGCCGTAGTTACATTCTGATGTAATATGTAATAGGAATAATATCGTAATTTTTTGCAGTTTCAAAAAACTATCTATTGTTTAAAATGACGTTTGGTATTCTATTATTGAGTAATACTTTTAATAACACGTTTTGACATGAGTATAAGAACTTAAATTTCGTTTTTTCATCCAACGCCCGTCAGAATGCCATCTAGCTGCCGCGGCATGCTTGCTTCACTTGCTCAGCTCTTATATATTAGTGGTCACTGTATAGCTTAAAGCTTGAATCACACAGAAGCGGCCCATCACTTTTTTCTCGCTTCACTCGTTTTCGTACCGAATAAATAAATTCAAACCACTTGTTTTGGCATCATGTCACAAAAACAAAGTTTTTTTTTCGGTTTACACTTACCAACGGATCCCCAAATAAAACGAGACGCAAGATGTGGACGCATTTAGAATTCATTGAAAAACTCGCGAGTGAAAGTTATCAGATCGCTCGGCGGAGGGCAAACAGCGCAAACAGCGCCCTGAGCACTGAGCGAATGGCCGCTGAGGGAGCGACTTCACAGCCAACTCTTAAAGAGACCGGCTTTATTGAGTGTACGATTGGTACGATCCATATTTTCTTTTTATTTGTTTTATTATCAGTGTTTGTCGATGATTCTTGGTGATGAGGAAGAGAGGAATTTTCAACAGATTATAATAACGTTTTTTTTAAGTGTTTTGTAATGTAGTGTTTTTTGAATTCACGTAGGCACGACCTCTCACTCGAATTGATGTTGCAAGGTTAGGTCATGTATATTCGACTAAGACTTATTTTATTGCTTTTGAACCTTGATGCCCAGCAAATAGAACCGAAAAGTAGAAGAAGATATTCTTGCTCTAATATACATCTAAAATTGAGAAGGTAGTAAGGCGGGACTTTGTCGATTAAAAATACTTGCTTTACCTACATAAAAAACCACATTAATTTCTGTATATCAATTTTTCTGACTAAAATAAAATTTAGGCAAAATTTTAATATGTTAGGACAAATATTTCCCTGTAAATAAAATATAACCGCAAGCTTATGTTTGGATGTCGACATATATAAAAGTATTTTGTCCGCTTTTTACCTTAACATTTATTTCTCCTTAAAAGTACATACGCAACATTGTATTTTAAGTCCGGTTGAATGGTCTTCTCCTCAACGTGTGCTCACTCAATAAAACCCTAATCTCCAATTCATGAGCACTTGACAGTACTCGGTCCAATTCTCGAATTGCTTCTTGCCACAATGTTGGCTTTTTGCTTTGCTAAAGTGTGAGGGTAGCGAAAAACATACGCTTCCTTGCCGGCCGTACCCATATCCCTGATTACAAAGTAGATAATCAGTATAAATATAAGTCAAACGAGTCCAAACTCGATGGACATACTAAATTCCTACGGCCACCTTCCGATTCCATCAAAATCAAAATTGTACCGATCGAAAAAAAAGGGAGGAAACCGATTTATAAAATTACATTTCATTTTTTTATGGAAAAAAATGTATTTAAGAGGTGTGGTAGGACTAGGGAATACAATTTAACCGGTTATTAACCAATTTCGTATGAAAATAACCGGTTAAAACCGGTTATAATCGGTTGTTTGCATTCCCTAGTTAGGACCTTTTCTAGGATCGCTACCACCATTTTATCCACCGTCAAGGAGCTAATCAGTGTTTGCAAGTAAAGGAGTGGGCCTAATGACTAGGTAGCATACTATTATTGGCATTCCAGCTTAGTCCTCAGGGCTGGTACCGCCTATGACCCCCAGGGCCCTTTTACGAGTACCATAAAGTATACCGGGTTGTCCGGGAGAAAAGTTTTACCATTTTTTTACATTCTCTTTTGTCTTATGGCCAGTTGTTTGTCCAACAGGCGGTCGTTTCATTGTCGCTGGAAGTCGAGGCGACATCTTGGTAGTCCGGGACGCGAGACCCGACGACACGAGCTCCTACTCCTGCGAGGCGCAACACGCGCTGACCGGGGAGAAAAGACGCAGCCCACCGGCACTGCTTGCTGTTTCACGTAAGTCCCTTCAGTTTATGGTAGCCTGGTACTTGATCTCGATAGCTCAGGGCGCGCGACCCAATGACACGAGCTCCTACTCTTGTGGGCCGCAAAACGCGTTGACGCTAGCTGTTTCTCGTATGTCGCTGCAGTTTATGGTAGCCTGGTACGTGTTTTGTTGCGATATTTTGAATGCGATGGCACAAACACTCTTGCGGACGCAACACATTCTGACCGGGGAGAGGAGATGCAGCCTGCTGGCACTGTTCCACGTATATGTCTGCAGTTTATGATAGCCTGATACTTTAACCATGGTAACATCTAAGCGCAGATCCGGGAGAAGTGGCGTGACCTCGTATTGCTGGCTGACTCACTTTGGGTCGCATGGCCAACGGATTAAGTAAATGATTTAAGATAAAAGTAGTTACCTAAGATAGCAGTTTTATGTTATTTAGGATCGTGTCTGAGGACGATAAAAAGTAAAAGTACTAATGTAATGTTTGAATGTACAATAAAAGCGTATGAAAAAAGAGTTTGCTTTAGTGAAAAAAGTCACGACCTACCTACATGATGTTGGACCCTGCTATCTAACAGTCAAAGCTTTGTGTTAGTCCAGGCTATGGACTGTTTTTAACCAAATTACCAAAAGTACGAGTACATTTAGCAGACGTATCTTTTAGTACACTTTTATTAATTTCTTAGAAACGTATTTGTGCATAATAAATAAAATGTATAGGCTTATTACACCGATTAGGTTAAATTAGATTGTTGAGTACAAAAATAATTAGGGCGGGAAATTTCTATTTTCGATCCAAAATTTTGTAAACTGATACAATTTGGTAAGTGATATTTGGTGAAACATTAAACATTACACCCTTTAAACATCCAAGTATTTTTAAGTATAGCCAATAACTACTAATAATATAACGTATCAAAAAACAAATATATACTAAAGTCGACACAAAATAAAATGATCAAGAATATAAAATAGAACAGACTAATCTGACTCTATTTGCTTGGTAACCTACTTACAAACCGCTCCTGTCACGGGTAAAAAGATTTCATGCTCCACTCGGAGCGAATCTCGTTTTCGTTACGAATCCTAATATTTCCCGTCCAATATTCGAGCTGCGCAATACAAGACCTGTTGCTTGATTTCTTTATTCGGTAAGCGCTCTGCGGGCTCAACGGGGAGCAATTTTACATTTTATCGACGCTGAAGAAAGTTCGGGACACTTTAACTTGTACTTTAACCGCTTGAAATATTTTTTTGATGTTTAGCAATAGTTCTTGACTTTGTGAAGTTGGTTCAGTCCTTTACTGACCTATTTGATGGTGGAAAACAAATACATGGCAGTCATTGTTGCCATGTAATTTTACGAGTAGATACTTAATGAATCAGTGTATGATATTTAAATAAAATAAATGAGTTTATATGTCTGGTCTGGTGGTGGTATGTTTAACATAATGTGCCTACAGTTTTATGTCTGTCTGTTTAATTTATTTTTATATTTCATGTTTTTGTACTTATGCTAAAAAAACCCTAAACCGACGCACGTGTATGAAAAGACTTATGAGTGTGGAGGAAGCGAGGGAAGTTTGTCTTCTTATAATATATTTAGATTTTCTTTTATACAGACTCGTCCGGCAGCTTGGCGCCCCGTATGCTGATGATATCCGAGGAAGAAACGGTGGTGCAGGGCGGGGACATCCGCCTCGTGTGCTGCGCGGTGGGCAGCCCGCCACCCACCTACAGGTTAATTTCTTCGTGATATTAAATTTTTCATACATTGATGCAACTGTGCAAAGTTAATTTTACTGACGCAGCGATTACTTAGTGGATTGTAAACGCTATAAGTTCACAACAAATACTATTGAAAATACTAATAACCACTTTTATGAAGACTAACCCACTAAGAAACCCTTTTTTTCAGCTGGTTCCGGCACACCAACGGTCGCCTCAGTCCTGTGTCCAACAGCATCCGCATTTCCGTCTCCGACCAGGTATCAGACCTAATATTATGTTTAAGGGTCCCAAATGAATCTTCTATGCCTACCATATGCCTTCCTTGCCTCCGGGGTTTGTTAGATAAATTTCCCGAAATTGCTGTTTCTTAGAACGCAGAATTTCCAATCATGTTTTCTCCCGAATATACCTAGTTGGCTTTTCCCCTGACGCGTCGACGGAGGACCGCTTGCGCGAAGATTTTATTCTTGGCGGTTTGGTGCTTTTGCTTTTCCGGCATGCTGCAAAACTAACTAAAGCTAACCTTTTTTTTCCTATGAAATATGGAGAAAAAAGGAAGTAAAACTGTAAAACATGTTTAATGAATAGGTGCTGATAATCCGGCGCGCGCAGTTGTCGGACGCGGGCGTGTGGACGTGCCGCGCGCATAACCAGTACGGCGAGCAGCGGCGCGACGCGCGGCTCGTCGTGCGCGCGCGCCTCGTGGCCAGCGTGCACCCTCAGCTGCAGGTACACTTATTGTTCATGTACTAATGGTTGTTGCAAGCATTTGCCAAGAAGTGGGAAAAGACAGGCTTTTAAAAAATTTACCTATCTGGTACAGCTGTCTCGAAACAGAAGAGTCTCTGGATAGCTAGACATGCCATGACTAGCTTAACATGACAGTCGCACTAACGATATATCAGCGGGGCTAGACAAGTTGCCATCGAATACAAACGCTAGCGTTAGGCGATCACCTGTCGCTTTGAAAAATGAATGGAATTGAAATAAGATAGTCACGTGATATATCACTCGTTACAACTGACACGCTGTAAAGTGATTACTATCACTCATCATCATCATGTCAGCCGAAAGACGTCCACTGCTGGACATAGGCCTCCCCCAAGGCTCTCCACTCAGACCGATCTTGTGCTTTTCGCATCCACCGCGTTCCCGCGATCTTTACAAGGTCGTCACTCCATCTTGTTGGAGGCCTACCTACAGCTCGTCTCCCGGTCCGCGGACGCCACTCAAGAACCTTTTGACCCCATCGGCCATCAGTCCTGCGAGCAATGTGCCCCGCCCACTGCCACTTAAGTTTGGCTATTCTTCGGGCTATGTCGGTAACCTTAGTTCTACTGCGGATATCATCATTTCTGATTCTATCACGCAGAGAAACCCCGAGCATAGCCCTCTCCATAGCCCTCTGAGTGACTTTGAGCTTCCTTATAAGGCCCATTGTTAGCGCCCACGTCTCAGATCCGTAAGTCATCACTGGCAACACACACTGGTCAAAGACTTTTGACTTCAGACACTGCGGTAATTTGGACGAAAAGGTGCTACGAAGCTTCCCGAACGCTGCCCATCCGAGTCGGATTCGACGAGTGACCTCTTTCTCAAAGTTGGACCTACCTAACTGGACCGTTTGTCCCAGGTAAATATAGTCGTCAACAACTTCGAGCGCAGAGCCTCCGACTATCACGGGAGTTGGCGCGACATGGACGTTGGACATGACTTTCGTCTTGTCCATGTTCATCCTCAAGCCAACTCGGTCGGAAACTCCACTGAGGTCAGCGAGCATTGCACTGAGGTCCTCCATGGTCTCAGCCATGACTACGATATCGTCAGCGAATCGAAGGTGAGTGATGTACTCGCCATTTATGTTGATGCCTCGTCCTTTCCAGTCCAGAACCTTAAAAGCATCCTCCAATGCAGCGGTGAACAGCTTCGGAGAGATCACATCTCCTTGTCTGACTCCCCGCTGCAGAGGAATAGGCTTCGTGCTCTGGTCCTGTAGTCGGACGGACATAGTGGCGTTTTCGTACAGACACTTTAACACTTCGATATATCGGTAGTCAACTTGGCACCGCTGGAGAGACTGTAGTACAGCCCAGGTCTCGATCGAATCGAAGGCTTTCTCGTAGTCCACAAATGCAAGGCAAAGGGGGAGGTTATACTCTTCGGTCTTCTGTATAACCTGCCGCAACGCATGTATGTGGTCTACGGTACTATAGCCTTTTCGGAAACCGGCTTGTACTATCACTCGCGCTAACTAAATAGTGATAGTTTTGACAACTACTGTCGTTACGCGGTACTATCTTGACATCGCCTCTATTCTAGGCGGTAAAAACGATATCGTAGTTTGCCCGTTATGGTATTGTTATGACGTCAGCCGCCATTACTGTCAAAAAAATAAGAGCTATCAAAACGTTGACAATACGATAACAGATCAAATGCGATATTGTTTTTACCGTGTTGAATAGAGGCGCAGGTCGAATTCAACAGGAGCACTGTCACAATATAAACGTCGGTATCCAAGGGTGGTAACTATGCGAAGAAACTGTCAACTGAGTCGGTGTCATCACAGGTGATCACCTAACGCTAGCGATCGTATTCAATGGCCACTTGTCTAGCCCCACTGACTTGATATAAACATACATTCACACCAAACATACATTACAGACACAAACCTCCAAAACCAATGTAAAAACAAGCAAGAACAAGTAGTTCTTACGACCTCATGGGCCAACGCTCACGAGTCTTTAACTTAACTGTTAAAGATAACTAGTCACACCCTCGCTTTGCTTTTATTTAAACAAAATAAAACTCAACTCAACCTATGTGATTCAGAAATAATATAGTTTCCTAATGTAGTTTATTTTTGCCCGACTGCATCAGAAGGAGGATTATTTAGAATCGATTAATTTGTTCCAGAGAATATCTCCTGACATACTAACAAATAAACAAACACACTATCCTACCACTTCATTATTGTATGATAGTTATCAATATTCTGTTTATTCATTTATTTTTATATAGGTTTGTCACCAATTAACAACGAAAATTTAACTGAATGCTTATTTATTACTTAATAAAGAAAACCTTTGTACCTTTTCAGTTTAACTAACTTGGTGTAGTTAGACGCCGAACTTCGAAAAGTCGAATATTGTGTCAAACTTTGTCAAGGTGAAGTATTTAGCGAGAAAAGGTGCTTTTAGTTGCCAAACAAAAAGTATTTCTCGTAAAAGTGTCGAACTTAATCAAGTTGACTTCGGCAAACCGTTATAACTCACGCACAAGGTTGTTTCATAAAAAAATATCCTCACCTTACGAAAATGTTTGTTTGTTTATTTCTTACGATTTAACGCCTCAACTAGCTGAAGTTTTGGTACAAGGGCTGTATTCTATCGGTAAATCCACATTGCTTTTGATATGATATCGTATTGTCAACGTTATGGTAAATTATTTTTACTTAACAGTAATGATACGTCGGGGAGCCTGCCGCCGTTTGGCCAAAATTCGTTTGCCAGATTTGTCGTTTCCCAACCGTTTCATCGCCAACCCATTTTTTTCCTGTGACTGTAAATATTTCTTAGGTATATTAGTTAGGTTGGTTTTTATAAAATCCTGAAATATTTACTGTTACAGAAAACAAATGGGTCGGCAAATGAAATGGTTAGTAAACGATACATTAGGCAAACGAATTTTGGCCAAACGGCAGGGTAAAAATAATATGTATGTATGTATGTAAACACTTTATTGTACAAAAGAGAAACCAGAAAAATACAATTAATATAAAAATATGTACAAAGGCGAACTTATCCCTTTAAGGGATCTCTTCCAGCTAACCCTTGAGAGATTGAGAAAAGTGAAAGGTTGCGCATCGAGTAAGCAAGTGTACAAATTTATTTAGAAGAACATAACACATTAACCAATAAAACCTACGTAAATAAAATAAAACTAATAAATTACATTCAAATACCTACACAAATAAATACAGAAATATATATTAGTACTTAGATATACATACATAAACTACATTTTATGTACCTAGAGGATATTATATATTATATTTAGGAGGAGTCAAGCCAGAACTTCTTTAATTTGCCTTTTAGGGAATCTACCGATTGTGATTGCCTAATGCCAGTTGGTAGCCGATTCCACAACCTGACAGAATGCACCGAGAAGGATTTGGAATAGGATTTGGATCTGTGGGACGGGAAAGCGAGGGTGAGATTGGCCTTTGAGCGCAACCTGTTTTGGGAGCCGGTGGCCATGAAGCTAAATCGCTCAGAAAGGTAGAGGGGAGAACGAGGATTAAAAATAGTATTAAAAAGCAGCGACAGGATGTGAACATTTCGGCGAAAACGAATAGGTAGCCAGTTTAGCTGTGCACGGAAGTGGGAGACATGATCGTATTTGCGAAGGCCGAAAATGTATCGAATGCACACGTTTTGGAGTCGCTCAAGTTTATCAAGGAGCTGTTCTGAGAGGTCCATATAAGCAACGTCAGCGTAGACTAGGAGAGGGAGAAGAAGAGATTGGGCTAAAGTTATCTTGGTTTGTTGAGGAAGAAAATTCTGCAGGCGCCTGAAAGAATGAAGAGAAGCGAAGAGCTTGCGACTGACTTCGGTAACCTGAGTCGACCAGGAAAGTGTCTGATCTATTGTGATACCCAAATTTTTTACTGTAGAGGAAAAGGGAATTATGCTACCGTCAAACACCAAATTGGGCATCGCAACGTCAGACAGCTTCGAGATGTAGTGGGGACTTCCAACAACAATGGCCTGCGACTTCTTTGCATTGACCCTTAATCCAAAATTAGTGGCCCATTTCTGGATCGTGGCAAGATCATCATTGATAAGGTCAATCAGGGAAGGGAAGTCATCAAAACTAGCCCCCGCATAAATCTGCAAATCGTCAGCGTATAAGTGGTAAGAAGAAAGAAGGGAGGTCGTTATAACATTTATGAAAATTGAAAAAAGAAGAGGAGAGAGCACAGCCCCCTGAGGGACACCAGCAGAGAGAGTATTCCAGTCTGAATGATTATCATCCATCTTAACAAGCTGGCGCCTTCCAAGGAGGTATGACTCAAACCACGTAAGGGCCGAAAAAGAGAAATTTTGGGTCTTGAGGATGCCGAGAAGAATATTGAAATCAACTGTATTGAAGGCACTACTGAAATCTAACAAAACCAGGATGGTCAGGTGTTTATTTTCTATGTTTAAACGAATGTCGTCGGTGACCTTGACTAAAGCAGTGACAGTGCTATGCCCGGGGCGGAAACCAGATTGAAAGGGATTAAAAAGATTGTGCATATTTAGAAAACGAGACAGTCTTTGATTAACAAAGTGCTCTATAATTTTGGAAAGTACAGGAAGAATAGAAATAAGACGATAATCGAACAAGGACGCAAGGAATATTATAATAAAATATGGATAAAGCGATATTGTTTTACCGAGTAGAATAAAGGCCCAGGGATATGTTTTATCCCGATAAAATGCAGTTCCTGAGTAGCAAGAATAATGAGTTTATGCGTAAATTTTTGGCAGGTCGTTTTTTTTATTTAGTTTTTCTCCTCCATCCCTTCAGCCATGAAGTTGTGAAAAAACTACTTTGATTTGTTTTTCCAATGTAACATAATTATAAAATTGTTTTTCTAGTTATTTTATAATGAGCTACTTGTTTGATCGAGGCGATTCCACGTACGAATTAAATTCAAAATGACATCCGCAAAAAGCGAGACACATGAGAAAATTCAAGTTACAAGCTCAAAATTTATCCATTTTCACTGGGAACAAGTAATTGAGAATGCTTTAAAGTTACAGTACATTGTAGTTCAATACTCAAGCACACTCCGTTACCTCAAGTATCCCAACCCAAATTCGTTAGTGTCAGTACAAAAGTACGAATTAGTTTAGAGCGAGGCAGTCTCCTGGCAAACGCGGATCAGCATGCCTCAGTTCACCGCAAAGGTCTGCCCCGTCACGACCACGAGCGTCGAGTGCCCAGAAACACTGGTAATTAGATTACAGAGGACTTAATGTTACATGTGACTACTTTGATGCTATTCAAGTTTTGAAGTAGTTGAAATCTACCTCTTGGTCACAAATTTTCTATAAATATTTAATTTGATCAGGGCCTTTGTTCAACTCGGTAAAACATATAACTTTTGGCATTATTGTCATATGGCCGGGATTACACCAGTAAGTTATTTACGTAAGTTTTGAGGCGCAACTCTGGGTAAGAGTAAGTGACAAATATCGGCATCTCTCTCTTGCATATAGCTTTGTTTCAAAACTTACGTAATAACTTACAGGTGTAATCCCGGCCTATCGTCAACGTAACGATAGTTCATATTTACTTGACAGTAATGGTGGCTGAATTAAAATCAATACATATTATTTGTTAATTTTACGGCGAGCGTAAAGGACAGAGCTATAGCAGTTATATAGCTCTATCCTTTTCCCTTTTCCCTATGTCATAATAACCCCCCTGGTCAAAAACAATATTGTTTTATCCAGTAGAATAGAGGCGAAGTTACTAACACACAAAGGAGAATGCCCATATAATGCCTGGAATGTACAGAGATAACCTATATGCCAAAAAACATGTTATAATTAAATATAAATATACTCATTAAATTGAAGTCTAATAATGATGGGAGTAATATGTACATTATTTATAGACTTTTACTTGAACAGTCATCGCTCAACCGATTTTATTTCGACCTACCCTCATGTTTACTCGTATCTGCAATATTATAAATGGCGTGAGACGTCACTTCCATATAAATAACACTATGATGCTAAGGTGCTGGTAGACGTTATACCTATATTGTTTTCGTTTAGTTTAAATAATGAGCAGTGCTCAGCATTGTTTTAATTGCAATATCAACGTGACGCGACTGTCACGGCATAATTTGCCGTCGCAAACTGATGAAGTTCGTCAAGTGATACACGAATGGATAGCACACAACAAACTGTTTGTATCAGACTTATGTACATTTGTACATTTTTAAAGTATATAATAAAAATACGAGTGATAGCCGAGTGGTTCAGGCGGGCAACATTCAAACAGAAGGTCGTGGGTCCAATACTGGCTCGTACCAATGAGTTTTAAAGCTGTAAATAATTGTAAATAAAACAGGCATTATTTCTTTTCTTTTTCTCCTATTCCATCATTTCACGTCATCATTCATCATCATCAGCCTATAGCAGTCCACTGCTGGACGTAGGCCTCTAACATGGCTGGCCATGGCTCGAACCTGGGCCTTCCTCATCTAACCGCTCCCAGCAAACCTCAACGGAGGCTCGAAGTCTTTTTCGTAGTCCACAAACGCTAGGCACAAAGGCAGATTATACTCCTGTATAATGTGCCGGAGCGTGAGTATGTAGTCCACTGTACTGCCTCGTCGAAACCCTGCCTGCTCCGGAGGTTGGAAGTCGTCACCACCACCGGGAACTAGGGGTCGTTTTTTGGGTTGTTTTGCCATGTTAGGTAATGCCCATTTAGTCACCATGCTGGGCAGGCGGGTTGTCTTGTGCTATTCAGGATCTAGTCGTCTCTCCATCATTTCACGCTCACTCTAAAATCATGTTGATGATAGATGACGTTAGCTTTATCAGCGTTTTATAGATACAGTAAAAACCTAAAGAAAAACTTATCGGACAATATGCATGAGAATCATTACCTTCTCAGTGTTGGATTCGAAACGACCCACAAAAATAAACGAATCATAGAATAAACTCTATTTTAGGTTTGGCGAATGAACTGTAAATGATGACAAAGGCCTTGCTAAAGTAACGAACATCTGACATTTTTTTTACATACACGGTAGTGTCATCTATGTAGTTCTTATGTCATATTTTAACATTCACATAGATCTTAGCGACATCTATTGTAGTTTTTTTATGTCAACATAACCTCTTTCATTGTAAAGGAAAAGCTTAATAAAAGCAAAATCCCAAGTTTTTAAATCATTTTTGAAGTAGTTTCCGAAACCTCAATTTTTTTAGCGTATTTTAATGTACGATTGGATCTTGTACATAAGAGGCATTTCCGTGTATGGCCGGTGGGCATTCCCCTTTACGTAACATAATTTCCGGATGTTAATTTTTAAACCGGGTTTATTTATTTCTTCGGAAAAAATATATAAAGAGCCCGAGAGAAGGGTAGGTTGCTTGTTAATCGAAAAAAAAAGTAATACAAATTTAGTTTATACTATAATGATTAATTGTAGGTACTTGTTAAGTAAAGTTTCTATGGGAAACTATCGTAATGTTGCCAATTTGCCTCTACCAATTATTGCCACGGTAATCTTTATTTGTAGATAATTAAAAAAAAAAAAAAAAAAAAAAAAAATATCCCGACGAATTGAGAACCTCCTCCTTTTTTTGAAGTCGGTTAAAAAAGGCGATCATTATAATAATACAATAACAAAGCGCCATAACTGATATTTTTGATGCCAATAATGTGTTACGATACAATTATTATTCTAAAACGGAGAAGCTAGCTAAATGCTACATTTACTCTTTTCTACATGAGTATCCAAAATGTGAATTGGCAAAGCCTTTCAAGCCACAAAGCGCGCATCCCTCCACCTCTGACAATACAAATTCTCCTCCGTGATAAACATACAAAACGTTCGAGCTTCCACTGAATTCAGATCACAACCCCCATCGTCTACGGAAAATTGAAAAATAAATATTCAGAACGCATTCTTAGCTGAAAGACACATCCGACCGATGTCATATGTTCGTCGACGGAATTTTATATAGACTGACACCTGACGAGTGCGGACCGAATGTGGGATGGCGTGAAGTGAACTGTAAGATGGCGTGATAAGGTCGCAAATTATGTAGATGGTTAGTTGAGGTGTGGTGCAAGTAATAGAAGACTATAAACTCTACTATATTCAGTTTGCGTTGATAGCTATTGTAATTAGTATCTTTCTCTATCTTTTAAAAAGTCTTATTTATACTAAACTATTATGGACATGGTTACATTTAAAAAAAAGCTAAAATTATACTAATCGAGTATTGACGTGATGATCGGCCATACAAAATTAATATCTTAAGATGTAATAAAAATTACGGCAGTAATTACGTTTTCGACAAAAATAAATTCCATACCACAGCAAAATAAAATTTGTCACAGTCCATTTTTAATTAATTTAAAGAATTATTTTTCAGATTGAGTCGTTTAAAACAGTTTAAACTGTTAAAAACTAAACCGCCTTAAAGTTGTGAACTACACCTGTCTGTTTTAGGAAGACTGCATAATTTAAACCAGTTACAAATTACTTTGTTGTCAACAAACATCTTTAAGGAAAACTTTGGAACTCCGTCACTCTTGTTTTATTAAGGTAATAAGTTCGTTAAAAGTTAACGCGATTTCGAGCTCCTAATTACTTAGAATTAATTAACTATATAACACGTAGATTACAAATGATTATAAATGTAAATCAACGTTTATGAAACAACCGAATTTCAATAGCTTGTTTTAATGAGAAATGATTTTTTTTTTAAGTTTAAGGTATGATGTTTCAATTACTTATCAAATGAAAGGTTTTATCTATTTAATATTTATTGCATATAATAATATACTTAATATGCAAAAAGCGAACTTAATTACGTAAGGCATTCTCTACCAGTTAACCTAAAGGCAGAGATTTTTGAGGGGGTGCAGGGTCTAACTTTACATAAATACACCTTACATAACAATATATTAGGTACATAAATATATATACATAAATTGCACTAAAAATGAAAAAATACATACCTAATAATATATTATAATATACAGGGTGTCCGAAAACTTTACGTTAATATTAAGAGATAAGAAACAACTCTCCTTACCGGTGCAGAATTTAGTTTTCACTTTACAACCTGTTTCGAAATTTTAGTAACTGCGCCAACTTTTGAAACAATACGCCACCTTAGTTTAGAGTTTTTTTTTGTACGAAGATTCAAAGCTGTTGACTGAAAAACGAAAAATGCTTCAGTGGCTTTCAAAGTATGGGTTTATTTTGAATTCGTCAATATTTTGGATTTATAGTTTAATTCATTACATTTTTTCGTTATAAAGGATTATAATAACATATCAAGTTTTAGAATCTTATGCTTATGCGCATTCTTATACTGTAATATTTACCTCAAGTTCTGGGATACCCTGTGTATGAAGGTAAGCACTATAATACAGATTCTACTCGCAAAGAAATTTGCACGATGCATAGATCTCGAAAAAGTATAAATAATAAAATAAGAAACGTACCATTACATTATAACAATAGGTAAACGAAAAGCATAACAGGCGACGTTATAACGTTGCCTAGTCGGGTTCTAGTTTTATCATTATCTTGTCTCCTATCTTTTGCACCACCGCCGATCAACTGGATTGGATACGTCACGTCCGCGCCTGAATAATGTATGGCACGCGGCTATCGGCTGTCAAACCCCCGCTTTTGTTTGTCCTCTAAGATGGCCCAGTGATTGGGCCAGTTCGGACAGTTTGGCTATCGGAACCTGTTTGGAGCAGTAATTGGATTGGCTTGACAACGTAATTGTTCCTAAGTGTTCGGATTTCATTTAAACTTATAAGCAGTTCTCCACTTTATATATTATAGAGGACGTTCGCTATTCTGTATGCTTATATTTCTTTTCAGTTGTTCCCCCTTGTAGGGTTAATTTTAGAAAGTCTGGTGCAGGGTACCTAAGAAATAATTCCTTTAAATTTAAAGACCCTAGGTTCAACGGTTTAGATTGAATGTTAACTGTCAGCAATAATGCAGTTCTTCTAATGGTTTTTTGAATTCGTGTAGTTGCCGAGTTAGAATAGTGCCACTCCATGTCTTCCCGTGGATGTCGTAAGAGACGACTAAGGGAATAAAGGCTTGTAGTACTGTTACGCGATGGGCTTGCAACCTGCCACTAATACGCTGGTAAACATCTTAGCCTAATTTGTGCAAATTGTGGTTATAGAATTATCAACAAGTTTTTAGAGATGTTTGTAATTCTGTAGCTCTGCCTACCCCACTCTGGGAACGAAGGCGTGAGATTATGTATGTATGTTTATGATACGGGTTACCTTTATTTCGGTGAAATATGTTTGCCAAATGTGTCGTTTCCCAACCGTTTCATGTGCCAACCCGCTTTGTTTTCTGTAACCGTAAATATTTCAGGATTTTATAAAATCGAACCTTACACTCAAAAAATGAGAGCCAACCAAGAGCCATTTTCTCTTAGTTGTCATAAAATGAATACAATAGTTATGATATTTGCTATGTCAACCAAAGCTTATAAATAGTAACAACAGCAAGTTCTTTGGTGATTCAACTAACGTCTTAGTTGGTGTATCTATCGTCTTGTCAGGCTCGTATGGCATGAAGACGCCTATGCACAACAATCACAATCTTGTTAGAAGCGACCAATTATTTTTTTCAGTGTACCTAACCTATAGGGTTCTACACGATAGAACTGAAATAAATCCTGAAATATTTATATAACATTGGGTTGGCAAATGAAAAAGTTAGGAAACGATACATTTGGCAAAAATAGTTTTGCCAAACAGCAGGCTCCGATTAGATACTAATTATGCAAGGCAGAATGCCTCTGAACTCCGGACCTATTAGATCCATAATGCGTAAACATGATTTAATGAATTATCTTCTTTTTTTGTGTTTGCCTTCACTCTGAATTTATTATTGTTTATTCTTAAGAGCAATTTCCGCTTGATTTTTTGAGTGGTATTAAAACTTTACCTAATCGAGGAATTTTTTAGAATATTCGTAAATATTATCTGACGCGGATGAAATTTTGTTTAAAATAAATTGTAATTTGTACCAGTGATATTAAGTAAAATAAATAAATAATTTTTTGTATGTTCTTGTGCTTAGTTAATCAATAAACTTATCTTAATATTTATCTTATCTTACCGTATCTAAATAAAACCTTGTCTCAAACTAAGCTCTAGGCGTGTACGATGGGTACAAGACAACTACATCTTTATTATCGGGAAATGAACCCATGACCGCTAGCTACGCAGGCAGGCTCACGTTCAACAAGGATAACCAACTTGTCCAATTAAAACTCAGAACTTAAGGACAAATAATGAGTTTCTATTATGTCGTCACTTGGTTCTTGATAATTATGTCGTAATATTTTTCCTGCTCGAGTTGTTTGGTCCCAAAATAAAAATGTTACACGTGCCATTTATAAGGTAAACGATATAATCGTTCACATAAATTAAATGAAGATTGAAAACAAAGTCTCGAAGAAAGACTGCCATAACAAACTTCTGTACCTTCAAACATCGAAGTTCGGGAGGGATACTTTTAGTTTATAGTTTCTTTGGCAAACGGTCCGTGTAGTATAAAATAAAGGCCGAATAGTTTACCAGGTCGTAAAATATCAATGAATTTTGCGAGAAATCCTTTGTGTGGATCCGAAATCTATAAAATTTATCGAGTAGTTTTTTTACGTGAATATTGAGGCCGCAGCTGTAAACAGTGGAACCATAACGTTGAAATAAAATATATACGATAAGTAGGTCGGTATTCATTCTGACACTGCGCTTTGGGTACAAAAATAAAAAAACGCTTTTATTTTGGTGAGAAATAATTCAGAAGCTTAATAAAATAGTCCTGCTTAAACGGGAAATTGATATCTTGCACTCAACTATTATTTCAATTTAATTTCGCCTGTCTTCCATATGGTAAGCATAGGTACAGTCGAGTTCATAAATATGTGTACACTTTAGTACCTTGTCACTTTATTCGCTGTGACAATTCATATATGGCAGTTTAAACATGACATTAAATAGACAAGGTACTAAAGTGTACACGTATTTATGAACTCGACTGTACCTACTGTAAAAGTTATGGTAGAACTTTTTCACTCGTCTGTAAGACTAGAGACCTAAGGCTCCCACTGCTTCTGTATTCTTATCCTATCAATGATCTTTTTATAAATAACTATAAAAAGAATAATATGCAAATTAAATATAGTTTTCTGTTCTCCTAAATAAGATGCAACTTGAGAACAAAAGTTTGCCAAAATATAAGGAATTACCGAGTGACTAACGCAACTTTAGGTACGTACAACAGCTTATTACTATAAGTAATGCCAATTGTATACCTACTGTTTCAGTAACTGTTTGCTACAGTTTTAAATCCCGCTATCAGTAAGGACTTTCCACGCTTTCTCCAGTGACTTACCCCAACTGATTTTACAACATTTTGTTTCAGGTAGCGAACTCCGGAAGCACGGTGACCTTCAACTGCTCGGTGGAGGGCGACGCGCGCGTGCGCTGGCTGCACGACGGCGTGCCCGTGGGTGGCGGAGAGCGCGCGCTGCGCGTGCACGGGGTGGCGCGCGCGCACCGCGGCATGTACCAGTGCGTGGCCGAGAGAGACAGCGACAGCGCGCAAGCTGCCGCCGAGCTGAGGCTGGGAGGTACAGCTAATATTGAAGTTTTTTAATCTTTAGTCAAAGTCAGCCACCGTTTCCATGACTATATCTCGGAGAAAGAGGCGAGGTAAACTTATCATGATAAAGTTATTTTGCATTGTAAATCGTCTATCCTCCCATAGACAAGCGCGCAGCTACAGATGAGCTGAGACTGGGAGGTATGATTTATATTTGTAAATAGGTCGCACTTTGCACATTCATTTGAATAAGTCAAGGTCTACGATCAGAGACTAAAGAGAAGAAGGAAGAACAAGGTCGTGAAGCTGAAATGCTCGGTATGACACTACTCTTACATGGATAACGTCGGTGAAACTGCAATACCGCGTAAGTAACATTTTTAATGAGGAGCAAAATGCACCTTTTTTCTAAGGCGTTAAGGTTTATTTTGATCTATATTAAATTTGTTGGTTACGCGGTTTTGCAGTTTAACCGACGATAAGCACTTGCTTAAGTGTTGTGGATCCAACTGCAAGTAGTCGTTAGTAAAAAAGCACAGTAGTGTTGCTGTTTTATTAAGAGGTACTAAGCACGCTGCGCTGCTGGCAGTATAACGGTGTAGCGCGCACGCTTCGCGGCATGTACCCATAGCCGAGAGAGACAGCTACAGCGCGCCGGCTACCACTGAGCTAAGGCTGTGAGTATAATAAGTAATGTACTTTATTTTTGTAACTAAATCTTTACTGGAGGAGAGTAGCCAGTTCATTATCGAGTTAAATTAAGTTTATCTCTTAAGCTAATTTGGTTAAACTAAATAAATTCACAAACTTGTGAAAAGGACAACCCAAAGACACAACTACAGTTTTGGCACACTTAAAACAAATAGACTTTAGACAGCTAATGTAATTTCTCAACTCGGAAAAACTAATCATAGGCAAGATTTCTTTAGAAAGTCGCAAAACTGTTTACTTAACGTCAAACTACCTCAAAGTAAATAAAACTTGGCGAGTTAAATAAAACGAGGGCTTAGAAAATCTAATCTGGAAGTTTTTTAGCATCGCGGGAAACAAAGAGGTTTCATTACGAATTAAAATATTCAGCCCTTCGGGAAGGCATAAAAAGGCGGGATTAAACGTAACGCCATCACTGTAAAGTGCCCCCGAAGTCTAGTTCCCTTTAATTGATTTTCTTTTCCTGGAGCTTAGCGACGAGCGGAGAGCTTCATTTGATTTTATGGACACATTACCTTTTACTGTCTCTGGATTTTCGATTTTAGAGCTGTTCAGCGCGACGCCGCGCTGCTTAGGAATATTAAGAGTAATTTATCTTTGTTTTATGGCTTGGGAGATGGCTTTATTAATGTTTCATTAGAAGTAATGATGAGATGATAGTATTTTCAGTTGAACGTAGACATTACTTGGTAATCTACCCATATAACATGCTACGGCGTTACTAATGAGTTGCCGATAAACTACAACTAATAGCTAAAAACATACCACAGGACGTGTTTGTAAGAAACCTGGCGAAAATAGAAAACTATTAAATGACGCACACAGCCTTGCTATTTTCACCGATACAGTATTTTTTTTGTTGTATTTTTTTTACCTAACTCGCTTTTTTGCGTCATTTTAACAATTTCTCTAACAATTGAAAATACGATGTGTTGTTCAGGAGCAGCCTTGACTTTTTGCTACAAAATCAATGTTTCGACAGGCACGTTCAGACATCAATCAAGTCGGTGCGAGTATTAAACCGTTACCGGCAAAAAACCGGCCGGATCCGGATCAAAGTGACAAATAGAAATATCCTGTTAGCATCGCCTTTGCCTCCGTTATTGCTTCTCGCTCGTTCGAGATTTATTGGCTGCCTGCTAATTGTTTTATTTTTGAGCTTGTAGGGAACGAGTTCAGTATGGAAACAAAAACAACACAATTTTGAGGCATGAGCACACTACGCACATCCTCTAAAAAAGAGAAAATTGCGTTTAAAGTTTTTTGTTTTCTTCTTCGTTTAATTGTGAATGTTTATTAATGGTTTATATTATTTTTACTTTTCACACAACTGTAAAATATACTTAACTAAAAAGGCAGTTAAATAAAAATTGTGTCGTCATACATTATCATTTTTATTTTTTTTATTAACTGAAAAATGTCATATGTTATGACAGTTTTTCACATACTGAAAAGGAGATAATTTAAAAAAGTGACATAATATATGATATGACTGTATACTGCAATAGGCACAAACAAAACGACTGTTTTGTGTTGTTTTGACTGATCTGCAATAAAGTCGCATAATAGCTTATGACGGTTTTCACCCGCACCGACACGCGTGCGACTGCGGCAAACACTGTTAGGGCATTATTGTAGATTGACGGCGTGTCAATGTCGCTCCGGATCAAACAGACACAAGTGCCCTCTGACCGCGAATTTTTGAGTTAAGAATATGGCGTTTTTGTAGATTATAAAGAAAAAAAAGTGTTTTTTTTTTGTATCATTGGTTAATATTTGCACTTTTTTGTGTTATGACAGTTTTTTACAGGATGTGCGACTAGTTCTTATATTCTAATAAAATTTCATAAAGAAGAAGAAGTGCATGAATATGTTGATGAATGTAGAGGAAGCAAAAGTTATATATTTAGACCGGTGCATCTGGCGTTCCGTAGTCTCTGCCTACCCCATAGGGGACAGGCGTGAATGTATGTAAGTATTTGTATGTATGTAAAAGTTCATAATTTAAGGGGTTTTACCCCTCTTACTATTTAAAGTATGCCCTAAAGAACTAAAATCAGTAAAAGAATTACAAAAAGAACATAAAATTGTAGACATATCCAATATATAAAATTCTCGTGTCACAGTTTTCGTTGCCATACTCCTCCGAAACGGCTTGACCGATTTAGATGAAATTTTTTGTGTTTATCCGGTATCTATGAGAATCGGCCAACATCTATTTTTCATCCCATTATTTATATGGCAAAACAACGTTTGCCGGGTCAGCTAGTTTTATATAAAATTCAGAACCAACTACATACTCTTATGAGTAACTAGCGTTTCTATTTGTTTCGTATTGAAACCAATCGCGTCATCAATCGCGCGATCAAGTGACTTTTCGTATCACGTCATCTACCAGTAACGCGATTGGTTTAAAAACAACGAATAGAAACGCTAGTTAGCGTAGTGCATCTTGGCAAGGGTACCAGTCGTCATCACAACACGGCAACGTTACGGTTAAGAAATAAGATGGGCTATTCTACTACTATTGAATACGCCTTCATTCTCTCTTGATCTCCTGTAACTAATTCATCAGTTGCAGTAATGCGCTTAAGTTAACAAAGGGTGCATTCGCAATCATACATTTAAATGCGAATTGAGCTGCGCATTAATTACTGGCCCCGACTGACCGATTTCGCGAGGCCCGGCTGTTATTGATTAACGCGAGAGGCAATAACCGGACAGGCCATGCGTCACCCGTGACAAGTGACGCGGCGTACGTGACGCGTGGCAGCGGGAAGCGGCGCCACCTGCCGGAGGATTATGACTAACTTCACTATTTAATTTACTGTCATTGCTACTGTCTATCCGCCACACTGAGAGTCAGATAATGACCATTAAGTCGTTCGTTAGAGACGACGTCTTCAAAAAAGGAGGAGGTTATACGTTCCACTGTTTGTATTTTTTTTATGTGTGTTCACTGATTACTCCTTCAATTGTGGACCGATTTAAAAAAATCTTTTTTAGTTTGACAGAGTATACTTCGAAGGTGGTCTCATTGTCACCAAATCTGAATCTGATGAGGGGATCAGTGAGGAATCGAGTTAAACTGTGTTAAAACGTCACTATTTGAATATTTCCCTTAAATTGCGCCAGAGGCTTAATCTGGGCTGGCACAGCCATCCCTGCAACGACGATTCATCAGCTGCGGCTTAGCCGGGAAAACATTTAGTGTCGAATAATCCACGGCTGCAATCAATATATTGTCAAAGACAGCTGATATTGGGTCAGTAGTTGTAATTATACTAAATGTTTTCATTAACAGAAAATAGTTTTTGGTAAAATGAAATTCGTGAAACTACACGTTGTTGCTTTTTTCCATTCAAATAAGTATAGAATGTTTTTTTACCAGCTTTTATTTAACTTCACTTGTATGTCCTGGAATTTCGAAAGTTGATTTTGAACCAGTTCCTGTCAAAGGTATGAGCCGAAATTTGGAATACATTTGTAAACCCGATGACAATGTAATATTATGGTACTATCGAGCTGATCTGATGACGAAGTCGGAAGGTGGCGATGGGATCTTTGCTGCATTTCAGAATTATTTACCCGCTAAGTTGGTTAGTTTTGTCTTGATAAGCAGATGATCAGATGTCTGAACGGAAAAAAATAAATTCGGCAACAAAAGCTTGACCCATAAATGTTTTTTTCACAGAAACTTTTCAATGCTCAATACATACTAAATTATGGATTGTCCTGCGTTTGTTCTCTTATTTATATATTGTAAAAAAAAGGTTAAATTACTTACATACATACATACATAATCTCACGCCTTCGTTCCCAGAGTGGGGTAGGCAGAGCTACAGAATTAAAAACATCTCTAAAAACTTGTTGATAATTCTATAACCACAATTTGCACAAAAATTAAAAAATACTTATTGTTAAATTACTTATGGTTAAAAAAAACTGTAAAATACATTTGGAATTCCTTTTTGCGTCTCTCAACTTAAATTAAATTGTCCTAAGTTTATATAATAAGAGCAAACATAACAATTTAAGAAGCTGTAGACAATTAAGACCGGGTGAGCACAACAATTACAAAATTAGGCCATCGAGGCGCATGTTTTGATATTAATATAGCTCACAATGCAACGTTCATTGGCAGCAGTCCAAAGGCGGTGGAACTGGTACAAACTGAACAAATTTTGGTGGTGAATATTGACACAGATGCTATGTTCGACTGCTGAGCAAAAACACAACCTTAAAAAAAATGTGTTATTTTTGTAAAGTGTAAAGTGTTTCTCAAAGAATACATTTGGTTGGAAGATTGAAAAATTAGAATATGCACAAATTGTGTCTTAAGTAGAATTGTTAAGTTTTATTAAGGATGCCAATATTACCTATTAATGAATGGGTGCGTCTAGCCAGTTATCAGTCTATGAGTGAACCTCTGTAACAGAGTCAGATTTTTTAATGCTACAAGTTTTAATTACTGTGCACCACCTGCCTTAACCTATATTTTTGGACGTCTCTTATAGTATCAAGGTTGTCTGGAAGAGATTGCTGGAAGTGATAGGGCCGCCTGCCTTTTGTTAACCATGCATAACAAATGTTTTATTTCAAATTGTAACTCTCAGTGGTATGCAATAAAAAGTATTGTATTGTTTTGAATTATAAGAGGCATAAACGAGCCAGCGGGTCAACTCGTATTATTGAATTTGTCAAATTCATTTCCCACAAAGATTACCTCCAAAAAAACTATTTACTTTGTCAGTGTTCCAAGTTAAGTTTTTAATTCCATACCACTTCCGTTCGTATTTTGCACCGCGCCCTAACGTATCGCCTGTCACGCCGCCCGGCGACGAGCTCGTAATAAAGACCGCGCGAGCCGCTGTCCGCTCGCAATTTAGGACCTCATAACTTGCGTGTCTGCATCTAATTGTTACTCCATGGCCCTTGAAGATTGCTCCGACGTTGGTATTCGCGCTCAGTTCGGGTTGCCTATTAAGTCTAGAGCTGGAAACTGGGATATTATAAACTGGCGTGAAATTACTTGGCCTAGTAAGAAATGTTGTGATTGTCGTTATCATCGTTGTATTTGTCTGGTAGTGTTCTTACTTATTTAATATGCTTTTTTGACGTTTGTGACTAGCTAATTAAGAATATTTTTATTTTGTCTCTCGTCATCTATACTGATCCTCGAGTATGTATTTTGTCATAGTATGGATTTGGAGATGGGGGTTTAAAAAGGGCGCCCTCATTTTTTTAGGGACCAACCAATACTTACGAGGCCTCGGTGATGCAAATGTTGTTGGTGTAATCGCTTATTATATTTTTGATGCAAGATTGAACACTAGGCAGTGCATTTGCAGATACATTGCCGTCCTTCAAATCTGTTAAAGTCAAAGTCAAAGTCAAATTACTGTCAAAAAACACAAGTCATAATTACAACAAAAAAAAAACACATTAAAAACACTTAATCAAAAATAAAATTATTAATCACCCATAAAAGTCCTTAACAAAGACGAACTAAACTTTTGGGTTAAACTTTCAGATAAAAAAATATTAACTGTAGATTTTTTGTACAATATTTTATTGTGCATTTAAAAAAAAACTGTTATGTACATAAATACATACATTAAATATTCACGCCTGTTTCCCAGAGGGGTAGGCAGAGACCACTTCTTTCTGTTATGTATTATAAAAAAATCATGTTGGTAATGAGTTAATGACTGTTATGACTTATGACAGATAGATTTTCAGCATGTTGTTTGTTAAATATGTAATTCAGGAATAGCCTAAGAAAAGATCGTTTTAAAGTAATCCTTATTAAAGAGACAAGAAATCTACGGAAAACAAAATCCTAGATCACATGAAATCGGTGACTTCCACTAGTTAGTTTTGAACATAAAGTTTATACATATAAAATGGTTTTGATTTCGCTCCAACTATTCACTATTGGTGTTTGCGAACGCTGATTGGAATGTGTTTGGCGTTGTTGATTTATCTAACAACGTCCATTGTTGCCGCAATCATACTGCCATGATATGATTGCGCCACACAGCGAGAGATGGCAGTAGGGGAACTTGTAATCAAAAATATTATTGTTGAATTGATAAGATAAAGTGTTGTGATATTGCGTGTATATATGGCAATCAAAAATGATATGTAACAGCGTTTTTTTAGATGAATAAACCGACAAACAGATAGCCACTATACGGAATCCTCATTAGGTTTCAACAGAGTTATCTTGTAGCGTGGAAGTGACATCGTGGTATTGTGTCAAAAGTAAAAGACATTCGTAAAGTGCTTTTTTGTGGCAAGGAGAAGGCACACAAGCACTCAGAGCACTTGGTGGTAAGTGGAATCTGAGATTCATAGGCACTTAAATTCTCAAGACTTTAATCTCCAGATTGCTAAACACTCCTAAAACTTAAATGCGTTGCCAACTCTCAGGACTAAGATGGAATGCCTTCATGCTAGTAATTTCACCGGTTATCTTATCGCCACACCGGATCACGACTTTGCGAACACGGCTGCTTAGCGGTGGGTTGTTGGATATTATTATTATGTTTTTATAATAGTTACTTTTCGCATTAATCAAAGTGAAATTTTATTCCTCGGCACACTCTATTGGTTACTCTTCCAACCTCGTTTATTTAGGTCATAAACAGATTTAAAAGCTTCTCACGAACTTATTTGTATTTAATATTGGTTTCTTTAATAAGTAAGTACCTATTTATTACTATTTTTGAACAATTTATCCTTAAAACAGTAATATTTACTTCAATCCACCTTGTAGTTATACTTCTGCGTTCATTTCCCTGTGACGTGCAGACAAACATTTTCGTCGTGTGTGGCGTACCTTACATCAGTCTTGTTGTTTTTCTTTGCCTTTTTCCGGTCATTTGCGGCTGGCTCCTCGCTGATGGCTTGCCTAATGTTTGCCTATCTCGCCCCATTAGGGGATGAGCAAGCCAATATTCATTTATACGATATCAGAAATGTAGATGTATGAATAATGACAGAGTTGAGGGAAATGACACTTGTGAAGATTAAAGTTTCTTTCCTTCTGTGCTTATGACATATCGTCAATAATAATAAAAAATAACATAAGATAACTATAAAAATATTTTCCGTATAAAATAACAAGACATTAACTTTGTACAGTCGAGTTCATAAATATGTGTACATTTTGGTACCTTGTCTATTTAATGTCATGTTTAATCTGCCATATATCAATTGTCACAGCGATTAAAGTGACAAGGTACTAAAGTGTATACATATTTATGAACTCGACTGTACTGACTTATTTGGCTTAACCCTTTATTCTCCGGGGCCAAATTAATTTAAATGTACATTCTTGATCTATTGACGTTCTATTAAAAAGGTTGTTCTTACACAACACCTGCCCTCTAACTATTTCGCTATCCCGACAATGACAGGTGACAGGTGACATTTCAGTGTAGCTGATATGATTTCCACTGATCAGATGTGAAAGCTTGTTAACTTCGCAATGTATAGCGAATTATCACCGACCTATCATTGCCCAGTTGGTGAAATGGGGGCTGGAGATAAAGTGGTAAGATAGCTTAGGTAATGCACATAACGAATTTAAAATCCTTTTACTTTTATACGAGTAAATTATAGATTACACGTATCATTTATTGTTGTGTCCCAGCCTAGAGGTATAAAAATTGATAAAAAAACGCCAATAAAATTGGCATCCATCTTACACGATGTTTTAGGCCTTAGGCACTGGTCCCACCGCCGGCGAGTAAGCGATGAACTATCGGCGATTTTCTTGCCCAAGAAACGTACAAAAGATAATGGCTCCCATGTAAATAAAAGAGAGAGATAATAATATATAGTTCATCGCTGGCTCACTCGCTCAGCTATGAACTATAAATATATATCTCTCTCTTTTATTTACACGGGAGCGATTATCTTTTGTACGTTTTTTGGGCAAGAAAATCGCCGATAGTTCATCGCTTACTCGCCGGCGGTGGGACCAGTGCCTTAAGGTTGGCAACACATTTTGCAATCATGCGATTACAAATTTCCTTAACCCTCAGAGCCCACTTACCATCAAGTGGCTTGTATGCTTGTTTGCCTTTTCCAAGCTATGACAGAAACAGTGAAAAATGCTGGTTTCATTATTTTCAGATACAGCCCCCGAGCTGCACTACACGTTTATCGAGCAGGCGCTGCACCCGGGCCCGGCGCTGGCGATGCACTGCGCTGCATCAGGCTCCCCGCCTCCGAGATTCACCTGGTTGCTGGATGGACAGCCGATCGAGGAGCTAAACACGCCGCAAAGGTAAGCCCCGGATATTAGATCACTGCACCATAACATTTTGTATTTTTCCATAGTACATAGTACAGAGTGGAGAGGACGAAGGCCTTTTCCGGAAATATCGATTACTGAACGAATGCATAATCGAGTTTTAATAGGTACAACGTATATTTAATACATAAAATAAATGTTTAAGAAAACAAAAACCCGCCTTCAAAAATGCAAAAAATAACTTCTTTTCAAATGGTAGGTCAGACCAACTGCATTCGGCTTTTGGTTTAAAATATTGTGGTACGTCGACTTCTGTTGGTCTGACCTACCATTTTAAAAGAAGTTATTTTTTGCATTTTTGAAGGCGGGTTTTTGTTTTTATAAACATTATTTTATTTTATACTTTTTTTGATCCTATTTATGCTGTTACGTAGCTCCACTTCTAAATATTAATGAGACACTATAGAACATTTCAAGCTCGCCGCAGACAACGCCGTGGGAATGTCATAGTCATATTTAAACCTAAATGTTCTTCGTCATAGTCGCTCAACTACCTTAATCGAAATATCTTGAAATAGGTACCGTTAAGGAGTTCCGGTGGCCATCTGTGGTCTTCATCATCAGTTCCACTTCACCATATAGTACTTTTCAAAAGCAAATGCACGAGTTACAGTGAAAAATACCAAAATCGCTATAGGTGTGCCTATAATATTTGAGGAGTTGTCTTGATTTCTCCAAGATTCCATCATCAGATCCTGACGTGTTGAAAATGGGACCAACTAAAAAGTATACCCATTCAAAAAACGAATTTTTTTTTCAAATCGGTCCAGTGGTCTTCGAGTAATCGGGGAACATACATAAAAAAAAACCCGACGAATTGAGAACCTCCTCCTTTTTTTGAAGTCGGTTAAAAAGAAATTGTAAAATAATATTCTATTCAATAATGATAAAAATAGTTTTTAGTAATGTCAAGGCCTACACACCCCATTTATCTGATAGGGTTGAAGCGATAACTATTTTTTATTGAACTTTAACAAGCTGTTACTCGAAAACGGTTATAGATATTAACATAGTTTTCTGGAGAAAACTAAAGTACTAATGATACATAATCTCCTATTTTCGGGTTGAGCTATTCGTCCATTTCCACCCTGTATAAATTAACCAATTGTGTCAATCAAATCATGATCTATCAAACAAGATTACCCTTACCAACCTTCTTTCAAAATTTTCCTTGGCTGGCATCGCAAATATCTACTAATGTAGATATGTTACATTATGCATAATTATGGAGATCCATAAGCTTTGCCCGCTTCTCTTTTGAAAAGATTACAACCCAAAGTTGGTTTAAATTAAACTCTTATCTAAAATTGCCAGGGCCATCACTCAGTTCATAAGCGCAAACGGCGACGTCGTTAGCTACCTGAATATATCGTCTGTGCGGCCAGAGGACGGGGGACGCTATACATGCCGCGCGCACAACTCACGCGGTGCAGCGGAGCACTCCACTCGACTCAACGTTTATGGTGAGTCTGTGCTGACGACGACTGATCACGACCTGTATTCCACTTGATAAAACCATATTGTCTTCGACGTGTTATGGTTGTTATAAATCGGCCACTATTACTGTCAAGTAAATAAGAGCTATCAAAAGGTGGTCGCGTCTAGCGTTTATGTTAATCCCATACATTGTGATCGTTTCCGATCATCGTTTAAGTTAGCATAAATTAAGCATCTTGTCTAGGGCCACGAATTCGAGAATCGTTGTGGTGTTTTTTTTTTGATCTGAGTTCATTCCGGAAAGGTTGAATTAAAAGCAGTAGGTACCATAACACGTCAAAAGCCATAATTTGTTTTACCGTGTTGAATAGAAGCCTAGGACCGTTGTCCCGATTATGTGACGTTTTGTAAGAATTACTTAGTGTAAACTTACACTTAACATACATTATTATGTATTAAAGACTTACTAATATAAATCTCCAGGACTCCCGTCTATCCGCAGCATCGGGCCGGTGCGCGTGGTGGCGGGCGTCAACACCACCGTCTACTGCCCCTACTCCGGATTTCCAATCAGGTTGATGGAGGTGCATTTGCTTAGTAAACTTATAAGTTTCATTTCAGTTCCGTTTTACATCTTTAGCATTAGCAGTTTAGTTTCCCCTTTATCTGTTGTCTTTTTACAAAAACTTACTCTGGTCTTCTTGTTTGAAAATGTTTAGATTTTCCTCCTTTTTTCTACTATTTATACTCATAAAAGAATGTTTAAATCGCATGATTTTTCTGATGTTAATCCATTTAAAACTTATTTAAGCTAAACAAAACTCTAAATCTATTTATATCCCTGAGTTACTATAACTATCGAAACTTATCTCCTTATCAAACAATTTTATTAACTGTAATCCTGAGTGCTAAGTAATTTATAATTAAGCGAAATAAATGTTTTCCTATTTTTATTTCTATTTTCTAAGTCAATTACAAAATCTTTGAATACCAGTAGTCAGCAAGACACATCAAGGAATGTTTTGTATTAGTTTATACTAACATCTAGCGTTTACATTCATTCAAAGAATGTAATAGCCGGCATCCAAAAACTACGTAATTTATTCCAGTGAAATAGTGTGGCAACGTGGTGGCTTGGACTTGGGTGGTGGTGGGCGCGCTCTGTCAGGTCTCGGTGGCGAGCTGTTGCTCTGGCCAGCGGAGCCAGGAGACGCCGGCGTCTATTCCTGCCGCGTTAGCGCACCCTCGGGCCAGTACGCGCAGAAAGACGTGCAAATCTTTGTCAGAAGTAAGTTTCGGAGACACAACGACTTCAAGGAATCCGTTAGTTTTGGAGACTAGGGGTCTATATTGACTGACATAATTATTTTTAGTCATAATGTGCTTTAGGTCATAATCATCGCAAGTCATAACGTGTTTTTTTAAAGAAACTGTTAGTTTTTCAGGATTTTTATAAATCAAACCTAACCTAACCTAGCTTTGTCTACACGTTAGATATTTCAGAACTTATGAAACAGAACAAATATGACTATCAAAAATTATGTCAACGATTACATTATGACCAATAAAATTATGGGAAACAAAGGGCTCCCGGAGACTAGTCATAAGATGGACTGAAGAACCAAGTACTAGTGATAGGGTTTTGTTTTGCCCTTTGGATACCTCTATAGTTAGATCAATCTAGGATAATCCTTATGACAGGTCCTATAGGACCTGTGGCAGAGATCATCATAGATTTATCAATCTATATAGTTCCGACCCATTTAGATTGACCAAACTCTGCCCAACTGACTCAAATTAAGAAAAAGGTCAGATTTCCCACTCACGTGCTTTGTGTATCCAGAGTTGCTAGTGATAGCCCTTATTTGCTTATAGATAAGGTCGATCAAATTTGCACGAGCAATCAAGTGGTTACTGTTTTGATAATTTCAGATCCTCCGAAGATTGCTGGCTTTTCATTTCCAATGGACTTGGTAGAAGGCAGTTCGATACAGGTCTTATGCGGAATCACATCTGGAGATAAACCAGTATACTTCTCTTGGCTAAAAGATGGACAGCACATCCCTTCAAACCTGCAGGTAAATAAGTTTTGAACTTTCCTATCATGTTGGAGTACTTTAGTTTTTATTTAGACGTTCTTGCTGTTTTGTGGTACCTTATTCACACTCTTAAAATATTGCTCTTAGCTGCGCTATTGTTAAATGCTAATCACTTTGCACATCCAAAAAGGGGTGTTTTAACTTTGCCGCTTTGTCAATGTGTGTCTGTTAGTTTGTGTCGGTAACTTTGCAGCTTTTAAACAGAACAATTGGATTAGATTTCTACTTTTTTATTAAAACGTATGTTGATTAGGATGCTTTTCTGATAAGCTATGTTTAATGGCAGTTTGATCCTTTAACACATACACCAGACCGTATTTCAGTGTTAAAAAATATGAAGAAAAAATGCGGTTACTCTCGAATACACGTACATGTTTTCGTGAATGTTTGCAGGTGCAAGAGAAATCCCTGGACGAGTTCAGCTTCCTGATCTTCTCTCACGTCACCTCGAAGCACAGCGGCGAGTACACGTGCGTGGCCACCAACTCCGCCTCTGAGGTCAACCATACCGCGCGCCTCGCCGTCAAAGGTAAATCATCTTATCTTTGTACAGGTAGTTCCGTACACTCTTCAATTCTGTGGGATCTTAAGTACAATAAGGACAAGCTGATAAGGTTCTATGTGTTTTTTCTTCACCATATCATGTTATTGTAATAGAGTTTGAAAAACTTTTTGGTTCATCTATGCCAACTGCTGGGATTTGAACCTTTTATTAAATTGGGGATCAAGGTTAATGTTGCTTTCGAATTATTACAGTTGCACCGTCGTGGGTTTATGAACCGCAAGATGTTTCGGCTCTGCTGGGGACCCAGATTATGGCACACTGCGCTACCAAGGGCTACCCTGAACCAAGGATTACATGGCTTAAAGGACATGGTAAGAACTACAGTTAAATTACAATGTATTTGTGTAATTTTCAACACTAAGCGGAGTCGGGAGAACTGACCGCAATCCCATCTCATGCTGGTCATTCATTGGAACCTTACCGGTGAAATGACTAGTACCTGTAGAAGCGTTTTATTTTAGTGCTGCCAACGCAATGTAGTTTTAAGATCAGTGTGAAGATTTTTATCTTAAGATTGCAATTTTCTATGGGCGTCAGAGTCCAGTTACCGCTGCCTGTTTTTTTTCAGTTATTTCACGACCTTGTAATGTAATATGCTTAGTTTTACTGTATAACATAGTAATGCTCTATTTTCGTTCGTTAGTATTTTTTTGGTTTTGTTGCTTTAATTTTGTTTATATCTTAATATAATTTCATCATTTCAGGTTCTGGCGTAAACGACTTCAGGCCGGTATCGAACCTGGACCTCCAGTTCTCCATCCTGGCGAACGGCTCGCTGAGCATCGCGCCCGCCGCTCACCACCATGAGGGACAGTACATGTGCCGTGCGGACAACGGCATCGGCCGCGGACTGTCCAAAATCATTGCCGTCTCGGTCAATGGTGAGTATAATTGGAGTGGATTTGTTGTTTAAATATGACAATAGTTTAAAATTTTTGATCAGAAAGTTCAAGGGGTTCCACCATTCCTTTGTTTGAACTGTCACTCTGTCTATTACTATTTTGAGACATCCAGCAAGTGGTTGCAATCATGAGTCTCCTAAGTTTATTAAACCTGTAACTGTTGTTGTGTGAATGTCATCCAAAAACAGTTTAGGTGGGTTAATAACCTTCAAATATTTGTATAACTGGATAAAGAGCAAATAAAGCCGCATCTCAATTAATAGCTTAGCAATCATGATGAATTTTGCATTGTGATGATCACCGTCTGGCTCAATTTAATTTTATTATTTAATTGTGATTTCTATATCTTTCCCAGAAAGGAGATTTCGCTATTCAATTTCACCGTCTTGTTTTGAGTCTATTAAATTGTCACTAAAAAAATTACGTCTTTCAAGATGTTTTTTACTGAGCATCCACGAGTAGTTTTCAGTAGTTGCCGTGTATAACGCCCAAAAACAGTTTAGCTGGTTTGATAAACTTACAAAAATCTCCAAATCAATTCACTGTTTAGCAAATTATGATGAGTTTTCATTTAAAGAGTTGCTATTGCATGTCATTGGTACAGGTATGTAAAATTGGGACAACAGTGATTCATATTTCATGTTGTTAATTTAATTTAATTTAATTTTAGAGCCAGCCCACTTCGAGTTCTCGTCCCGCAACATGTCGGTGAAGCGCACTGCGCAGGCGACGCTGCTGTGCGAGGCGCGCGGAGACCCGCCGCTTGCGCTGCAGTGGACGCACAACATGAAGCGTGTTGACCTGACTACATACAGGTCTGTACCCTTTAACCAATCTTCAACCAATTGTAAATGAATTGTTCCCGGCATTGCACGCCAATCAACCCAATCTTTAGTTATTCTTAACTCTTGTATATCGTCGCTTCTTAGTAATAGTCTACACTTTATTGGCCAAGTGAACAAATACTAAAGAATTTAGTGACCTTGATCAAATCAGAATTAAGGAATAATGAGTGTGTTTATGCACAAATATAATTTTGTCTGAAAATGTTGTTGTGTTATAAACTTATTCTTTTAACAACAATTTACAGATGAAACAAGTTATTGGCTTAATAATGTCTTTGTCTATTATGACTCTTGTGATTTTTAATTAAATATATAACAATGAACTACCTCAACAAAACTTACTTCTGAAATCAGGAATCAATCAATCAATCAGGTGGTTTAATTTTAGCAATTGTATATTGGTATATTGACACCCTCAGCACCCTAAGCATATTTTAATAAACCAGTTCTTCATTACTCCAGGATATCGGTGTCAGAGAAGCGTTCAGAAAGCGGCGTCAGCTCCCAGCTGAGCATCGCGCACTCCGAGCGGCACGACTCGGGCGTGTACCGCTGCCGAGCCGAGAACGCGTATGGCCGGGACGAGCTGCTTATATACCTCGCCGTCCAAGGTGAGTCCCTGGTTTATAGTGGTTGAAATAATGGGATAGAGAGCGGCGTGAGCTCCCAGCTGAGTATAGCGCACGCCGAGCGGCACGACTCGGGCGTGTACCGCTGCCGCGCCGAGAACGCGTACGGCCAGGACGAGGTACTCATAAGTATACCTCGCCGTCCAGGGTTAGTCCAGAAAGACACTTTCTCGGTGTTTCCTCACTATTTTTTACCCACGCCTCGAATGCTTGCAAAAGAACCAGAGTGTTTATGCCGGTTGGTATTTCACTTACGCAGACTGATGACTTGCGGTGACTAGATGGAACCTAAACACTGTCATTAGGCTAAAAACCCTGATGACTTCACATATGCTGTGCTGGAGATCAGGATGGCACGTTACCGCAAAAGCACCGCAACTTTGAGTTAAAACCGCCGGGATTAATTGTGATTATGATAAACACACTTGTAGCAAAACATCTGCGAATTGCCTAGTGTTGCAGGTTTGATGCACCTGTAACTGCTTACCACAGTCTAACGTCCAAAGGGGTTATACCAGCGTTGCACCGTGTTGTTAGCAATATTCCTCCTTAAATACTGTATGGTGCTGGGCGCTAAAGGATACAACCGATGTCTGTGATAGGTGTCTTTATTAATAATGTCTGATGTTACACGTGATGGTAGTATATAAAGGGCATGAGAGATTCACGAGTGTGAGTGCAACTCAAACTACAACTGTATTTTTCAGAGTTCCCCGAAGCCCCGCGTGGGCTATTCGTGTCCCGGCGCGACACGCGCGGCGCGACGGTGGCGTGGCGGCGCGGCTACGACGGCAACGCGCGCGTGCGCGGCTACCGCCTGCAGTACCGCGTCGTCGGCGACCGGCACCGCCCCGACACCGACGACTGGACCGACGCGCCTACCAGAGAGGTGCCGACTGATAGGGTCTTTGAGAAGTAAGTTTTGTTGAGATCATTGTTAACACATTCACTGCCACTGACGCATATATGCGTTCACTGTCATACAAGTTTGTTCCTTGGCCACGCCCCCTGGCAGTGAATGCGTTAAAATAAAATAAAAACATCTATAAAGAGCTACCTACATGATAGTTTTTAGAAAATTTTGAATGCAGATTAAATAAGTTTTCTGAAGAAATGGATTTCACTTCTAATTAATTATACATACGTACCTACCTAACATTTGTCCTCGAAAAATAACATATATAGCTCATGAATTTTGAAGAGTTATTTTGCGCCAGCGCTTGTTTTACGATGAAAGCAGCATAACGCTCCTGTCTACTGCAACTACATCACAACGCATCTTATGCTTATAAATAAATTCGCTCTGAGAGTGCCTCTTTAGTCGTATCCATCGTGACTGATAATCGTGGTTGGCGGTAGTTGTCAGGGAGTGGATGTTCTTCTGACATTGATCCCAGTCCCAGGCTCCAGGTCCCAGGTTCTTAGTATTTAAAGTGCCACTACGACTTAATGGTTATTTATTTATTTTGTAGTATAGCTCTTAAATCCTCACACTATGTTTAAACTTAAAAAAACTGTATTTATTTAAATTACCAAAAAAAACAAAAAAATAACATATAATTTGCAAAATGGTGTATACTTTTTGTATTCTGGCACCAGGCTTGAGTCTACCGACCCTAACGCGGAAACACTCCTTGAATACCGCGTGGAAGGCCTGCGCCCTGCAACAGCTTACGCGCTTCGTCTCGCCGCCGTCAACGCCATCGGAGACAGTGACTATTCGGAATCGGTCATCGTGCAGACTAAAGAAGAAGGTGAGAAACTGACCTATTATCGAAGTAGATTTCTATGATACACCCTAAAGTTCACAATTTAGGTTTTTGTATAAATTCTCATATAAGTAATGTAGTTTTGCGCTGATATTATTGTTTCATCTTAGCAAACAACTAGTAACGAGACATGTACTCGTAATGAGCTTCTTTTAATTCTAGCTCCGTCAGAGCCTCCGCATAATGTCAACGTTCAAGCAACTGCACCGGGAGAACTGCAAGTTAAATGGCAGGTAAGTTTGCGGAAGACTATATATAGAATAATTGGTTATTGGACACCGTTTCTCGTTATGTATGAAGTAAAAACGGTACTCTATCAAAATACTACTCTGTTTCAATTACTTCTCCATCATTTACACCATTTGATATCTTTTTTTAAACAGTCTCGCCACTCCACCATCTTTATTGTAATGCTCCCTTTGCACGATGACCATCATGGGCTAGTGTAAGGGACGAAGTAATGCGTAAGAGTGAGATAAAATATGTTGCTCACTCTAAGATGAGAATGCGTCTCTTACTTCCTTAATGGGCCTTTAGACGAATCTTCTCAATCACTGATCAGTTGTTCTCTCCAGGCGCCCCCGCAAGACTCGTGGAACGGTGAGCTACTGGGGTACGTGGTAACGTGGCGCGAGGCAGGCGCCGCGGACAACGCATCGCGCGCGCTCACCGCCGCCGGCTGGGGCGCCACCAGCGCCACGCTCGCGCCGCTGCGCACGCATGCGCACTACGACGTGCGCGTGCGAGCCTTCAACGCAGTTGGTGCTGGACCGCCCAGTGCGCCGCTTACTGCCACTACGCTTGAGGGTGGTAAGTGCTTCACTTTCATTCCTCAGCCGAGTATGCCGTTTCAAATTCGGGCGATCGTGAATCTCTAAAAGTTGTGTTAAACTAAATGTCAAGTCAACGAAATCCGTACTTTCCGATGTGTCTTGAGACGGGCAACTCAGCCAATTTTAGGGTACCTATTAATTTCTTTTATAGACTTTGTTCTTGATATTTGCGGCTGGTTATGGTGACGATGGTGTCGGTTACCCAGTGCTCGTGTAAAGTGTTTGGTACTCGAGCAGATTGTAGTTGTACCTACAGCCTAATTGACAAATTAGGGCTCTTTCTTAACTTTGGTGACCCAGAGCTAGTTTTGTATTATGTAACTAACAGGCCAGACTGCAAATATCGTTTCCCATTGTCATTTTTAACGACTGGGACACCCGAGCATAAACATTACGTAATTTTCAGCATTCTTCTGAATCGTTTAAATAATGTCATTCCATGACCCTTGACTTTTTGACATGGCACATTATTTTCTCACTTCATTTTGTTTATAGTCCCGGAGGCGGCGCCGCTGCGTGTGCGCTGCGAGCCGCTGTCGGCGCAGTCGGTGCGCGTGTGGTGGGAGCCGCCGCCGCCCGCGCTGCGCGGGGGCACGCTGCTAGGCTATGAGATACTCTACGAGGTCCGTAGTATTGTATTACTTTCTAACATTGAAATTAAACCTTATTGCCTTGGTGTCATTGGTGTGAATAGTAATACCAAGACCTTTACGACTGATATTCGGGCTTCAAGAGACGGGACACCCTGTATCAATTTGATACTACTTCATAACCCTTTTTTAAAATTATCGGTTTAGACCTTACAAAATGAATAGCAAAAAGCAAGTTTTAAAAAACCGTTGCTAACCAACTTTAAATTTTTATAAAATCTTCAGTGATCATTCATAATGAAAAATGATGACAAAAACCTAAATATGATTTTTAAATACCTATTCAACGATACCCCACTTGTCGACTATTTTAATTTTTTTACAATATGGCGTCTGATTGCCGCCATATTGATTTTTTATTACTGTCTTATATTCAGTGACATCCACAAGATTAAGATAAATTGATTGACATAAGAATCATCAAAATCTGTCAACGCGTTTAGTTTCTAGAGCGCCACAAAGGAACTAACATACATACAAATATAAATATAGGTTGATAAACACATTACTCTCCTTTGAGCCGCGCAGTCGAGTAAAAATAGATTCTTAACAGATGTTCATGGCAGCACTATCCGTATTTCGTAGTTAATGTAATGTAGCAATGTGTGAACAGGCGGTGGACGACGGCGAGTCAGCAACAGAATCGCGGCGCGCGGGCGGCTCCGAGGCGGTGCTGCAAGCGTTGCGTCGCGCCGCCAACTACTCGCTGTCGGTCCGCGCGCGCACCGCCGCCGGCCCCGGCCCGACCTCGCCACCAGTGCACTGCGCTACTCATGAGGACAGTCAGTACATTTTTTTAGACACAATAATGATTGTGACCCTTTACGTTACGACATTGGTCTAGATTACGTCAGACAGCTAATTTATTTTGACGCTAAACAAGATGCCTCATGTATTAATCTTTTACCAACTAAAAAGTCCGCTTGTAGACAAAAGAATGCTGTGTTTTTCTTTGTTTGAACGGATTCCATCCCACATCTTAAAAAAATACTTTCATTTGCTTTAATTACTTTAAGGTGCTGACCCATTTTTCATCTGTAACTTTGCGGTCCTGGTAACCGTTCGTTTTAAAAGCAGAAACTGCTTCAGACCTTCATTTGATTCCTGTTTGCCATCAGTTCCAGGTCCGCCCGCAGACATCAAGGCGCTGGCGAACTCTGAGGACTCTATCATCGTGAGCTGGCTGCCTCCTGCGCAAAAGAACGGTCGGATCAAGCACTACACCGTCTATAGCAGGCCACAACGGTACGGGTTTATACAAGCGTCCGGTGCAACGAACGGGCAAGCAAAAAACGCCCTCGAGGTGGCTGACCCGCAAAGTCCCTGACAGTACAGTCAAAAGCACTAACATCTATACGGCGATCGAGCCAAATATATGTATGTAAACATAGACCTAATGACTTTCATTTTACATCAAATATCAAGCTTAGTTTATATTCAGTTACGAACCCTTGGGCTTCTATTATACTGTGTACAGCTATGGATATTGCTCTTGACATCTTATGGTATTGTTTTTAACTTAGCTGCCATTACTGTTCAAGTAAATAAGAGTTAGCGTAACGTTGTCACAACGATAACATTTTAAAGGCAGAATACAGGCCCAGTGTAGTGACTGAGTTACGTATTATTCCGTGTTTTCAACAACTAATTCACACAGCAGTACACCCGTAGCCTAACTCACAATATTCACATTCGTATTTCTGGAACATTCCAGTACCGGGCAGCACTCGCAGCTGACGGTGGCGCACAAAGACGAGGAGCCGGAGTTCTTCGCGGAGCTGCGCGGGCTGCAGGAGCATGCGCTGTACGAGTTCTGGGTGACGGCCGCCACCGCCGCCGGCGAGGGCGAGATGAGCGCCATCGTGGCGCGCAAGCCCAGTGCCAGGGGTAATGACAAGGATACTAAACTATTCTTAAACTAGGATTTTTGACAATAATGATTACACAAAACATATATTAAAATATGAGTTTCTTGCGGCGTTTCTTCTAGGTAGTGGTCTCCTCTTGGGAAGCGCTGGTAGATTCTTGACGTGTAAAAGTGCTCGCTCGGCCTACTTTAAAATAATAATTAAGTGAGTCTTGGACATATTAAAGAGATCGTCTGCTCATGATTAGGGACTCCGGATGAGCCTGAAACATATGGAACAATTTTAGAGATTATGATAATGGGACCCTATAGTATTATTATAGGTATGCCTACGCTGTCTGTCCATCCGTCCACTCGTCCGTCCGTCCTAACTTGAGCTGTGTACCGTTTGAACCGTAAGAGACGGCGGGTTGTTTTTTTTTACAATAACTATTTGTTTGTTAAAAATACTAACGAAATATCTTAAAAACTGTAAAAAATAGAAGCGTCAAATTTGGTACGGTTATAGTGCAAACAACTAAAAAATGGCCAAGTGTGAGTTGGGCCCGAGATGATTCGATTCGACATCGAATTAAAATCGACATTTTAATGGTACCTACCTGTACAGGGTTCAGGAACCCTTGGTCCGCGAGTCCGACTCGCACTTGACCGGTTTTTTGCTTAAATATTTGAATATCCACACCAACATAAATAATATCTAAATATCCAGCTCCAGCAAAGATCTCGTCGTTCGGGCGTCGCGTTTCCGCTGCGGCGGGCGCGCGCGTACGACTACGCTGCGCGGCGGCGGGCGCGCCGGCTCCGCTGCGCTCCTGGTCGCGCGCGCGCCCCGCGCCGCCGCTCAGCGCCGACCCTAGGGTGCTCATAGAGGACCACGACCTGGTCATACTGAGTAAGTGAACTGTTAACACATCCTCATTATCGGCGGCCTGTATCAGCCCACTACGCGCCATTTTACCCTATCTTTGGCCTGTCGCATCCAGCATCTGTCAACAACCTTTCGCAAATCGCCACTCGCTGCAAGTACTGTTAAAGGATCACGACTTGGTCATACTCAGCTCCAAACTCAACAGTGGTTTTAATCCGAAATTGTGATCACTAAATAGTGTCTTTAATGTTTCAAAGGATCTGAAGTGTATTTAATATACCTAATAGTAAAGCGTGTAATAAATCATTTCCTCCCGATGTGGTTGGTTCAAACACTTGGAGAAAAAACTTTTCTGCTACACACTGTGCAAGCCTACACAGTGTTGTACGCCGCAAGGCAGAGCATAGAGGACGCTTAACCTAAACTAAGAACTATTATGTATACTTACCTATGTTTCACAAAATAAATTACTTACTTACTTACTTACAAGATTAACCCCCTTATTCATAAAGGCATACTAAATGTATTTTAGTTAGGCGGACTTGCGCGGACCAGAGTTAACCCTTAACCCAGAGTTAAGCGTCTACTTTTGTACGTGGTTTGCCGCCTAACCTCGGGTTAAGACGCTAACTCCGGTCCGCGCAAGTGGGCCTTAAAGTATTAAAAGTAAAGGTAAAGTCTATTGTCCCTTTCTGTCAAATTCAAATGTCATAATGACTCATAAGAACAAAGCACATTTCAAGCACACTATAGCTATTGCATTTATGAATAAGAGGGTAAATCTCTCACATTGCGCTCATGAAGTACAAAATGCATGCCTGGTCTCCAGACCTGGACCGCGGGCTGGCGGACAACTACACGTGCACGGCGCGCAACCCGTGGGGCGAGGAGCGCGCGTCGTGGGAGCTGCGCGCGCTGGCGCCGCCGCCGCGGCCCGCGCTGCGCCTCGCCGCCGCCGCGCCCGCGCGCCTCGCGCTCGCCTGGGACGCGCCCGCGCCCGGACAAGTGCACAGTCAGTATCTCTACATCCTAGGCCTCTATTCTTTAAATAAATATCATGGGACAATGTCTCGCATATTGACCTAGTCCCAAACTAAGCTCTAGGTTTGTACTAAATATGTGTAGAGAGTATTTTACTTATAAAAAGGACAAAATTGAAAACATCCAAGACACAAAAGCAAACACTCACGCTCATCACACAAATATTTGCCCGTACCGGGAATCGAAACCAGGGCCTCTAGCTTCGTAGGCAGGGTCACTATACCAACCAGGCTACCGCGTTGACGAATATTCTCCGCGTATTCTACCTTGTCATGCTATCGTATCGCATCGTATCGTATCGTATTGTCAACGTTACGATAGCTCTTATTTAGTAGACTAGAGTTAAATATCATACGATAACATGTCAAATTGGGTTTACCCAGTAGAAAAGAGGCCCTGTACTACTATGCCCATCAAGACGCCTACCAAAGGTGTTGGGATTAGATCTCACTATGATAATCTTTGTACGGTGATAAGGGTAAGTACAAAGCAAGAGGTCTTAAAAAGTTTTTCGGGTTCGGTTAAATTAGTGTGAAAGTGTATAAAAGAGCGTTACAGAAAATAACAATATCGAGGTCAGTTTTATGTGCTATTACTATGCAAGTATTCAAGTGAACAACTTTAATTGTTCCACCACCACCATCGAACCATGTCATAATGACAGAGTCAAGTAACGAAAAATTAATTAGGACCCTAGCAATCGTGGGCTTTTTTGGCACAAAGTTCTACAGGGGATCAACTATTAAAGTTTCTCGATTGTTGAAAATTAGTGTATCAATCTAGCGGGACTTATGGATCGACTCTCTGCACCTTCTCAATGTGAATAGTTTTTCACTCTCCAATCGCCAGGTTACACGTTAGAGCACGTCCGTGTTGGCGAACACGCGTGGGCGTCGACGCGGCTGCCAGGCGACGCGCGCGCGCACACGCTGCAGCGGCTGGCGTGCGGCGCCGCGTACCGCGTGCGACTCGTCGCGCACAACGCCGCTGGCGCCAGCGCGCCTAGCGAAGAGCTCGCCGTCAGCACGCGCGGTGGCCGTGAGTAGCCTTAGCTATCATCTTCATTAGGCTGCCTGTCCGCTGGAACAGAGCGAGACAGCGGAGCGGTGAGCAAGGAAAAAATCCGCCAATAGGAGAGCTACGCTGAGAGAGGTTAGGGAAATGAAGTATTCCTATTGGTGGATTTTTATCTCGCTCACCGCTCCGCTGCTTCGCTCTGCTCCAATAGACAGGCAGTCTTATAATTGAGTCGTTTCCATTTTATCACCATATATGTGATATTTATTCGTCATCATCATCGTCTTTGTCATTTTCAGCTCGCGTTAATCATAGAATAGTACTTAGTCCGATTTATGACTGTCCTTTTGTAGTAAATGCAAATACAAATTTAAACGCTCGCGCCGCCTCGTCTAGCCTCACTTCGCTAGTGCAAAAACGCATTTACACCTTTTCATAACTATAATATCAACTGTTGAAATCCATTACACGAATATCATGCCATTTGCGTCGAAGATGCGTGAGATTCAGAAACTGTCCTTGGACGAAACGTCGTCTTAAAACGCGTCAGAATTCATTCTATAACTTGATGTTTACTTTGACATATCTAAACAATAACATTTCACTCAAAACCAGTTTATTAATACGGCTTACAATTTATAATGACACAGTTCTAAATCTTCAACAAAACTACACATTTCAGCTTCAAAAGCAGCACCAGAAAAGGATCTAGTAACATCGAACAGCACGTGCGTCCGTCTGAATCTCCTAACGTGGGACAGCAATGGCTGCCCGCTCAGCCAACTGCAAGTGTCGGTGCGAGGGTTCGATGAGTCAGCGTGGCGCAGCGGGCCCGCCGCGCCAGCCGAGCCGCTTGTGTGGTGCGACCTTAAACCGGGTTCTTGGTACCACCTCAAGGTGGTCGCCACAAGTGCCGCTGGGACCACGCTGGGGACTTATTACTTCTCGACGTTAACTGAGGATGGCGGTGAGTTCTGTCACAGTTAAAGCTAGAAGCTAGTGGTACCAGGTTGGATTTAGGGTATGAGCATAAGAATAAATAATAACTACACGTAGAAGCAAATCTTCTTTACGCAGGTCCAAAATGCCGCGTTTTAAATACCTACTCCCCCTTTACCCCGCTACGCCCCTCTGTCTTCCGCACCCGAAGTTAGGGCTGTCACTTGCGAAATATTTTAATCGGTTTATGGATGTGGTATACAAGTTTAGTCATGAAATGTTATTAACTTATTAATGTTTTACTTCAACGTAAACATTGTTGCAAAATGTAAATACATTTGCGTTAAATTAGATAATAATACCTTTTGATGATATTAAGATATATTTTGCCGTGAATAGTCGTTCACTATTTAAAACACTATCTTTGTTCAACCATAAACACTAAAATCAACACCAATATGAAAACCATTTTAAGACACAATATCAATATCTTGGTTAATATATAGGTATTCCGTGTGTGACGCCCCTGACTGACTAGACACCTCAGGTGTCGCCAGGCGGTAGGTATCTAACGCAAAGAGCGTGCGTCCGGAGCCGGGAGTTTCGCTTCTACGTATAGTTATTATTTATTCTTATGGTATGAGTATAGCAAATATTTGTATGATGAGCTCGAGTATTTGTTTATCAGTGTTGGGTGTTTTATTATGTATTTATGCATGCGTTTCTCTATGTAAGGATGTTTATTGTTGCTATTACTTGGTAAATTTGTGTAAAATTATCCCCTTATATAAATTATATTTTTATAGAACGCATCCCAGCGCCGGCGCAGTTCCCGGTGGGCGGCGGGGACCACTCGGCGCTGCTGCTGGCGGGCTCTGGCTGCGCACTGCTCATGGCACTGCTGGTGCTAGCATTGCTCGCTTGGAGGAGGAGGTCGAAAAGTTCCCCTTTCTATATTATAGTTATTATATGACTGGTACCAACGATCTGTAATTATTATTAAAGCCCAATTGTGGTTTCCCTGTTTTAACAGTCTCTGGCAGGACCTTCAAAAAAGAATCCAACTTAAGTATCTCGATTTTGCCGACAAATTCTACCACGTTTCCGTCTTGAATTATAAGGCTGCAGCTCCACTGTGGCGGAGACGAGCGGAGCAGAGCGGAGCTGTGCCAATATTAACCAATAGAAGGCGCATGCGGTGACGTCGAGCGTGACTTGCGAACGTTAGTTAAATTCTATTGGTTAAAATATTGTCACAGCTCCGCTCGTCTCCGCCTCAGTGGAGCCGGCTTCAATTCTGTAGCAATTTTGCCCCATTGCTAGTTTGGCTTGCGGCAGATTCGACAATTTGAGTCATGAAGTTCGAGGTGTTGTTTAAATTGAACTCTAGGAACCTACAATAAACATAAAATTAGCATTATCTCTTATGCCTATGATGTCGAAACGCTGATAGACTGGCCAATCGCTATTATTTTTCTTCCCCAAACACGTAACCATTCCAAAAGTTTGCAAGACCACTCATGGCATCTCTAACATATTATGTTGATGATGTTGTTATGTCTCTCCAGAGAGCCCGCGTCGTGCCTGCGCAAAGGCTACGAGCCGAGCGCGGCGGAAGATAAGGCGGCCGAGTCGCGCGACAATCGCCGCAACTGCCAGCAGGTCTACACGTCCTCGCCCGGCAAGCAGCCGCCGCCACCCAAGGACCAGCAGGGTAAGTGTTAGGTTTACAGTTCATGGTCTTTGTATCATCATCTCTCGTTGTTTTCTTCATAACTTGAAGGTCATGTCTATCTTGAAAAACCTATTTTGCCTTGTTGATTAACTTCTTCCACAATGTTTTTGTCCTCAGCTTTGTATACAAGGGCCTCTTGGGATACACTTCCTGTAGGATCTTTTGTGCAAATGCCCCTATTCAGTTGTTTGACTAATGGTCTGTTGTTTGATCGGTAGTTAAACTAACTAATGGTCAAAAAACGTTAGTAATGGTTAAAATCTCAAGGAAATGTGTTAAATTTTCCGTTCCTTTTCCGAATTTTAACAATTAACTACTGATCAAACAAAAGGCCCTAAGAAGGTTTCGTGACCTTGTTTTCGTAAGGGCACCGAGTAATGTACAATTTACTTAAGTTAAGTAAATGAATTGTTGCACGGCAAACGCTGGGGTTCGAAATTGGTACCTTACAATCACAAGTCGACCCTCTCATCCACTATGCCACTAACGCTTTCAGTTTCCGGTTTTTTCTGAGCTACTATGTCCAATTTGCTTAATTGAGTCTGCAGCTCACTCGAGTTTACACTTTGCCGACTAGTCACCGATTTTCAAGTTAACTTCAACTATCAGGGCCTCTATTCTGGGCGATAAAAGCCATATCGTATTTGACCTATTATGGAATTGTTTTTAACTCCATCGCCATTACTGTCAAGTAAATAGGAGCTATCAAAACGTTGACAATACGATAACAGGTCAAAGACGATATGGTTTTTACTGCCTAGAATTTCGGCCCAGCAAAGAAAAGCGCTATAAGCGAATAAGTGTCAATTATTTTTATGTAAGGATAAAAACTACTACAAATCCTACTTTGTACTCGTATTTGCTGCCTCCAACGTGCCACGTTTTTAATTTTGTCGTGTGTGTATTGCAGAAATGTACGAGATCAGTCCGTACGCGACGTTCAGCATGGGCGGCGCGCGCGGCTCCCCCGCGGCGGCCGCCACGCTGCGCACGTTCGGCCGCGCCGAGCCCGCGCCGCTCGCCGCCGCGCCGCCACCTAAGCAGCGCTCGCTCACTAACGCAGGTACACTCAAATACCTTAGATTCAAAGTTAATCTGACATTCTACAACAATAAGGTTGAGTTTCCTATAAGTTTCAAATGACTTGGCATATCTAATGACATTGACGACTTCAAGTTTTTTTTTTTTTGAAATGGGTCACAAATTAACATTCGTGACCGTACACAAACTCTAACTCAACCTCACACTTACGACATTTATTTGGCTTCCTACATTTCCCCCTTATTCATAAATGCACAATAATCCTTTTTTAACCCCCGACGTAAAAATAGGGGTGTTATAAGTTTGACCGCTATCATGTGTGTGGCCCTGTAGCTATTAATTAGGTTAACCGATTTGGATGCAGGTTTTTTATTTGAAAGCTGGTTTTCTACGGTGGTTCTTAGCTAAGTTTCATGCAAATCGATTGGGCCGTTTAAGAGATATCAGCTCTGAAGGAAGGGGGTCACCATGTAAACTATTACTATGACAGTTGCATAGTAATAGTTTACATCATTATAAGCTTTTTCGAAGTAGTATTTGTAACATTCTATTAATTACTTAAATTCCTTTCAAAATTATTTTATGACCCAAGCGGAGAATAAAGCAATTTTGTATGTAAATGTTGTTTCAGACGAGTACACGTTGTCAAGAGCGATGACACTGCTAGTGCGTCGCTCAGAGTCGGACTCGGACTCGAGCGGCTCGCCCTGCGCCGAGTGTACCTCCGGCTCCTACCGCATGCCGCAGCCTAGTGGCAAAGGTAGTTGATATAGCGTTGTTAAAAAAAAGGACTTGTTTAAGAGCGGCCGCACATTATGACCACTAATCACCGCCAATAAACGCGATCACTACTCAACTAAGCCACTAGACGCAGCCGCTGAGTGCGGCAACTGGTGGCTGAGTGTGCGGTTGTGCGCACGAGGCCTCTTCTATAACTTGAAAAGCACTCATGTATACAATTTAGTAAGGAAAAATATATAATTTTGAATCCCTTTACTCATTGTAACTTAGGCTTGATTTCCTTCCAAGCTGACATCGGTCGCTGACCTCGGTCGAGCGACGAATATACACCATGTTCTATAGGACACCGCACAGCCACGCAGCAATAAATCTCTACATCAGCGTCGCTGTGCGGTGTCGCGTAGAATATGGCGCATATTCGTACGCTCGACAGACGTCAGCGACCGATGTCAGCGTAGGAGGAAATCAAGCCTTAGCAGGTTTATCAGTATTTCATTACCTAATTTATCACTTTTTTCAGTATCAGAGGAGGTGTTCCGCGCCGTGACCGACTCGAGTGCTGAATCGGCGTGCGCGGGCGACGCGCGCTCGCACCCGGCGCGCGGGGACAAGGCGCGCCGCCGCCCGCGCCGCCACCACGCGCCGCAGCCGTCGCGGTCAGTCGCTACACGCCACACACCCGGGGCCGTAGCTAAGATGCAAACGCTACTAACGTTTTCTTTTCTATCATTTAAAATATATGGGATGACAGTTGACCGCGTGGTTTATCGGTACACACGAGAATGTCAACGTGATTTTTTCGCAATTTTGAGTGATAGCAAAGAAAAAGGTTAGTAGCGTTTGCATCTTGGTTAGGGTTGCCGGACCGGAGCCTGCCGTTTGGCAAAAACATGTTTACGAAATGTATCGTTTCCCAACTTTTTCATTTGTCAACCCAATTTTATATAAATACTAACTGTTCCCGTGCCCATTTCGTTGGGCAATAAAAAAATCAGTTAATATATAGCCTATGACACTCACAAAAAACGTGGTTTCTATTGGTAAAATAATTTTCAAAATCGGTTCAGTAGATCCAGAGATTACCCCTTACAACGTCACAAACTTTACCTCTTTATAATATTAGTATAGATTTCCAGGATTTATTTCAGTACCATCGTGTAGAACCCTATAGGTTAGCTTGGTTTTTACAGAATCCTGAAAAAAATTGGTTACAGAAAACAAAGCGCGTTGGCAAATGAAACAGTTGGAAAACGAGACATTTGGCAAACATATTTCGCCGAAACAAAGGTAACCCCTTCCGGACATCTAGCACAACTTTGCGGCTTGTTTGTCTATTGAATTTCTTTTTAACTGTTGCCCTGGAATGGACTGGATGCATTAGGTCTCACGACAATGTTATCATTCGGAAATTAACGTCTATCCTATACATTTTGGATAACAATAACCTTCTTGTCAGACATCTTGTCTATGGCTATTGTAACGAATGTAGAGACAAGCAACAAAAAATACAAGATGCACTAGCCATTCGGGAGCTCTTCTCTACTCCGTAAAATTTTAATCATTATTTATTATGTTTTTTCTCCATTTATCATATCTAAGACCAGTAAATATTAAAATATATAACTATAAATGGAGAAACCCGTGAAAAACTTCGCATGAGTGCGTTTTATACTTTTAAACTCAAACGTAGCCAATGAGTCCAATGACTTACAAACATAATACACACAAACAGATATGACGAAGGTTTCAAACACATGACACGCTTCTTTTTGTGTCCGCACAGAAAATGTACAGCCAACGCCATCTAGTATTTACTAGCAACACTGTCAGGAACACACGCATACTCCGACAGTTTCGCTCCCAAGAATGTTACGTGGACGTTCGCCTATTCACCACTAGAGGGTGTTGAAAAAAACTTACAGATTTCTATATTGCAGGTATCAACAGCGCCAGGAGCAAGAACGAAGAGATTTTACAATACACGTATAAATAAATGACAATAAGACTGCTGAAAGCAAAATCAAAGAACACTATAGAATGTTAACTAGATAGACATATACTAGCGTAAGAACTGTAAATATTTCTATGAGTTTTGTAAATTTTATTAAATAATCGAGGCCTATTCGGATTAAAAAGCATCGGGACTCAAATCGTCGTCGAAAAAAAGAAACAAAATTGTTTGAAATATTGTTTTGTTACTTAGTTATTAAGTATTTGATACGACATGTACTAGGGATATTTTGTCGCTAAGTTTCCATTGCAATTTAGTAGCTGAATAAACTTTTTTAAGGAAACTTAGTAGCAACTGTAGCAGAAGATAACAAACCACTTACTTTAATATTTTACATAGCATCAAAATGTACATAAAATATTGATTGTGCCAAACTCAATCGTAAAAATCACTCGTTTCTTATTAATTGTTGAGAAATACATGTCATGGACTATAATAACAGCAAGCATACCAAAAAAATTAATTAACGACGCCGCTTCCCATTTAATAAATAAAATAAAAATAAGATAAAATAAAAATCATTTATTTCAGACCATGCAAAGATCCATATTATGTTAGTAACAAGGGCAAATTAAGACTATGTTAGTTGTAGTAAATATGTTAATGCATTTTACGTAAATTGAGACACCAGTGCAACGTCAATTTAGTGACGGGGCGCGCCGTCGTTGTTTAATAACACTATCATTATGATGTCTATGGTTGCTAAACAAACCAATACACTACTTGTAAGCGAACTGACAAAGTGAAATACCATTGTTAAAATAAACAATTTATTTACGTGCATGTTTTTCACGTAATAGGCATGTTATGATTTTTATTAACTTCTGCCAAGTTAAGAAATAATGTTTATTACCTATCATTTAATTTTGAAAGAGCTAAACATCAAAATGATTTTTACTTTGAAACTATCACTGCCTAAAGGTTAGTTGTTTTGTGTAAATATTGAATGTAAGCAAAAATAAATGGAAGCGAAACGATCAATAAAATAAGTTTATTATTTTTGCTGTTTCATTCCTATCCCCTTTTCAAGCTAAAGATTAATGACAATGACACAGTCCATGGAGCGAAAAATAATAATATGAAAACCTTATTATTAAAGAAGAATTAAAAATCATGGACTGTAAAAAACACATTTTTTACAACCAAAAGGGTAATAATAATAGTTTAGTTTAGTTTTAGTTTATTTATTAATCAATGTTATATTACAATATAAGTTGCATTACATGTCAAAAAAAACGAAATTACATTGAGATCGTCAAAACATAAATACTAATAATCAAAGAATACAAAAATAATTAATTAAAACAACAACAATTAAACATCAAATAAATGGTCACTCGTCCGATGTCAATATACAAGGATTAATAACTGTCAACACAATAATAAATAAATTTACAATTTTAGCTGCATATATTCATCCACAGAGTATAATGGATTATCCAGTAAAAGGTTTCTAAGCTGGTGTTTAAATGCTTCGTCGGAATGTACATTTTTAAGTTTGGCGGGTAGACGCTCATAGTACGTGGGACCGATGACACGCGGGTTCTTACCCGCAAGTGCCATGCGACGGGGAACTGTTCTCAAACGCCCGGTGTGGCGGAGCTCCTTGCCAGGAATATTGACGCGTGCGAACGAGGAAATATTATTTCTTACGAACATTAATATTTGGAAAATGTAAACTGAGTAGTGCGTCAATATGCGGTGCGTTACGAAAAGGCCCCTGCAAGAGTGCCTAGGTTTCACCCCAGCTAACGTGCGTAAGGCACGCTTCTGCATAAGCAGCACCCTGTTGGCATCCGTGGAGTTTCCCCATAGTAGCGTGCCATACGACATTAGGGAGTGAAAATGTGCAAAGTACACCTGTTTTAATGCATCATTTGCAATAAGCCTCCTCAGTTTACGCAACGCAAAAACGGCACCACTCAGTCTATCGCACAGTTTGTCGACATGGCACTTCCAGTTAAGATTAGAGTCAAGTGTGAAGCCGAGGAACCTACACTCATTGCATATCGGCATCGGACTGTTTGCCACGCACGTAAGAAGGGAAATACCTCGGCCTGAAAAAACCATGGTATTGGATTTCGACAAGTTTAAAATCAAACCATTAGCCGAAAACCACGCTTGCAATTGTTGGCACGCACCATGGATTTTCTCCCCGAGCTGTTCATACGTGCGCGCACTAACCACGAGAGTCGTGTCATCCGCAAAGAGCACTGACAGGCCAGCTGTAATGGCCGTCGGAAGGTCATTCATGTAAATTAGGAATAGTGTGTTTCCTAGTGCAGATCCTTGAGGGATCCCTAGACTCACACTTCCGGTCATAGACTGCATCCTTTTGCCGTTTGCGGACAATTTGACTGCCTGTTGACGGTCGGACAAGAATGACGTGAGTAGACGGTGGCTGACATCACTGATGCCGTAGTGATGCAACTTGTCCAGAAGCATTCCGTGATTGATCACATCAAAGGCCTTGGACAAGTCGCATAAGATACCAGCCACCTTGTACCTCTCATCCAGGCCAGTAACAATGCAGTCAAATATTTTACACGCTGCCGCGGTCGTTGACATCTCTGCCGATACGCAAATTGCTGGTCCGTCAGTAGGTCGTTATCCTCGAGGTGGCTCATAATGTGCGACGACAGGATTGACTCCATTATTTTAGAGATGGTAGGTACTATCGTTATCGGCCTATAGTAAGGTAAGATAAAGGCCCAAAGCCCAAACCAAGGGTCTTTTACTGTCTCGAGGTTTGTTATTCTAATACGGTTGTGCTTAGTTAGAACTAGTACATTTTAGAACCTTCTCGTTACTTTTGATATACGTAATTTAAACCACTCTCGCTGTAATAAATTATTGCGACGAGGTATTAAAACGTACACCTACTTTTGAGTTTGATTATACATAGATGATAGATGTGAACAGACTCATATGAAAAAAAAAAATACCCCCATAACACCCGATATTTTCCAGATTCGACACCCGACAAGTGGGAATCCGCTCTAAGACAATATTTTTCATCACATAGCAATATGCTAGAGAATTTACAAAATTAAGGCAGAAAAACTATATTAATTTATAAAACATGCAGGATTAAAAAAAAAACTGTTGTAATTTTTATTTCCAATTACGGTTCATATTGACACAGCACGGTAAGTGATGACCTGCCCCCGTATCATAATAGTAGCCTTTTTTGCCGCGGATAAAGCATCTGACACTCTTGCCTGTGACTCTTGCACTTACGCGCTGTTCAGAAAGTGACAGTTGTTTTATCCACAGATATAAACACGACCATAATAGTAGGCCTGCTGAAATACTACGTCAGAACTAGAGGACGCCCGCGACTTCATACGCGTAGAATTAGTTTCCCGCTACTCCTCCTATTTTAACCCCTTAGGGGATGAATTTTCAAAAATTCTTAGTGCTCACTTACATCATGAAAGGAACCCCTGTACCAAATTTCAAGTTTCTAGGTACAGTAGTTTCGGCTGTGTGTTGATTTATAAGTCAGTGAGTCAGGTTTGCCTTTTACATATATAGAAGATATATATGATGTTAGGTAAGCCATTAGGCACTATTTGAACCATCGACCAGCATAAACCCAAAGTAAGTATGCTTTGATGTTTCTTTACCTGCTGATTGTGGTTTGTCAAAGAGTTCAAGTAGATTTCATACGATTCAATTTAAAAATACCACTTTAAACTTCCTCTATCATAATATTATCAACTAATGAATAAAAACAAACCTCATTAAAATCGGTCCATAAGTTTGGGAGGATTACCTATCTTAAGTCCGAAAATATTGTGCCCAAATTGAAATAATTAAAATACGTAGCGTATCGAATTTCAAATGTAACGTTGGGTACCTAAGAATAGAGAAATAAAACTAAACGTAAACAAATTAGGAAAAATGAATCTGCTAGAAAATATTTTTCGAACAAACGATAAGTTGGTATAGCGTCAAAAGTTAAAGTGAAGAAATAGGAAATCAATGCTGTCATCGGACAGACAAAAACAAATCGAAAGGATTTTGGACAAAATGAAATTCGGACCAAAAGTTTTCATGGTTGCAATAGGTGACCATTTGGGAGCTACAACTCCACATACAGGCGTCCAACTTATTTTGGTCGGCGATTGAAAACCAATAAAAAGTAAGCAATCAATTTCCCAAACTCATTAACAACTACCCTCAACTTATATTAAAGTCGCAATAAACATCGCGTCGGCTGGCGCGCGCCCAACGCTTGCAAACTTCGACAACTTGAACCTTCCGCAATAAACTGAACCCGTTAGTCAACGAGAAAACGATTATTGCGGGTAGTTTGGCCTTATTTATTGGCAAAACTAAATACTTAGGAACTTACAGGACAGGTTTCGTCGTTTACGGTAGATTTGAGTCTGCAGCACGACTTTAATTTAAATTTAAACTTGCAACATTTATTTGGCAAATGGTACTGTAGGTAAAATCACCCGGAGCAATGCGGTATTTTTGTCTCATCATCATCATATCAGACGAAAGGCGTCCACTCCTGGACATAGGCCTTTCCCAAGGATCTCCACGACGGCCGGTTTTGTGCTACTCGCAAATTGTGTTGTTTGTGTTTTTGTCTACAGCTTAGCAATTTCTACTCAAAAAACTGATGCTCAATATGATGTTGCCACTTGAGAATATTATAGTTTCTCCAATCACTACATTAGTAACTTTTTACCTAACGATACCTGTTGACGATGCAGTAAGCCTAGTTGCTATTGATAAAGCTAGTGGTCCCTGGTTCGATTCCTGGTGAGGGTAATTATTTGTGTGGTGAGTGATCATTGGGTGAGTGCGAGTCTTTGTTCAGGGTTAAAACCATATTGTCTTTGACGTGTTGTCATATTGTCAACTTTACGATATCTCTTATTTACTTGACAGTAATGGCGGCCGTGTTAACAACAATACCATAACACGTCAAAAGCAATATTACGAGTATGGTTTAACTGTGTTGAAGAGAGCCCCCGGACTCTTGCGTGTTTTCTATGTATTTATACAAAATATGAAAATCTCAAGCACAAAATACTCTATTTATGTGACTGTTTTTCGTTGTCTATTACCAATATTACAAGCTTAGACTTAGAGCTTACTTTGAGACTAGGTCAATTTGTGACACTATTAAATTAAATATTTAGATGACATTTTAATCGACTAATTTTTTTTTTCTTAATTAATGGCTTTCACTCCTTGTGTTTAACAAGGTGTATTTCGCCAGTATCGAGTTTTAGACAATCACGATGGACTTATTAGAGAAACAAGTCCATGGATATCACACGCGAGGACAATTGTTCGGTTAAAGAGATTTACTCTGGTGGACTAAACAGAAGCACATGGGGTTAGCTCCACGCGCTTCTTTCAAGTCTCTAATCGACTATTAATCTTACACAAAGAACATGACGTTTGTGCGTCAATTAACTGTGAATCATAGTTGTGTTGATTACCAAAATAATGTTAAGGCTGCGTTTCTGCCGGAGCTGTGCGAGGCAGTTAAGTGGTGTTGCGAGGAAAAATCCACCAATAAGATAGTAAGGCTATTAAAACCAAATAATCCTATTGGAGGATTTTCCTCTCAACGCCGCTTAGTTGCTTTGCACAGTTCAGGTGGAAACGCAGTCTAAGTTCCTGAGTCCAGTGTTTTAGACTGTGCATTGTTTATCAGTCAGTCTTCTATCGTAATTCAAATCTTCTGGCGAAAATCGAATTAAGCGTAATTACTAAAATAAGATCGAGTGTAAATTCATCCCTTTTACGCATATAAGACCTACTCCGGCTAGCCACAAGCTCTAGGTACTCGTGTTTAGGTAGCCCGCAACTCTGCGGCTGCTTTGGGGATTGTGGGAGATTAATCGTCGCCCGCCTCACTGGCGCCATCTGTTAAAACATACGTGCAGGTTTGTGCGAGGCTGCTAGCTGAGATTTAGTAGGTACTTAAGGGTCCCACGGACTACCAGAGCCTTGATTCTACTTTGGTTATTTTATCTCTTTATTTCTTACTGTGAAGTGAATAAGAGCTGTTATAGCGTCAACTATTATCATTATAATATTGAATCAAGATGAGTTCATGCAGTAAATTAAGGCCTAGTCCGTATGCCAATAATGAACTATCCGTTTCTCTTAAGTTATACAACAGACGTTTTATTTGTCCTGGATTTGTTAGATTATTTTCACAAAAGGATTTTTTCATAGTAGCGAGTGTTCACATCGCATTCTGTCATGGTCGTTTTTTCATACAACGCTATTTAATTTTCAGGTTTATTTTAATCGCAGAAAATAACCTGCACATTATTTTATTAGTTGCATTTTTTCCCATTCCAAAAATCTAATTTGATGGAGTAGACGGAGCTCTGCTTGGCGGAACTCCTGTATCTGGGCTATTTGGCCCTCTGGGCCTTATATAAAAACGAACCTTACCTGACCTACCTACGTATTACGATATAATTACTATTGTGAAAATTAGTGATGAGAAAAATTGGGAACAGAAAAAAGGCGGATAGTAAAATCACGAACGTAAATTATGCTTTATAAAAAAATCGCTACATGAAGAAAAGCGATTGAGAAAACTAACTATTATGAAGGAACGCGATGTGAAAATTCAGTACTATGAAAAATGCTTTTATGAGAATAATCTAACAAACCTCCCGTGAAAAAGATTTTGTATTTGTAATTTATTTATTTATTTATGTAATACTTTGTTTATTACCTTTTGTAACTATCACGAGAAATTACACATTTTAACTGAGGCTTCTTATTCAAATAAGGTGGTGAAAGTGTAAATTACTATTAGCTTGCAAAAATAGTCTAAAGATATTTTAAATCAGTATAGGTACTCTTAAAGGCATCGGTTAGAAAGGTGTTTTCTCACTTAAAGTGAAATTTTTAACATCTTATTGCTAAAACATAACTATTCGCGAGTGTTGTTCCTTTGCTCTGTTGTAGGTTTTAATTGCTATTTACATATGTGTATGTGTATATATTAGTATATTTTATCACCTAAGTATTTATTTTATTAAAGCAGATATTATTACTTTTAATGTCTATTTTTCGGATGTATGTACCTTTTTTTCTTCTTGTATCTGTTATTTTGTAAAAGACATCATTCGGGTTTCATACATTTTTGGTCCATATGTTTAAGTGCCGGCCAAAGAGATATAATGCTATATTATGTTAGAACTTGTCTATCTCAGCATTTATTGTTACGACACTAAAGTTGTAGGGCCAATGACCTTGGTTTTATTTTAGCTCTGAATTTCTTTGTTTCCGTGAATTAAACTAACAAAAACAAATAAATTTTGACTGATTTTGGTAGGATAATTATTTTCAAGTGTTTTAAGATGTGTATTGCGTGTATTTAGAGTTTTTTTTTATAAATAAACAAAAAAAAACACGTATCTTGTGCATTGTAAGGTATTAGTGCATAGTAGCCATGCGATACATTTTCCAGGAATAAAACCCTCAGTTTATGGCTTGGGAATATTATTGTTATTCCAGACGATGATGATTCTTTATCATTGAATTAAACGAAGATACGCCTGCACATATATTTTTCTAATTATAACAAATTCCTAAATTAACTTAACAAAAGGTCCTCATAAAACCATGGATATTGGTACTACGGCTTTGCTACCTTAATAATAAATGTTCAGGTGGACAATTTATAATAAAATATAGCATTATTTCTTTTCGGCCGGCACTTTCATAATTTGGATGAAAAAAGATGATGTCCTTTGCCTATCCTCTTGCATTATCCTGGCTTATTCTACTCCACGGTTAACTGGAAGAGATCCCATATGGGATAAGTTCGCCTATGTACATTATCTATAGTGATGCAAAATGTTTTGTAATTGTTTATGTGCAATAAAGAGTTTGCATGCATACATACATACTATTTGATTACTTGTTCAATATTTCCCATGTCTTCAGTGGCCTGATAAACACAGAGATTACACCATAATTAATGTGTGCTCGTATAAACACCGAATACACTTTTTTTCGATCACAACACACGGTGGGACGTGTAACATCTTTCGACAACTTCGCGCGACGCTGGTGCTGTTCCAAGTCACAAGATTAAGTTTCCAACTCGTATTAAATCACAATGATGAAACGCTGGCAAAAGCAGCTAATAATTTTATTGTAAAAAAAAATTGATTCACGACAAATTAAAGCCTTCGTTATTTTAAATGTTAAGTTTATTTGTAACTTATTTGTTTAAGTTGGTTTTTTGAAACAATTTAAAACATCTGATTATTTCTTAGTAAAATTATGTGGGACTGACTTTATTTTAATTCTTTTAAATGTATCCAACGTTTTACAAAATAAAAATTACTATTGTAAAAGTTATTATAAAAATTACTTACATATAGGTAAAAAAACATAATTAAGGCTGGATTTTATAAAGATTCGTTAGATCAAATTTCGGTCAGGAATGTCAAAACTTGTATGAAGTTACTAAAATTGGACCTGACATTTTTACTTACTGGCCTTTACAAAACCGGCCCTAAATGACCTCTTGCATGTAGTTGTAACACTTCTGTATTGACCGTTCGACATTCTATATTTGAAATTTGACGTAAATTCCATAATTAGTTTTGTACACAACTACATGCAAGAGGTCATTTACTTAAGTTTTTCACCTATACCTATGCGTTCCGTCAATTTGTTTGGTTCTATCGTATGAAGTATGGCGATTGGCCACTTTCAGTGTTGTACAGTAACACAATAGTTTACTGTAACATAAACGCATATTGCTTGTCTCAGCGTCAACCCTACATGTATATATTATACTAGAACCGAGTAATAAAGAGTGTCTTTGATCATACCTTACCTAGAAGTGGTGTTACTTCCTCCTACACCCTCACGCTGCCCTCAGGAACCCCAACAAGCTCTTGTTATTACACGTATAACAAATATCATATAAGTATAATATCTTTTATGTTTGTCTTTTACCGGAACCTGTTTTCTGGAATTTAATTATTTCATTTCATAAGTTTTATCCTTGAAATCTGTTGTCACGAGAAAACTACGGGTTTTAGGATCATGGAATTCTTAACCTATAATCGTTTCTATATCTCGTATAGTCACGTATGACAAAGAAAAGAAAAGAAAAAAGAGTTAAAGGGGCAGTCACACCGCAGTTTAACAATGCGTATATTACGGTGCGTCAAAAACGGCGCCATGTTGTTACTATGACCCCGTCTTTTGTTCACGCAACGACACCATATTTCACGCAGCGGTGAATTCGCACCTTTATACATTACAATAAAGCAAAACCCCGTTAACTAATTATTCATTTAAAAAATCAATAGCAGGTCCTTTGTCCGATTTTCGCTACCGTTCTCATTTCGGCCCACAGCAGTGAGGGAAAGCTCTTTATTCCCTTCACTTTTCTGTTCACCTGTCGCCTCTCAATGACAGCTAGACTCGTCTACAATAGTTCCTGCCTTATACCTACAGTATAAGCAAAAACCAACCTTATTCCCTACAGACAAGGACGAAGGAAACTGAAACACTAAGTTGGCGTTTTGTGGACAAGTTACACAAAGGATATATTTGGCAATGGAATTACTGGCATTTTGTTTGTGACAGTTTAAGATTGGACGGATGAACAATGCTTGCTTTATTCGAGTAAGTACCTGTTTTATTTTCGTAAAGAATGTTTATCTAGTTAACTAATAGTTACAAAATAAAGCCTTATCTTAAAGTGAAATGATTTTCTGCCGCACTCAGAGACGTCAATTAAATTTGCTTGATCAAAGTTGCTGCTATCACTTTCTTTGCTATACCAATAGAATAGGACAACACGTCACTAAACAAGTATTCAATTTAATTGACGTCTCTGAGTGCGGCAGTAAAGGAAACAATCGGGACACATATGGGTCAGTTTAAAATAAAAAACACCATACTCATATCTAGTCAAACCAAAGTAGAGTTTTACGTTCATATATTTAGGACTTACAGGAATTTAGAAAATGATAACACCACAAAATATGAGCGTCAGAGGGCTCAGACAAGATGCACTACGCTAACTAACGTTTCTATTCGATTCGTTTTTAAACCAATCGCGTCACTGGAAGATGACGTGATACGAAAAGTCACGTGGTCTACCAGTGACGCGATTGGTTTAAAAACGAATCGAATAGAAACGTTATTTAGCGTAGTGCATCTTGTCAGAGCCCTCTGGGCCTCTACATTCTACACGGTAAAACAATATTGCTTTTGGCATGTTATCGTATTTTCAACTTTACAATTATTGTATTGTTAGGCTATTATAGCCTCGTAAGGCCCAGTGTGCAACAGGATGTACATAATTAAGGCAAATAATTTGAACTGTGTTGCAATAAGCATAAGGTTTAATTTCCTATGTTCATAAACTGAAAATGGTATTATCGAATAAACGTAATTGAACTTTATTTTCAAAGTCCTATGATTCAAAGTCCCACCTACAAAAATCTCCCTGTTTTTAGTATGGTGGGCCTTACGAGGATAGGTAGCTCTTATTTATTTGCCAGTAATGGTGGCCCAGTTAAAAACAATACGATAACAATTTCAAAGGCAATTATGGTTTTACCCAGTAGAATACGGGCTCTGAATTGGGGTATCCTATCGCAAACACTAAAAACGTTTACCAGCTGTTTCATTTGCCATAATTTTGATTTCCCATAATTTAATGAGATATACTTACAGAACCTGTAGGTTAGGTTAGGTTTATTTTATAACAATTCAGGAAAGTTAAACGGTTTCAAAGAAAAATGTCTTTCGGACAAATGAAAATTATGGCAAATGAAACAGCTGGCAAATGTTTTTTAGTGTTTCAGATAGGTAACCCTGAATTAGACCCAATATATAATTTTAGTTTTTCTAATTAAATTATTACACTTGAAAACCCAATAAAAATGTGACCCATTGAATTGGTAACTATATACTTGTGCATATAACTAACAAAGCAATAATCCCGTGGCAATTACCACTAATATTACAAAATGCAAAACTATGTTTACTTGTTAATTTGTTGAACAATTCCTTCTTTCACGCTGCAACATAACAGAATAACCGTCGCTACGTCGGACGTGTCTTTTTTCACAGGGATAGCTTGCCAGACATAAGTAACATGCTATCCTCACAAATTACTCCATTTCCGCAATAAACGACTTCTTCGAGTCGTGGGAAAAGGCTAGTAATGAATAAGGAAACTTTACTCTGCAAATAGGCGGCGCTGGCGTTTGTTCATGTCCGAGTCTACTGCGGCTAGAAAAGTCTCCGCCACTTGTCCCTCGGAAACCTCTTTCTACTTAGTTTGTAACAAAAGAGACGCACTGAGCGACAAGCAAGATAAAAAAAACAGTGCTAGCAGTTCTGCGCTTCCCTAGAGATTGTTGAGTAGAGGCGCGGCAGGATACTCCACAGTCAGTGTTTAAATAAATTGCTTATTAAAAATAACAGATACAGAGTCTTTTGAGTTTTTTTATATCAAAAGCCAAAGCTTTTTCGAAAAACGGAGATTAAAATAAATAAGAGCGCTGTTTGAAAAAACATTTTTATAACACACATCAATCTAGTACAAAAATATTTCAGAAAATATGATGCCAAATATGCCAATAGAAAATGAAGTAGTCTGGTAAACTCATATACTAGAACATGAATACAACTAATGAAGTCAATAACTAACCACTCACGTGCTTTGTGTATCCAGAGTTGCCAGTGACAGCCCTTATTTGCTTATAAATAACGACGATCAAATTTGCACAAGCAATCAAGTGGCTATATCGAAAAACACAAAGTAACAAGTTAATGTTTAAATACAGAATATAAATATTTATTGAACAAGTACGCCACACGAGTACTTTAACAAGTAGACTAAAATAGAATAGACTTAGTACCAATTTCACCAAACGATTAGAGCGTTCACAGCTGTCAAAATGTATGAAACAGCATTAATATTCATTAAATTTAACATCGTTTGGTAAAATTGGTACTAAAGAGTCCAATACAAATTCTAGTTCTGAATAAGGATTTGGATTAGGAATATCTGCCTTAGACAAAAAACTATTAAGAGTGGTCACTATAGAAAGTAACTTTGTAGAAACGTGTTTAAAACTATCGTCTCGATACAATAATGTTTCTGCCTGCGGCGGTGGACATAGTTAAGAAAATTTGGTTATGTTTGGTTCAAGATAAAAATAAAACCCCTAGAAACGAAAGAGGCATTTTTTCACTTGCGAAAGTTCATGCACGCCATTACAGGCTTTATCAATAGCGCGCCGATCGCGCCGAGTGTCCTTACCTTCCTCAAGCCTCAACTTCAAAAGCGCGCCGCATCTCAAACAACAACCTCTCGACCCCCCGACAAACTCACGCAGCACCCTATCACAAGGGTACAAAACTCACAATCGAATAATAAAAAAAAAACCAGCGGAGATTGTGGTGGTAATTTTCGCGCAAGCGTGTTTCAAGCGGCAGCCATTTTCAGGGGAACTAATACAAATAAACGCCGACGTCAGGATGGTACAACGAAGCACTTGATTCGAAACTTCGTGTGCCTCATCCCTTTTACTCGTCATTTGAGACTAAATCGAGGGAAAGAGATGAAGCTAAGGGAAGTTCGAACTTTGGTTTTCAGAGTAGGGTCGTACGCGTACATGGACGTTTGTCACACACTAGCTATGTAACAAATCAAGGAAGGATGCGGCGGGCGCGTGTGTGCGTGCCGCGGCTGTGTGCGCGGGATGCTGGCTAAAGTCGTGTTTACACTGAGGGAAGGGTTGTCGGGTTTGTTTGTTTTTCCGGCGAGGAACAAGAAACCCTTTTTCATGTTGTGATTGTTGATGAACGGGTGTAGGGATTTAAAAGATCATTGTTTTGTTAAAAAGGGAAACGGAAAACGTGTGAAAATATAATAAAATTGCGTGTTTAAATCTTTTTTATCCGAATGATAATCAAAGTAAATATCAACTCTCTTATTTATAAACACACAATAGCAAAAAAAGCTTTCACTTAAAACTTAACTAACAAAGGCACAATTTAAAAAAATGATTGCAACGTTATTCTCTGTATAGAAGCAGTTTTTTCTTATCTGCTTAAACAAACCCTGAAACAATTCCTTTAAATACCCCGTTTTCCAGACCGCCATGACTCTCCAACCAAACCTTACAACTGCGTTCAGCTCTAAACCAATCACGCCCTCTAAAAATAACCGTCCATCCAAAAACCACGTTAAAAATTAACACGACTGTGAACGCATCCGAACACCTGACCTGACCTGGAGAGGCAGAGATTTAGTCTGCCTCGCGCCGTCTCCGCGCGCGGACGTGCGCTCCCGTCCCGCCCCCGCAAATCATAACTACCGCCCGTGCGAAAGAAACAAAAAACCCGGTATGTAGTCATGAGGTTAGGGCCCTGTGGAGTGCTCTGATGTTGTGGTGTCGTCAGCTGATTATTGATTGTCGTATGTTTTATCAGGTTATCTCAGATGCACGTGTTTGGTCCTCGCTGTAAGCATGCTGAGTGAGTAAAGCGCATTATTCATAGGGTATAACATCGTAAATTGTATTGAATTCATAAGCCATACAAGCCTACATACAAAGTTGAATGAAGAATTTAAGAAATCGATGAAAAATAATTTATGGTTTTCAATTTATTTAACTCAATAAATCGGTGAAAACAGTAAATAAAATTATTGTGGGTAACAAAGTAACCTCGTCATATCATGTACATTCATTGATGCAACATTGTTTTTCTTACATTTTGGTGTTCTTAGATGACCATGGTTGGTTTTAATAACCAGAATATGACTGTAAAACAAGCAAGTTTTTTTAAGTTTAAAATAGTTCAATAATCCATTAAGTTATGTTTTGGAACAATTACGTAAGGTTACGAGATAAACCTTAAATCTACTTCTTTCTGTAACTTAGACAGACATTCTTGATATTAAGTAGTACGTCAATGTTATGAAAAAAAGGAAAGCAAAGCTTTTCAACCTTTTTTGATCATCAAAAACTTTAACAATTCATTAGGTTAGTTAAGTTCACCTAAAGAAATGAAAAACATGTGGTTTTTACTAAGAAAACAGAGGATTCATTTAAAACAAAAGTTTTAATGGATTCATATATGATAAATTATTTACCTCATTCCTATTGAATGGATAGATCAACGTTATATTCTGTTAATTTATTCTTCTTACGAATAATAACATAATATTTATTTTAACCGAGTAGAATATTGAGTCCCTGTTTACTCTACTATGTAAAGTGACTCGTAAAAAGGTTCAAGAAGATATTAACCCCCGTATTTATAAACACGCAATAGCTAATCTATGCTTTAAATATGCTCCGGCCTTATCTATCATTGTGATATTTGAATTTGACTGATAGTAACAGAGCATATTGTGCATTTACGAATGAAGGTGTTAATGTTTTGATCACTGTTACCACAGACGTTTTATCTTACGTTTAATTACTATCTCTAATCAAATTCTTAAGTTGTAATGGTTTAACTACATTGACACAATGCTACATTAATTTCATGTTCCCACATAACTTTAAATGGGGTTATGAACAACCATCTGACTAAAAAATATTTTAATGCATATATTATTTTCAAAGCCATACTTCTAGAGTTTCACACTCAATAGGGCACCTATCGGGACCTTGTTACTATGAGCATCCGCAGTCCATCCATTTGTATGTCAGCGGGATGTATCTCATGATCTGAAATAGGGTAGACCATTAATTTACGGTGTACGCTTTCCTTTGGCGCTACAACAACAATTAAAAAAAAATGGGGGTCCTCGTACAAGCAATGTAATTTTTAGGCCTTTTTGGCTCTAAATAATTGTACGTTGCGTTGGTACGGAACCCCATGTGTGCCAGACCAACTCGCACTTGGCCATCTTTTTAACGATATTTCCGCTTTTACTGTTAACTGAATACAGCTACAAATACGTTAACAAGATGATAACGATACGGTTTAAGTAAAGCGGAACAGAGGCCCTGAACATTAAATCTAATCGAGTCAAAGTTCGATCGTGGCTGGAGTGATTGCTCCCGAGTTTCAATCGATGGAGGATCAATCGCTTCATCCCTCTCGGAGGACCGCGGGGCTCTTTGAAATGACTTCAAATAAAAATAATTGGATATTGATAAAAGCAGGAAGAGAAGTTTTAGGAACGTTGAACTTTACCTAACCTTAAGTTTGTCAATGGAATTTGAATCTATTGTGAATGAAATAAAGTCAATTTTCTAATTTGATCTTTATAGGCATAAAAACAAAAGAAATTCCACTTTACTTCCTTTGCAGTAGGTTTTTATTGCAATGGCCGTATTTTGTACTATTTTTAGTACAAAGAGTCTCAGGGAGGATTAAGTGGGAGTTCTGTTTTACTTTATTTTATGCTAGCTATTGCCCGCGATTCCGTCCGCGTAGTCGTTTATCGCTTTCCCCTCGGGAAACGTACATTTTTCCTGAATAAAAAGTAGCCTATGTGCTATTCCAGACTATAATCTATCTCTGTGGCAAATTTCATTCAGATTCGTTCAGCTGTCCTAGCGTGATTAAGTACCAAACATCCACATTTATTATATTAGTAATATAATATTTACGAGTATTAGTCATGGTTACAGCGGCTATACAAATACACTTCCAATTAAAATTTCAAGTGTGATGTTTCATGAGATGCAGCCCGCTGGCAGACTGACGGACGGACAGCAGAGGTTTAGTATTAGAGTCACTTTGGCGTCCCTTGTGTACGGAATCTTGAAAAGTAGTTTTTACGTATAGTGGTCTTAAAACGGCCTATACCTGTACTTGTCTTACTAGCTCATTATTGCAGGATTTTGAGTGACTATTAGCTACGGATGCATCGGTACTTACGCTCTCTTTTTACCGAAATAATGAGCCCGAAAGCTTTTAAAGTCATTTTGCACTGTGAAGACTAACAACATCCAATTGACTTCGCAGTGTCGATAATTTAACAAAATTGCTTGTTAGATTGCTGCTGCTAATCTGAGGCTATATTCTACCCGGTAAAACAATGTTGCCTTTGACATGCTATCGTATTGTCGACGTCATATTATCAGTCTATAATATGCAGGTATAAATGTATGTATGTATGTTTGTTCCTTTGTGGCGCTCTAGAAACTAATTTTTTGCTGATTTTGATGATTCTTATGTCGATTTGTCTTAATCTTGTGAGTGTCACTAAAGATAAGAAAGTTATCAAAATTCAATATGGCGGCAACCATAACCCATAGCGTAAAAAAATAAAAAAAACATAGTCGACTATCAAATAGGTATTTACAATCATCTTTAGGTTTTTTCCTTATTTTTCTTTTTAGTGATCATTTAGGATTCATAACGATTAAAAGTTGGTTAGCAACAGTTGGGTTTTTTAATTTACGTCTTCACGAAAAGGGAATGTTATTAAGTTACCGCCTGTGTACATAGGTCTCATCACCTATCTGTCTGTGACGAAGCTTCCAATAACATAGATCGATTAAAATGCGGCTGTTTTTAATTCAAAGGTTATTTTAGTAGAGTGGTCCGGTCCATAGCTACGTTTGATGTAACCCGTTCAAGTCAAGAGTCACCCGATCTGTAAGTTGTGTTCGCAATTACCTCGGGGAGTTTTAATCTAATTTAAGTTATTAAGTTTTGGGGTTCATGAGTGAACTTTACAGTGATAATCAATTATCGAAAATTCTTGTGAAGAGCAAACTTATCAACGATTTTGTTCGCTGGCTTATTCTTTATTCTGTTTGAATGAAACGGAATAAAATGTAGGCTCTCTAGCAGAATCAGAAAAGAAATAAATGGCGGGACGAAGCTGATGCATTCCAGAAGAAGTTGCTAGAGCGTACAGGGCAAAGTAAAGTTTATACAATTACGGTATCAGAAAAACTTTCCAACAGATTAATTTGGACTTTGAATTTCGTTACAATTGACAAAAGGAATTTCGTGAAAAGGTATTCTGGAAAAATCATGCCTATAGAGGTTTGTCCCAAAAGCATTAGTAAGCTTTTGGAATCTTTTTAAGTATTTATAAGTGTTCCGAAAAAGTATGGTTATAGTGTTTTGTCTTAAAACTATTTTTTTAATTTTTTGTTTATTATTTCCCGAGAAAAGAATAGACAGATTTCTGCTAATGGCTAAAGAGCTTAAACGCCACCTGGTCTTTTGTACATCACAGCTTCTTCTTCTTTAGGTGCCTCTCTATTACTGAAGATCAGCAGTCAGTTTTTTAGATCTTTCCTTGTCCAGAGCTAGCCTGAACAGTTGTTCCATGGTCTTAATGCCGGTCCACTCCCTGATATTACGAAGCCATGACATTTTCCTTCCTCCCACCCTGCGCTTTCCTGCCACCTTAGCCATAATTATGGTGCGTAATAATAGTCATCATCATGTCAGCCGAAAGACGTCCACTGCTGGACATAGGCCTCCCCCAAGGCTCTCCACTCAGACCGATCTTGTGCTTTTCGCATCCACCGCTTTCCCGCGATATTTACAAGGTCGTCACTCCATCTTGTTGGAGGCCTACCTACAGCTCGTCTCCCGGTCCGCGGACGCCACTCAAGAACCTTCTGACCCCATCGGCCATCAGTCCTGCGAGCAATGTGCCCCGCCCACTGCCACTTAAGTTTGGCTATTCTTCGGGCTATGTCGGTAACCTTAGTTCTACTGCGGATATCATCATTTCTGATTCTATCACGCAGAGAAACCCCGAGCATAGCCCTCTCCATAGCCCTCTGAGTGACTTTGAGCTTCCTTATAAGGCCCATTGTTAGCGCCCACGTCTCAGATCCGTAAGTCATCACTGTCAACACACACTGGTCAAAGACTTTTGACTTCAGACACTGCGGTAATTTGGACGAAAAGGTGCTACGAAGCTTCCCGAACGCTGCCCATCCGAGTCGGATTCGACGAGTGACCTCTTTCTCAAAGTTGGACCTACCTAACTGGACCGTTTGTCCCAGGTAAATATAGTCGTCAACAACTTCGAGCGCAGAGCCTCCGACTATCACGGGAGTTGGCGCGACATGGACGTTGGACATGACTTTCGTCTTGTCCATGTTCATCCTCAAGCCAACTCGGTCGGAAACTCCACTGAGGTCAGCGAGCATTGCACTGAGGTCCTCCATGGTCTCAGCCATGACTACGATATCGTCAGCGAATCGAAGGTGAGTGATGTACTCGCCATTTATGTTGATGCCTCGTCCTTTCCAGTCCAGAACCTTAAAAGCATCCTCCAATGCAGCGGTGAACAGCTTCGGAGAGATCACATGTCCTTGTCTGACTCCCCGCTGTAGAGGAATAGGCTTCGTGCTCTGGTCCTGTAGTCGGACGGACATAGTGGCGTTTTCGTACAGACACTTTAACACTTCGATATATCGGTAGTCAACTTGGCACCGCTGGAGAGACTGTAGTACAGCCCAGGTCTCGATCGAATCGAAGGCTTTCTCGTAGTCCACAAATGCAAGGCAAAGGGGGAGGTTATGCGTAATAATAGTAAGGGATACGAATAGGAGACGACCTTCACCTAGCTGTTTATTCGATAAAAAGTATTTTATATCAAATTTAATATGCTAGGTAATATTATTTATAATAGGTTGACTGGAAAAATTCAGTCCAGTCCTTAGATGATTTAAAAAAGAACCTGAAAATGATTTATTTTTTTAAATTGCTATTGCTTGTTTAATAGACCAATTACATACTAATCGAAAGTATGTTGCCTATAGAATATGCAAACGTTAGGTTAACTATTTTTTCCCATCTTAACTATTGGGTAGGTAGTTAAGTCGGTACTAATAATTTGCACTAAACCTAACGTTTGCATATTCTATAGGCTTCATGCTTTCAATTAGTATGTAATTGGAGTATTAAACAAGCAATAACAATTTTAAAAAAAGATCATTTTCTGTTTTTTCTTTAAATCATATAAGGACTGGACTGAAATTTTCCAGTCAACCTATTATAAATAATATTACCTAGCATATTAAATTTGATATAAAATACTTTTTATCGAATAAACAGCCCGGTCCAAATCGTCTCCTATTCGGATCTCCTACTATTATGAAGTGGAAAATAAATTAAAACTGACGCAAGATAAAATCGCTAATTGGCTAGATATTCATAACCTGAAGCTTAACTTAAGCAAAACCAAAATAATTCAATTTAGACCTCACCAAAAACCACCATTACAGATATCATTTTGCTATAATATTACAACTTTAGAAACTGTAAGTTCTGCGACCCTGTTGGGTATAGATCTCGACACCAATATGAACTGGAAATCGCACATTCAAAAATTATCTAAAAAGCTGTCATCTTTTATATAATATGCTCTGCAGCACCTTAAGCGTGTCACTGATCTGCAGACCGCCGTCGTAGTCTACTACGCACACGCCTATTCACGCTTGTCGTATGGTCTCGTACTGTGAATGCTCTGATGCAGACAAAATTTTTATCCTGCAAAAGAAGTGTGTTAGAATTTTAGCAAATATCGATCAAATGCAATCCTGTCGACCTCATTTTATAGAGCTGCAAATGCTCACTCTTACTTCCATTTACATATTCGAATCATGCAAGTTTGTGAGAAAACATATGGATCTTTTTACGCCTGTGACAAACATAAGAAGAAACGACCGAAACCTACACAAGCTTAAATTACCTTTTTCAAAATTAAAATTAGTTACGTCTAGCCCTCACCATATCGACAGTGAAAAGGTGAAAACGCTTAACCGCCATATTGGCAACTTTACAGAAATGAGATTTGAAGTTTTTTTTTTTTTAAATCATATCTCTTAATGTTTTGCGAATATTTTCATGAAAATCAAATCTTATATGAAAGAATATACCAGCTATCCATTTATGAAACAAATTATGACCTAGTGCTTCTAGTTACAGAGATAGGTGTCGCTTAAGCAAATAATTGGGTCCCTAGTTCCGAAATGTTGGGCAGGTAAAAAATGCTTAAATCGCAATGAACTATGAACAAAAATGACTAACGGAACTTATTTCTTGTATAACAGAGAAACAAAATTTGCTTAATTACTTCATCTTTCTTATTATGATATATTATATATTATGATGATAATAAAAATGTATAACCATTTACCAAATTCCATAAAAAAACCTAGATAAGCCAATGCTATTTATTAAACAATTAAAATTATTTCTCATCAGCAAATGTTTTTATAATTTGAATTAATTTTTCAATGTCAACTACTAATGTTCGAATATTTATGCATATATGCGTGTGTGTTTGTGAATTTATATATAATATGTACGCTTTTTTACATGTTAACCTAGGTTAAAGTTTAAGTAGGTAATAATTTCACCATACGTTGTTAAGTGTTAATCGAGTGTTAGTTCACACATAGGTTGACTAAATATACCTAGTTAGCCCTTCTAGATCTATGTTGCTGTGCCCTTGCAGGGTGTCACATGTATACCTACCTGTATTTCCACCTGTATTTTTTGAAATGTGATACGCAATAAAAAAATTGAATTTGACATTTTCTACAATATTAATCAACTCAAGTTTCTTCAAAGTTAATTTAATTAATTTAAGCCTAAAACAAAATGTACCTGAATTTAAAGTAGTCTTTGAAAGGTCTCAAAGTGTGTTTAAGTATGTAAATACGCCTATTTTCCGCTGGCGGTGGATTTTCGACAAATCCCTTTTCTGGAATTCCCAGCGCAGGGAAAAGTGGGTTACGAAGAATTCTAAAAGGTAAAATTTTCAATATTTTTCAATTGTAATAAAAATAGTCTTGGAGTGTTGAATTTTTTGAAAATTCATAACTTTAATGTTCTTTTCTTTTCTAGACAACACACAAATACATATTTTTTTTCATTTAAAAATAGCAATGCAAGGACAGGGCGGAGATTCTTATCGGTAAAACATTATTGTTTTGATGTATTTCCATATACTTCAATTTGTTTTGATGTTTTTAGCTGTTATTTACAATATAGCTTAGTTTGGGAGTAGGTCAATTTGTGTGACATTGTCCCCTGATATTTATTATTTATTGATGTATTAGTATAAGGGCCCAGTTAATTTATAATTATTCAATTGGGATAATATTTCCTCTATAAACGCCATAGCATGGCAGGTACAAAAAACGTTTAAATTGACTGCTAACGTTCATTTACTTGTAAAATCTCGAGTTTGAATCTACTGCTGTGTAGAGCGTCCAACGGGCAGCGATCCAGTATCGCGGCCATACGTCTTCGTGCCCGTCAACCTGTATCAGATACCGGCTGTTGTGCGCTTTATAGCGCCTCGCTGAGCTCGCTCTTTTGATGCGACGTTTATTAACACCGAGAGCTTAGATTGAGCTATTTGATTTGAAAAAGAAAGGTGTGTTTTAAGGAAATAATCTATCAATTTTATGATAAGTAAATATTAGTAGCTAGCACAAATAATTTCAATTAAACGTCACGTCAATATTCCAAAACTTGGTCTGTATTTACATTTAAATCAGAGTCATTTTACCATATATTTTTTTTACATATACTTCGCCTTAACTAATCGTTAATGATAAGAAAATCAACGTCAGTATCAGCGTGCTATAAGACTTTAGTACTAAATAATTTTATGATAAAGTTTCTTACTTGATAGAAGGGAAAAGATTGTGCTAGTGATACCGAAGACAACCACATAAAGCCGGGGTTAATAGCCATTTCAAAATATTATGTAAACAAATCAGTACTGATTGACAACCAACCTCAATATTTCTTCAAATAAGTTTTGATTTAAAAAACGTTAATAGTTTTTTAATCTTAAACAGAATGTAAAAGTAACAATAAAGCGTGTACATCATTAAATATAACTCACGCGATTTACAAAAGTACGTGATAATGGTAAATAGGTCCGTTTGGTTTTGTTTACAACTTTTATCATTTCTCTTGACCCCGACTTTACAAACTCACCTAGTCCCAAATGAAGCTAAATTCTTAATATACTAGACAAAGATAATACTTAAATATACTTAACTATAGAAATAGGTACACACTTAAATATATACAAAACATAAAACTCAGAAGCAAATACTCGAATCGAACCCGGGACTGCTAGTTCTGTAGGCAAGGTCACTAGACTACCAAATTTGCTAGTCTAACGACCTCGTCAAAAGTAACAAAAAAAAAGCTTTGTATCAAAAAATTACTTGTTTCAAAAACCATTTCACGCCCTAAGGAAATTACAGCAGTAATAAGTTATTATGTGCGACAGTGATTTATGCGACGAGTGGCCGAGATTCAATTTTGTCATGTTCGAATTATTCACGCCCTAATGACTGCTACGGGCTACGCCGTAGCGAGGCTACGTATTGCGTAGACCTTCTACGTGGTGTGATTGGATTGAAATAATGCTAACTGCGGGACAATTCTGGGGTCCAAGTGAAAAAGGGTACAACTCAACTTAACTTGTAATAAAAAAGGGTATATATATGAACGGAGTATACCAGACTTAAATCCTTTTTCACTTGATCTTCGAAAGACTTATCGCACGTTTAATCAAACAAAGGATTAACTCAAAACCAAAGTCAGTTTTAGATAAAACTCTATTATCAAAAGTTAGGGTTAAAACTCGAATGTATTTCTATTAAGAGATATTTCTTTGTTTGATTAAACGTGCGTTATACTCTTTTTCACTAGGAACCCAGTATTCATGTTGAGTTTATTGCGGTGGATAAATAAGGATAAATTTGTCTTTGTATAACAAGTAAGGGTGAGAGTGTCGGATGATTTATCGATATTTATGTACAGCAATTAACGGAACCGTTACTGGCCCGTTGGGGATAGCGTGGTGTTATTGTTTTTTTTTATAAGTTTAACTTGATAACATTGTGTTTTAACTTCGTCGAGAATTTAAAAGGTTTATTTTTGTATATTGAAGTAATCGTGCAATGTCAATTTGATAAACGTGGCGCGTTGTCGTGAATTGAAAACTGTCTTAAAATATACTTGACTTTAACTTGGAATTACAACTATTACTGTACAGGGATTTAAGAGTTGGATGTAGGTTCTATTATTCTGTATTTACCCGTTTTCTATGTTTAAATACATGTTTCTGTAATACAATTTTACGAGTATGAAAATAAATAAATATTTATTTTAATAATTTTAATTACACAATATTAACTTTGGTATTTGTTTAATAACACAGTTTGTTCGAACAACCATTAAAATGATTAAAATATAACAAATAAGATAAACGGTCCAACTGTTTTTAAAGAACTCAGCTAAAATATCCTCAAAAAATTGCATCAAAATCAGTTTATCCATTTTAAAGCTTCGATAACACAGAAAAAACATATACACATATCGACGCCCCCGAACAATAAGTCGGCAATGTGATATTATGGACATTTTATTGTTATGCAAAATTCGGAATCAGCGGGTCAGAATACATCATATATATTTTTTTCAGATTTTTTTTAATGCAATTAAAGAAGATATTAAGAATGACGTGTTTATTGTAGGGAAACTGCAAAATCAAAATGTTACGAGAAAAGTGTCGCTACAGATCAATACAAATATATTTATTACTTTGATATTTGGTACGATGCGATAACCGGTTTATTGGCGTCAATATTTTTATGAAGTTTTTGGTAAACGATAATACCGTATTTAATTTAATAAACTTAACACGGCAATAGCTACTAACAAAGTTTTAAAGGGAAATAATTCGTTCGTAAATATTCGTAACAGGTACTTGCGTGTACTATTTAATACCAAATCAGATCATGTCACGAACCCAATATATCGTCTGTCTTTTTGCCGCTCAGCCATCATAAGGTACGTTGTTCTCTGTCTTTGATTAAACATTAGAAAGTAATAGATACATGCCGCGCCCCTTCACGTGTCTGTTCTCGCACCGGCAACGCGTAATGTTTGTTTACATTTATAAACAGTTGCAAATTTCTATTGACCGAAAGTGACGTGTAATTATTGATTGGTGCGTCTGGTTAAAAAAAAATGTGTTTGTGTTTACGTGTCAGTGACAAAATAAAACATAGTTTCTTACCTGTGAATCTATTGAGTGTGTTACCTACCAAAACGTGTAAATAAATTAATTATTAGGTGCTATGGAACCGACAAAATGCAAAGTTTTAAAATATGCTGAAACTATGGCTAAAAATTGTGAAATCTGGATAACTAGGACCTGCAAATTTGTCTCACTTAAAGAGGTATTCTACTTACTCAGTGTCTTAGATATCCAGATACAGTACAACTTGGTTAAGTGGGACCAGGATAAATGAGAAACCTCCATAGCTGGAACACATGTTGAGGTCCTGACACTCTAGCACTGAATTGAGACGGTGAGAGAATTTTACCTCTTTTACTGAGACTATATTTTAAAGAATACTTTGCTACAATGTTTTCTTTTAATTTATAGGTAGACCTCTGTAACTGAGATAACGTCAATTTATTAGGTACCTGTCTAACTTGGACATTTTTGCAGATAAATTTCAGTTTTGTTTATTAATCCTTAGTTGACCCCCAAATTCCGCACTTAGTTAATTGTGCCTAAATGACCTCCAGTTTCAGTTTGGTTTTGCTATCGTACGGATATTTATTTGAAAAATGCAGAAACGAAGGCTTGTAATGATAAAAACTAAAGTTAATATCCTTATATGAAATTGGAAAGACACGCGATGAAGTTGGTCATGTCTTCTCGTTTTCATTGGAAAATGAAGATGATGACGAAATAACTTTGGAAGTAAATTTAGTAAAAAAAACTAGACGCGAAGCAGTATGACCAAAACTATAATGACAGATTTTTTTGATTGACGCATTTTGTATGCATTTTTGAACTGTTTATAAGATTACGTACCTACTTGATTATTTTTGTTTATTAAGTACCTACCTTTTTTGATTATTGTTAAAAATTACAACTATAAAATATTTAAAAATATGTTATTTAATTTAATAATCGCGCTTGTCTAACTGAAATAACATCTATTCTCACCTGGAACCCTCTGTAAATGAGACAGACCGATAGAGTGAAACCTGGATAACTGCAGGGACTTACCCAGTGTCTCAGCTATCCAGGTATTAATAAATATCTGTCTCCTTTACAGAGGGTTCCACTTCCATATTGCTGTTATTACACTTCTGCATAAAAAGGGAGACATAGGTAGCATAAACAACTACAGACCTATTCCTATATTATCCTAAACGGATAGAAAAATCCCTGGATTCTAGTCAATCCATAGAATAAGCTGGCTTTCGACACGGCTTCTCAACCATAGATCATATTATACACACACTCAACCAAATTATAGAGAAATATAATGAATACGAGAAGAAAATATACATAGCCTTTATTGACTATACCAAGGCGTTTGAAAGCTTAGAATACAATGGCATACATCAAGCTTTGCTAGTACGGGGAACACGGGAAAAAAAAACCGTATCATCAAGGCGATATATTAACACCAACGCAGCCAAAATCAAGCTGGAAAAAGAAGGGAGAGAATTTAAACTTACAAGAGGAGTAAAACAGGGCTTTCTTTCCCCATAATTGTTTAATGCTGCATTGGAAAGCATGTTCTGCAACATAAACTGGAATGGAAAAGGTATAAAAATTGAAAGTGAATCGATGATCAACTTAAAATTTGCCGATGATAGTGTTTTTACTTGCAGAAGATCCGAATACCCTTGAAGTAATGCTTAACAATCTGGCAACAGAGAGTAGGAAACTGGGGTTAACCATGAATGTATCAAAAACTAAAATACTACCGAACAGCAACAAACCGCCTATAAATGTCAGAAATTTGACAAAAGATTACATAGGAGACTAAATATACCTAGTGGAATTAATATCTTTGCAGGAAGATATGTCCAAAATAATATAAAGAATAATAAAAAAATCCTGGAATAAATATTGGGCCTTAAAAGAAATTATGAAAAGCACAACCTAGGCCCTAACAAAGAAAAATGAACTTAAACTTGAGGTAGATATGTCAACATAATATGGATAGGAGCATATTACATAAGAAACGAATATATAAAATAAGAAATATCCATATTAGAAATCAAATTAGGGTGCGAGATGTAACAGTTAAAATACGCAAACTTAAATGGAAATGGGCTGGTCATATCCACTCTCTGGTCAAAAAAAGTAACAGACTGGTCCCCAGAGATGGCAAGAGATCCAAAGGAAGGCCAAATTGCGATGGAGCAATAATTTAGACGCATTAATAGGACGAGCATGGAGTAGGACAAGAGACAGGAAAGAATGGAGAAGACTGGAGGAGGCCTTCATCCAAGGGGCGCGCTAACTAAAGAAAAAAGGGAAGGAAAGACATAAATATTCATATATGACAAGTTCCAGAAAGAATGTAAAAACAGAGAATAACTAACATTTTATATCCTTTATTAATGACAAGCATAACATAAAATTGACTAATCATAACTTGAATAGTGATAATGACATGTAAATAATTATAATTACAGCAAATAAAGGCTAATAATAATAATTATTATTATTTTCGATTATTTTAATTATTAAATCTTATTATACTTATAACTTATGATAGTTTTCTTTTACACTATGTTATTTTATTATTTCGATGTCATTCAGTATTGCACGTTTACTTGAATATGTAGGTTTTACATTCCCGAGAACAACAAAGCTATCATACAATGCCGTTATTTTGCCTGGTTTTAAATTACTATAAAAACCTTAGTAATGACATATTACGTTTAGCCCTTCAAACAAAAAATATCGTTATAAATGTCCATGTTATGCAGTAACAAATCAAAACTTTTATAATATTTACCACAATAATCCAGTAAGTCACTATTACTGGGAATAAATTTTAACTCATTATCTGTAAAATGCATTTTCTCTCATTGCTTAATACTGAATGCGTATTATAAAGTATAATTGTATAAATTATATTCTTTAAAAAAATAGCTTTCGTTTGATATATCAATGTCTTTAGTACTCCCTCTGGTTGTAAAGATATTGAACAAAATCAGTAAATATTTTTTCCTGTAAAATTTACTTTTTGCGATTGCCGACTTATTGTCCGGGGGCGTCGATATTTACACACAGACACACATTTACACACGTTAACATAATTTTTACCAAAAACAAGTTTCCACTGATAACTAAGTTACGGATAACTCCGTCACTCTAACTTGCCGAAGTGTTTTCCAACAAATTCTAACCTCATTACAATGTACCAACCCTGACAATCTATTACAAACGTTAACTCTTTAGCAAATAAGTTCAAAGTAGCTTGGCATAATATTTAAGTAGTAAAGTGTAAGTTATTTTTATGTTGGTAGTGGAGTCGGTAAATTTTGTTTATAACTGAATTATACGACTTTGATTAACATAGACATTAAGGTGAAGGTCGTTAAAGGGAATTGATTTTATCCATATCAGGAAAAGCCTGGTTTAGTCAATAGTTTTATGTCGAGGCCTAAATTTACGATTCGGAAACACGGAATTGTCATAAAATATTTATGGAGTGGGTACTTAAGAATATTTATGCTCTTGTTACTTTAAGGATAGTTACATACACATACATACATACTTTCACGCCTGTCATCCCAGAGTGGAGTCGGCAGAGTTACAGAATTACTTACAACTTTAAACACTTGATGATAATTCAGTAACCACATTTTGCACAAGTAGGTTAAGATGTGGGTGGGTGTGTTGTGTGTAAGGATAGGCAATAAGGTGTTTTTTAAGAAATACGTCGATGAAGATGTGAACAAAAGTATTTGTGCTTCGAAGATGCTTAAGAATAATGAAAAAGTTAACCGCTTTAAAAAATATACTAAGTTCGAGTAAAAATATTAAATTTGCCAGAACTGATAATTTTTTTTTAAATTCAGAACACATCTAAGAAAAAAAAAATTTTTGTTATAACGATAATTTTGAAATACCGATTATATGCTTTTTATGTCGATTTCTTTTTCAAAATTTTTTTTCACTATATCTTTATTAGTGACCGCATTAAAATATATTTTAAACAAGAAATAAATATAAAATTGAAACAAATTTAATGATATGATAGTACTTAAAAAATGCTCTGCCGCTTAGGTTAATTGTAATGAATTTAAACTATCATTTTCCAACTCTAGTTATCATCAGTAAAAAAATTGGCAATAACGGCATCATCATTAAGATTTGTACGAATTATTTTAAAGTACATGTTGTAAAACAATTAATTAAAACAATGAAAGATTAATTAAAAGTAATAACGATAAAAAGTTTGCCGGCAAACCAAATTAGATTTCCAACTGGTTTATGAAATACAATATGTTGTATATTAGATGTTTTCTATTTGGTTTGGCATTTTGTCTTAAAAAAAATGTATATCAATTCCCGACGCAAAGAGACCCCCCTTTATAAGATTTACGTCTTAATCTGTGTATCTGTGTATTTGTGAGTGTATCTATTTATCAGTCTGTGGCATCGTAGCTCTCAAACGGTTGAAGGAATTTGGACGCGGTTTAAAAAGAAAGCTACAGTAGTTGTTTAACCATGATGGTCCTTAGCTAGGTTTACTAAAATCAGTTAAGCCGTTAAAGAGATATCAACTCTGAAGGAAGCGGCCACCATTTTATTTATTTATTAAATATTTAGTGTCCCGCCCTCGCTTCGCTTCGGTTTATACCCGTACATAACCCAAAACTTATTGTACATAAAAGCCTTCTCTTGAATCACTCTTCTATTTATAAAAACGGCATCAAAATTCGTTGCGTAGTTTTGAAGATCTAAGCATACAGAGGGACAGAAAGCGGGAAGCGACTTTGTTTTATACGATGTAGTGATTACAATGTTACAATTTACCGAACGTGACGTCCGTCAGGGCTGCATTTTGTCGCCAAAATTATTTAATTTGTATGGTGAATACATCATCAGGAAGGCACTAGACAGCTGGGAGCGAGGTGTCGCCAATCTAAGGTACGCGGACGATACAACTATAGTCGCATCGACTGAAATTGAGATGGCAAGTCTGCTGAAGAAAATTGAGGAGGAATGTGCAAAGCTCGGTTCGAAGATCAACCATTCAAAAACTAAAATAATGGTGGTAGATAGAGCGCAGGTACTCCCTCTCACCGACGCACTTAAAGGCTATGAAAAGGTCAGCGAATTTATGTACCTTGGGTCAATGATCACAAATGAAGGCAGTTGCACGGAAGAAATCCGCCGAAGATCCGGTATGGCTAAAAGTGCGATGGCTAACCTCTATAAAGTGTGGAAGAACCGTAGTATTCCGTGCGACTAAAGTGCGCTTGGTTCGTGCTCTGGTCTTCTCCATCTACCTCTACGGTGCCGAGACGTGGTGTGTAAAAAGCCGTGATAGCGCTAAAATCGATGCCTTCGAAATGTGGTGTTGGCGGAGACTGCTCCGTATACCCTGGACTGCCATGAGAACCAACGAGTCCATACTGCACGAGTTAGGCATCACCAAGCGGCTTTCTGCTATCTGCAAAGAGCGCGCCCTCCGCTTCTTCGGTCACATCGTGCGTTCTTCGAAGCACAGTCTGGAGATGCTAATAATTTTGGGCCAGATTGATGGAAAGCGTGCTCAAGGCAGAAGATGGTCTGACGTCATTAGGAAGGCGGTGGGCGGCAGTATGCACCGGGCGGCCCACTCGGCGTACAATCGCACAGACTGGCGTAACATAACCTGTGGTCGCGATCCTCAGCAGTGAGGGACCGAGATAGAAGAGTGATTACAATATATATCTGGCTTCTTATAAATCCAATAGCTACATTATTTTTATATAAGTTTCGTGATCTCTTAGTATATTTCGTTCAGTCAAATATAAGCAAATAAGTAAACGTGTTTTTTTCTTAAATACAGTTTGCTAGCATTTAGGGAAAAAATACTAATTTAACAACAGAAATTACCTGGTAGAGGGAATGTTCTTTTTATAGTGGTGATTATTATTTAAATCTTTAACATTTGAGTAGCGTAGTTTAATTTTAATTTAAATACGTTTAGTTTTCATTTTTAATTTTATTAATGTTGAATTCTGTACTTAGTTGGATGTAAATAAAGGAAAAAATATATCTTTAAAAAATACAGAAATTTAAGCTAAAAATAACTTTGACGTGCTCTTAGTCATAGGTCTGAATCACCTCAAAATTCTGCTTATTGTAATTCAGTAGTGACAGTGAAAAAGATCAATATATGATATTAATTTAAAACCATCCATCGTCTAAAACCAATTTCCTACGGTTTCAATCTATCTAAATTTAAATATTAATAAACCCACTGACTTTACCCATCCAATATTATGAATCATTCTTCCAATACAAACTGACCACAGACAAAGCTCTGGTTCTATTGTGGGATGAAAGCCGAAACGCGTCTCGGAACAGTCCCCTCCATTATTAACCACCACACTGCCCTGCATAATTGATCCCTGCCTTGCCAAAGGCATAACTCCACCATATTTCACCACACACAACCCATTCACAACCTTATGGCAACGCAATAAGCACTGCTAAGCCAGTAAAGCTAAGTTGGCGTAAGCTAGACAAATAGACGACATTTCACGGGGAGATTGGCAGGGAAGAAAAAAATTGTGCTCCAATGTGCGACGACGCAGTGTTGGAGAGTTGAGTAATTGGGTAGTTTTCATACTAATAGTGGAAGCGTAATAAAGCTAGCAGGGCTGATTATTTATATACTATTATTATTAATTATTCATCCCTATTAAGTGAGAAGGCCTTTGCCCAGCAGTGGGACACAAATAAGATTTAATATCATACAAAGATTAAACAAAACAGGGCCTCTGTTCTAGAATGTAAAACCATAACGCCTCAGACATGTTATCATTATTGTTAACGTTACAATATAAATTAATGCCGTTTTACTATTTTTGACATCCGTAAAATTGTCTGTAGTTAACAGAATAAGACCTGTATTAGAGGTTGTAAGGTATGGACCGCCATACTGTCAAGTAAATAAGAGCTATCAAAACGTTAACATTACGAAAATAGATCAAAGGCGATATGGTTTTGACAGCCAATGAGATGGACCGACGATCTAGTCAAAATAGCCGGTAGAAACTGGATGAGAAAGACCCAAGACCGTAGAGAATGGAGTGCAATGGAAGAGGCCTACACTCAGCATTGGGTGGCAACAGGCTGAAGAAGAGAAGAGAGAGAGAAGAGATATGGTTTTTACTGCCTAAAATCTCGGCCAAGACCCTGCATAAGGAACTAACACTGGAGTTAAAAGTTAACCAATATCACATAACAGAAACTTATAAAAAAGTTTATCACTTGGCATTGTGTTTTTTGTAGCAAAAATTGAATGGCACATGCCAAACAAGCTCTTAAATATGGATGAGGACGCAGAAGCAACACCATCTTGAAATTGATCGGTTGTGCGAGGGTGCTGAGGCTGACATTGATAAAGGAAAAGGGATACATGACACCCAAATAAACGTTAATATGCTTGTTCTTTAAAAATTTACGTAATAATGATTATGTGCATATGAAATTACTTCAAAAAAAAGAATGACGTGGAGAAGGCAAATAAGAACACAGGATGTTTATTCTACGCGGTAAAACAATATGGTATTTGACATGTTATCGTACCGTCAACATTATGATTACTCTGTACTATGTACTATGTACTTTGTACTTCAAATTTTTGGTGACTAAGGCAAAAATTTAACATATCAAAAACTATATTGTTTTAACACGTAGAATAAAGGCCAAGGTTATTTGATGGCAAATGGGATATAAGACCTATAGACATTTGCATTATCAACATAATAAGTTAACATATCAAAAGCTATATTGTTTTGACACGTAGAATAAAGGCCAAGGTTATCTGATGGCAAATGGGATATAAGACCTATAGACATTTGCATTATCAAATAGTACTTTACGTGACGGTTGCATAATGCCAATTACGCAGTGTCGCGTACAATACTTTATCTACACACATATTATAAGTACTCTAAGATGGGTTCAGAAGCCGAAAGGCAAATGACCAGCATTACCTTACCTGTGGTAGTAGGTGACAGCGATGACAGCTGTAACGTAATTTTGAAATTACGTTGTCGAATATTGTAGGGTAATGAGATCCAAATTTGGAACATCTTCCAAAATTAACAGCTGTCTTCGCTGTCACCTACTACCACAGGTAATGCTGGTCATTTCCTACGGGTTTTGAAAGCAGTAAATCCGGGATAGATGCCAAACTTTTTGAAAAGGCCTCCTAAATTAAAAACTATCAATTTCCCATGAATATTTCCTTTCGAGACAGCTAGTTTAGTCTATAATCTTACATTACGGCTTGATTTTGTTGACCTAATAATTACTGATTGTGTACAAATTGAGTTTTTGCAGGACCCTTTTTTTTAGGATAGATGCCTACCTACCTATATGGATAGATGCCCCACCATGAAAATTCTAAGTAGGATAGTTGTCCGTTGGAAAAAAACAGTATACGCTAAAAACATATATGCTACGATTATTTATATAGGAGTATGGGGGGGATAGATGCCCCAAGGGCACGTATACCCCGGCGACTATCCTTTTTGATATGGAACGGTGCCTTTTTATTTTTTATCTAAACCAAATACAAAAGAGCGTTAATTAATACATAGTTGTACACTTAATGAACCAGTATATTGATATAATAAAAACAGAACATAAGTTAATACTCATTATAAAGTTATGAAACTGCAAATACTTCCGTTTGAAAATTTGAGGCACTTTTTGCGCTCATCGCGGATATTTTCACACACAAAAGCGAGACGCGTCTTTGCCTCGCGACGGCCTGCGGGGGCTGAGGTGTGTGGCCTTTGCGCCCCCTATTTAGACCAGTATTTCTTTGCTGCGATTTTGGGAAGTTAGGTTTTTGAAAAATAGGCGCCTATCCCTTTGCGGCATCTATCCAGGATTTACCCTAATAGAGGATTTATGATATGTGTGTAGATAAACTACATTTCAACACCGCAATAATAAACATTACTAACCATGAAGTCTAAGAAGGAATGCCTCTATGTTAGTAATTTTACCAGCTTTCTTGTCCCCTCTCCAGAACAAAACAATGCGATACGCCGCTTGGCAGTTGGTTAAAGGATGAGATGGTGATAGCCATCCGGACGGACTATGCACAAGGTCCTACAACCATTAAAGTACGAAGAGGGTCTACTTATATCAAAATAAAACTTAATAAATTATAATACGTTAGCTTTCGCCTGTACTTTCGTCCACGTAGAACTCGTTTATTAATTTATTTAATTTACTGTTTAACGGATGAAAGTCAAAAATCCTTCATACTGGGTGTTTGCGTCATAAAAAACGCCACTTCATAAAAAAAATTCTAATAGTTTCAGCGATTATACGTTGATCATTATGTAAGTCAGTTTCTTCTTTTATAATATACAAACAATTTTAATGCTTTTTTTTCATTCGAGATACGCTGAGGGCCTAGCGAAGTTGCAGTGTATTTTTTATGTGGTTTGACAAGACATAATAATATCACCATCACCTTATTTTTATGATTACATTTTATGGAAAGGACAAACAATATGATTATTAAATTTAAATAAAACATTGCTTCCGTATATCTAACAATCATGTCATACTATGTTACTTTTAGCTTTTAAGTATTCTTTGATATTTGCATGCATGACTCGATGTATGAATGTGGAAGAAGCGAAAGAGATTTGTCAGGATCGTAGCAGGTGGAAAAAAGTGGTCTCTGCCTACCCTTCTGGGAAACAGGCGTGATTTTGTGTGTGTATGTTGATATCTACAGCCTTTGACGTTCGCAAAGTAGCACGTGTCTTGTGGTATACCACCACTCATGATTCCCGTTATTATTCAACCCAGTGCTTTTGTCTTTGATTAAACATATTTTCCTGCCTTATTATTTTATGTCTTACGGACTTAATTGTTAATGGGCCTAAACACCTGTCATTACTAACTTAAAAATACTTTAGTTTTGGAACGTGTTTTTTTTAATTACTTAGCAATCTAGTAAATTGTCATGCTAGCAGAACCAAGAGACCTTGTAATTAAAGTAATTTATTATTTTCTTAAACATAGGTTACAAAGCTTTTACTATTTAAAATAGAACATTATGTTTTCCCATTGGGAATAAATTTAGTGTCATAGGTTAAAAACGTGGAGCTGTGTAAAGATAGATAAAACATTATAATAACAGCTAGTCATCACAATTTGTATTTGATGACTGGGCCTCTATTCTTCTGGGTAAAACCATATTGCTGCCATATCGTATTGTCAACGTTTTTATAGCTCTTATTTACTTGACGGCTGAGTTAAAAAATATACCTTAAGTAACAACTGGCCTGGACTTGACAGAAGCGCGTGGAGCTAACCCCATGTGCTTCTGTTTAGTCCACCAGAGTAAATCTCTTTAACCGAACAATTGTCCTCGCGTGTGATATCCATGGACTTGTTTCTCTAATAAGTCCATGGTGATTGTCTAAAACTCGATACTGGCGAAATACACCTTGTTAAACACAAGGATTGAAAGCCATTAATTAAGAAAAAAAAAAAAAAAAACAACTGGCCTATTGCCTAACGCACTCGCAATCGCAAACGATTTCAAAGTGGAACGATTATGTAGTGGACTGTCAAAATGAAAATGATTGCGATTGCGAATACGTTAGGCAATAATCATGTTGGTCAAAGACGATAATTATGATATTTATCGCCTAGAATTAGAGGCCCTTCGGCCCTGATATGATGAAGGAGGCGGAAGGCCATAAGAACTTCTTAAGGGCAAATAGTAGGTATGTCTAGTTTGAAATCATTTAGCTGGTCTTTTAAAAATACGTTAACTACCAGTGATAAGTATATTCAACCAATCAAACTTTAAAAACGAACAATATAAAACTAAATTTTTCGAGTAGCACCAAAATTAATACTAAAGAGAACTTTAAAAAAAATCGTGGTAAAGTAACCGCCGGTTTTCAGTATCACCCTGGCAATGTCGAACAGCCCTGGCTAATTACTGCTGGAATATTCTACGTCTAGTGATTTGTGCGGCCTTCGTCCGGGCGCTAAGTGAATTACCAGCACCGGCTGCTTCAGCGGGCACTGCTGTGGGGATTAAGATATAAATAAAATAGTAGCCTGAGATTTCCGAACTACCAATAAGGGTATTTGTATTACCTTTTCAATTTGTTTTTTGGCCAAATAAGTCAGCAATGTTGAAAATAAGGCAATTAAACGAGTCACTAAAAAGTTTGCCGACTTACGGCCTGGTGTTATCATAACATACTAAAGCAATTCAGTTTAGGTTAAGAGAAAGGGACAGAGCTGTATAACTGCTATAGTTCTGTCCCTTACTCTCAACACAAACAAAAAAAAACACGATGGTGGCAAACAAGTATACGGACCGCCTGATGGTAAGCGATTACCGTAGCTTATGGACGCATGCAATACCAGAAGTATAGCATGCGCGTTGCAGACCCTTTAAAAACCTATTTACTCCCCTCTTGAAGAACGTTATCATGCTGCATCAAGCGTGATGAAATAATAGGGCGAAATCGTGGCTAGGCAAGGAAGGCATCTGGTCGGTCATTCCGCAGATCAAACCGCAAAATATTTGAAGAGAGGCAGCACAGGGACACAGATAAGAAGACAAAAGAAACAAACACATTTGATAAAATTGCAAACGTAATGACTACAACCGAGATGTTTGCAAACCAAAACAGGAAGCGTCATCAGTTCTTTAAGTTGCTGAACGTACAAAAATGCTTAAAAAGGTTATTTCATAACATTTCCGTCAAAGTTCAAACCATTTTCAGAATCAAATTGAACAGAAACTAAACGCACCTACAATTTCTTTACATTACCCTTATCTAAGAATAATAAATGTATCCACTTCCCACACCCGCGCTCAAAACAAACTCATAATCTAAAAATCATCAAATACTTATCAACGTTTTACGATATACTAAAGTACAAATTACTTCTCGAGGCGGTATAACCTCTTCACTTACATAACATCATATATTCGTAAACGAAAACTTGTGAAATCAACCTTGACTGATTCAGAGCAAAGTTCAAAGTTTGAATCAATAAAGTTATCGACTTACGAGCTTGCTAAAATTAAGAGTCTTTAAATTACCAAGCAGTAAAGCAACCGGAAGTAAAGTTGAGTTACTTGGGGTTAGCTTCGTCACTTCCGCTGTCATTCTGTTCAATGATTTACTTTCGTGGTTGTCGGGCTAATGATTGATCACTTTTGTAACTGGAATGAATGACCAAACTGGAGGCCTTTCGCGGAAACACACTCGTAATCACAATCGTTTTCCTTTTGGAAAATCGAAGGCTTGTCTGCATACAAAATGAAAACAATTGTTTTGTTTTGAAGCCGATCGCGATTGCGAGTGAGTTACGCGAAAGGCCTGCGGGTTATACATTGTATCTGTATAGGCGATTTAATTTTTCGCCATTTTTGTTGGGTGATCATGTTTTATGATTGACATATAACCGCCATTTTGTTTTATGAACGGTGAAAATGTACTTTTAGTATTCGGGTCGTTATAGTTATTAGATATTATCTCCCATAAAGTCGACTATAATACAATTAGGTAATCTCGAAATGAGGAGTTTGGTAAAAAGTTGATAAACTTATCTTATATAGTAGTTGTTTTGTGACTAAATATGCCAAAGTTGTAGCTGCAGTAACTTTTAACGTTAAGTTTTTAAACAACCATTATTGTGACAAAGTTCTTGCTTAAAAATTGGGCGTTTCTGGTTAAGTGCGGATTAGGCCATCAATAAAAATTGCAAAACTATTCTCATAATCTTACGGCGGTATCCCAAATTCAATAGTCAAAGCAGATGCAACCCTCTCCCGTTAGTATTTAGGTTCCACTTGCTACAACAGTTTTCTCTAAGATACTGCCTTTTGTCTTGGCAGGGTAGGGAAGTTGACTGCTTTTTTTTTCAACTTCTGTGTTAGAGCCAGAAGCCTTACTTTGCTGTTTTTTTCTTGCTTCAAACTTACAGTGTGGCAGCAGTAATTTTTTGTAGTTTTTATTGCTTGGAATGAAAACGACGGGCAGCAGACGCCCAATCGTATATTATACGTCGACTACAATACAATAAGGTGCAAAATTTGGTACATCTCTTTGTACTCGACTGTACAGGGCCTGTAAGTATACCTAGATATTTTTCTAGCAGGAACAACATGTGGTTAGTGCTTGACATAATTATAATATCGACGAACCTGTTCTCGACAACCCCCACTTCAACGTCATATAGGAAATAATAGTACTTCATTATATAGTTATTAAGAAAATATTCACAATGTCCTGGAACTCATTTAAGTACCTAATAATAATAGTAGATTGTAACTAGGGTCTAAAATAAGCCATACCTAGTACCACGAGATGGTTATTTTCCCGAGCTTCTGTTTAATTGGTAAAATTAAAATGTTTTGTAAATGTAAATCATTCTATTTTCCATTTCATATTTTCCCTAGGGGAAATATGAATATCATGTGTTCTCTAGGGTTTACGTGTACTACTTTGGTCTCGCTTGATAAGTCTAATATGACACACTTTTTGAGCATTTGAGTGAAAAATAACTAAATCATTTCATCAAGGAAAAAACTACAATGGTATTATGCCATATGATTCATAATATAACAATGTTCGTTTTAAAATAAAAGAAGTATAATTTATTAATATTTTACATACATACATACATAATCTCACGCCTTCGTTCCCAGAGTAGGGTAGGCAGAGCTACAGAATTACAAACATCTCTAAAAACTTGTCGATAATTCTATAACCACAATTTGCACAATTAGGCTAAGATGTTTACCAGCGTGTTAGTGACAGGTTGCAAGCCCATCGCCTAACAGTACTACAAGCCTTTATTCCCTTAGTCGTCTCTTACGACATCCACGGGAAGACATGGAGTGGCACTATTCTAACTCGGCAACCACACGAGGTATTTTACATACTTCAGAGAAAATCGCTCTATGACATTGAAGTGGTACTTATCGATAACAGGATTGTCGATGTTTTTAACTTTTTATTATGTCAAGCACTAAGAACACGTTGTTCGTGCTAGGAAAATTTCTAGGTAGAGAAACGATCATCAATCCCGGTATCCTCCTGAGCTGACCCCGGAAGGGCCTCCAGCCGTTTATCAACGAGGGTACTTTAAAAACTCGTCGCAACCATTTATAACTGGGAATTTATGCTTCCCCGGGATTAATTGTTTTTTTAATTCTGTTGCGCGGGTCGCTGTTATGATCCAAGTTTCGCCGGGTAATTATGCTAGGAATGACGCAAGAGTTTTGTAGATGGCTGAAGTTTGTGTTAGGATGCAGAGTTTAAAGAGTAAGAAAGATGAATGTTTGAGAAGCGATGGCGAGTTTTAAAATGTCTTGGCTATGTCAGAGTTTGTGGAAGTTTTAAACTTATTCTTACTTATTATTAATTATTTTTCTCATTTACTATTTTAATATGTGTTCTGAAAATGAAAATGAAATTGCCATCAACTTAGAAAATGGCTGATAGTTCAGGCGTTTTATATCAATGAATTATTTTTACCTTTTTTTTTTGAGTAACGGTGGTATAGCTATACAATGTTTTGTCCTTATCTGTCATATTCAAATGTCACAATGACAGATAAGGACAAAAAATTGTATAGCTATACCACCGTTACTCAACGTTTATTAGTAAGGGTTAATGTTTATAATCCTATCCATTGCCTTTTTAAATATTTTTGTACATTGTTTAGTGTAAGCAGGTAACCGGACATGGTATTAATGAAATAAATGAGCACATTACGTGTTTTGATAATATAAATAAATGAGTATGAGTAGAAATTGAAATTGAAATATTTATTGGTAAGAAGAGTGTTACAGGTCAATATAAGTTACTAAGTAATACTTAGGTACAATAGTATGTTAAAACTAGTTTGAATAATTGATTAAATTAATATACAAATTCATTCTATTACTACTAAATACTTAGTAATATTAATTGTGTTTATAAAATACATGTCAATTGTTAATAAAATAATGGGTCCATATTGGCTCACCTAATTATTTTTACTCATAACGACTCATAAGTCCTAATTATCGCAACTCCTAACGTATTTATTTCAGCAACTGTTACATTTTCAGGATTTTTATAAATCAAACCTAACCTAACCTAGTCTTATCTACACATTGAATATTTCAGAACTTCTGAAAAGTTTACGGTTTCAGCGATATAAAAATTTCATTTTCGGAGTTCCGATAATAGGAGTTGCAATTTTAGTTGAACTTTGGCGCTCCCTAAAATAATACATGGGTCAACGAAATTTTTTTTTTATAAATTCATCGACGGTGCAGCAGGCCATATTGACTAGTAGGTCTTTTAATTTCGTTATAAAGGACTGGTTACTCTCGACCTCTTTGATGGAGCACGCCAGTAAATTGTAGAGTATGTGTATACTTAAGGTTAAAGGGGTACAGAGCCTCCAGCAAGTAGTATTTGCGTTGTTATTTATTAATTACTACTACGATATTATTAAACGTTCGTTATTTTGTTCGCAGCCGACCCGATGTGACCCGAGCAATGTGAGCAACCCGTGACGTCACCATGTGCTCCTGGGTGGTCTCCGCCCTCCTCATCCTGTTCGCCATGGGTAAGTGCTAGGTTAAGTACAGTACTACCACTTTACAAAACAAAACAATACAAAATTAAATTCCCAGATGTAAATATTTGTCCGACGTGCTTGAATATTGGTTTCTGAATCTTAAATATATTCTACGTAGGGTGATGGAACCAGTAATGAACTAGGACCAATGATGGACACATTATGGACAATGATGGACTTTATTCCATTAGTCGCCTCTTACGACATCCCCGGGAAGACATGGAGTGGCACTATTCTAACCCGGCAAGCACACGGGGTACACTCGAGAAATGTTATTCTTTAGCTGTTTGACATAGTACGTTAATTGGCCGGATTAAACGTTTTCCACGTGTCGTTAGCTGTGTCAGGCCGGGAAATGGATAACACGGCTAATTTACGTATTCTGTCAAACGAAACATTAAAATTCCTCGCTAGCAATAATTGAGCATGGATTCGACTTAAGTTTAGCCCATGTCACTGCACTATGGGCAATAAACAACCATTAGCAAAACTTTTATTGAAATATAGGGTGACGGCACCAATGATGGACACTTTTAACTAAAGGCACCAATAATGGACACTTAACTCTTATATCAAAGATTATAAGGTTATAAATTGATTGTCTCAAAATAAATGAATAACCTTTATCTTCTGCAACATAAGAATCATATTAGTCGTGTTATCTATTTCCCGGCCTGACACAGCTAACGACACGTGGAAAACGTATAATCCGGCCAATTAACGTACTATGTCAAACAGCTAAAGAATAAAATTTCTCGAGTGTACCCCGTGTGCTTGCCGGGTTAGAATAGTGCCACTCCATGTCTTCCCGGGGATGTCGTAAGAGGCGACTAAGGAAATAAAGGCTTGTAGTACTGTAGGGCGTTGGGCTTGCAACCTGTCACTAATACACTGGCAAACATCTTACCCTGTTTGTGCAAAATGTGGTTACAGAATTATCAACAAGTTTTTAGAGTTGTTGGTAATTCTGTAGCACTGCCAATCCCACTCTTGGGACGAAGGCGTCAGTTTATATTATATATAAATCTGCTAATCTTATAGGTACCGTAAACAGATTCACCGCTTATTTTTAACAATAAGGTCACAAGTTACTTTTTGTAAAGTAGTTCTGAATAGTTTACCTAAACTGTACGTTAGCTAAGATTTACAAAAGTAATTAAATACAAGTCACCTAACATTATTGCATGACTTATTACAATTAATTACTTTACGCACACTCAGTTTTTGGTTGACATTCATAATTAGTATAATGTGACACGGATATTTATGACTTAACCTGAAACCGGAAACGATATACACCGTGCGACTCAGTTTGCGTAGAAGTGTGTTTGTCGCTATTCCTTCGAGAACTGTGCTACTTATAGGATAAATAGTAGCCTATGTGCTATTCCAGACTATAGTCTATATCTGTGCAAAATTTCATCCAGACCCGTTCAGCCGTCCTGGCGTGAATTAGTAACAAACATCCAAACTTTCGTATTTATAATATTACTAAAATTATTTCCTCTAATCTAGAGAATGAGTTAACAACAAAGCTAGAAAACAAAAAATGGGCAAACGTTTTATGAAATCGTTACCTGTTTTGAATTGTGAGTAATTTAAAATTCACTTAACGAATATTATTTTCGCAAAGCTACTATTCCGTTTAAATCTGATTCTGGTTTAAGGGAAGTTACTTGTATAAGTGCTATGAGAAAGTAAAGACGATATTTCAAAATAACACCAAAGCAAATTTAAAAAAATATGCAATATTTTGAACAATATTGTTTACTACTACTAAAGTAAGGCCAACGAGACGAGATAAATAAAGTAAAAAAGGTTTCAAAAATCGTGTCATTTCAAACGCAATCCACACAGGAATAAACTTCGCAAAATGGCAGCCCTAATATTGACAACTTCTCTACAGACAGCTGTCCTGTAAACACACACCACGCAACGACAGTCGTCATCGACCAACTAAAGATATTATTGCGTACGAGAAATAAGGACAGATATAATAATCGCTCGCCATCGCAATATAACTCAGTAACGGTCGGTTTGTTTACATTCTTTATCTCGTCTCATTGGCCGTACTTTAACAAAAACTATTAAAACTAACTTTGAAAAGTACAAAGTCTCGTATATTTCATGTCATTAATATTCAAAAACTTTACAATAACAAAACAGTTTTCCTCAGTGGCCACTGGGTTATACGCGCCATAAACAACCTATATCCAGCACCCGCTCGGGGTCCAATTTCCATTTTAATTGACAGGACATCGATGTAAATCTCCGCCTTTGTGCCTCGGATTAGAGGCTAAAAATATTGGCTCCGTGTACACTGCAGTGCACTCCGATCCAATTTGGGATACTTTTATTTGCACTGCTAGACTGCTACCAATAACGCTATATACCCTTCACTGTCCATGCCGATATCGTATATGTTTTTAATTGGATAGCATCTTGCGGAACGCTGGAAATATTGCGGCGACTTTTTTTAAATTTACATACTGCAATTTTTGTTTTGGTTTGTTTTTGTTTTGACATATTTTCATCTCGCATGAAAGGCCTCCTGTCCTGTCCCGGATTTATACAGGATCTCTTTTGTCACGGAAAAAAATATCCGGTATTCCGGTATTTTCTCGAGTTCTCTAAATAGGTATATGAAATTGCGGGAAAAAGTAGGCATACAAATAATCAATGATAAATACGAGTATCAACATTAACGAGTAGATCATAAATATGTTATGCGATTACCAATGTTGTTGTCGAGTATTATAACCCTTTTTGGAATACTTTTTAAAATAAATGCTCACTATTCTAACTTTGCGTTACAAAACAAAACAATTCTTGTAAGTTTTAGATTGTCTGAATTTATTTTTTTCATTTTCAAAGCTAGTACGTTCTTGATGAAGATAAGAAAACTTTAGTAACAAGAACTTTTTGCGTAAATTCAAGTTTTTCATGAATTTCATCTAAGTCGAGACGAAACTTTACAATTGAACTATGATTTACATTTTATAAAAGGGCAACATTTTACAACTTAAATTCATACAAAAAAATAATATTAGTCTTACTGAGAAGTGATACGGTCATTTCCCAAAAGGTTTCAATAATTGTGCTGCGTATAGAATGAACTTAAACAGAACTGGGTTAGTATAACCAATGGTTTAGTTCGTAGTAACTTGTGTATCTGTGGTAAAACTTCTTGCTTATAAATAAATACATCGATTGAATCATTATCCTTTAATTTAATTCATTAATTCGTTTTAATGGTTTGTAATCGTACTAGTTAATTAAATAAATAGATAAATATATCGTCAGCCTGCGCCAGTCCACTTGCTGGACAAAATTATCCGAGATTTTACAACAAGGTATTTTATTAGTTAATAAGATAGTTGGTAGTGACTCCACCATCAAAGCTAGGGGTCCCAGGATCAATTCCCGATCGGGGCAAATATTTGTGTGATGAACATGATTATTTGTTTCTAAGTCTTGGGTGTTCTATGTATGTACGTATTTATTTTACAACATAAGCATGTTTATTCCTGCCTAGTACCGACCCATAGTATAAGCCTAGGAGCTTAGTTTGTAAGTAGGTCAATGGGAGTGACAAGAATAATAGGACGTGTGGAGAAATAATTGGTACAGTGCCACTGTAAAACCCTGTCACATTAAATAAATATCACTGGAAAAACTTACGCAAGTTGATCCAGTCTTTAACTAAGCTCTACAATCTTACTATGGGTACTATACAACGATGTCCCTACATATTTATAAAGACACATAATTATACTAATTATACAGAAGACTCAGGACAGGACAGATTCTTGCGCTCATTACATAAATATTTGCTCAATTGCCCATATCGGGAATTGAACAAATCAGAAGTCCTAGACAAGATGAATTCGGCGTTCGTTATCATTATCCAACATGTATACAATCCAATCCAACTGTCAGACGGTCGCGTCGAGCCTACGTCAATTCCATACATGTGTCGGTTTTCGAAAATCGTTTACGTTAGCGTTAAGCATGTTGTCTAACCTCACAGAGCCGAGATTCTAGGCGGTAAAAACCATAATCTTCTTTGATTGTATTGTCAACGTTTTGATAGCTCTTGTTTACTTGACAGTAATTGCGGCCGAGTTAACATCAATAAGTATAATCACCGACGGTAATTTGGTTTTTACCAATTAAAATAAAAACCCTGGGCGTATTGCTCAAATTGGAGTGACGACGAGTTGTTTGATATGTCATCTCATCGCGGCGGTGTTTTACAGTGATGCCACGCTGGGATTCTACCATAGAGCGACGCACGTTTTTCAATGAAAGGAACAACACAGGGGCGACGACAAAGCGCACCGGCATCGGCCATGTGGCATCTCTTGTTTACGCTTTTGTACGAATCTAATTCATAAAATCTACTCAGCGGCAAAACAAACAGTAGGTATCTGAATCTTCACCTTAAACAAACCGTTACCAAAGAGTTCAAATTGTCCCAAATCGTCCCGATTGCCAGTAATTTTCCGGTAAATTTTCGCCACGTTACTTTAATGATAACCCCTGAACTGCCGCCCGTGGCGCCCTTTATAACCCGTAATGAGTTCGCCACCGGTTTCATTAAACGACGCGAAAGACTTGTTGTCTCTTGTTTATATGCTAATGCTTTCTACGTGCAGGTTGAACCGACTGTGTTGCAATAAAATGAACCTTAATTTAAAACTTTACGGTTCGTTTTTGATGCAGGGTTTTGTAATGAATATGCAGGGATCATAGGTTAGCGCGAAGTTTTTTGATGAATGTCCTGTTTTAAAGTTTATGAGTAAAGTTATTTGTGTTGTAAAAGGTTTTTGTTTCGAGTTTTAGGGGTCCGTGGGTGTTTAATTTTTATATTAAACTCTGCTCTGCTGCAGGAAAATTACAGTTTGCAGGTTTTTGTTTTCGATTAACCTAATAATTGAAAATAGTAAGCACCTTCTGTATGCATGCCTATGCTGAGTTGGAACCATTTCGTGACAACAGGTTTTTTAACCTATATTAAAGCGAAAAAAATCCGTCGGTCTTAGGCAGGATTCGAACCTACATCTCCTCTGGCTCTCCGGGCCGATGCAGGCGCATTACCAATTATGCCACCAAGACCCTACTTAAGATCCACGAAATTAGTAATCGCTTGTATCGCTAATACTCGCTTTAATATACTTTAGAATTTCGTAAGAGACGTTTCTGTTAAATTTAAAAATCTTTAACAGGTATTTTGTCTTTCAGTATTTTTGTTGTTTTGTTTGTTCTGTTTATCATGAATAATAGTACATTATTGCCTAGGCATGGATGTAGGCAATTGCGGGCCGAGTATTGGATTAAACGGACGAGCTTGCGAGTCCGTTTAAAAATACGAAGCCCGCAATTGCTGTTCCTGCCGAGGCAAATATAGTGTTTTTCTCAAAAATCGCAAGAAAAAATTGTGTTGGAGTCAAATCTTCATCGCTTGAACTCATTTTTTGAATTGCATACAAACAGAAACTTCATGTGAAAAAACCATCACTCCTTACCGCCTTTTTGTTTATGACAAGGAAAAACGCAATTCTTGTTTTAAAAAAAACATAAGCTATTCCAGGCACAAATAAAAAAGTTATGTTTTGAGTAAAATTTGGATGTTTAAGACTTGTGCCCTCATTTTATTATGGCCCTTTTCACTTTTTAAAAAGTTACAACCTAGATAGTAATGGAATTTGTATGCAACATTGCGGGCTTGTGTAGCGAGCACGCAATGTTTTTTTTTTTTAAATTTGAGAACTGTCAGTAAACTATGTACTTCGCGTCTCAATATGTAGATAGGAATGTCACAATTCCGGACATTTTTGAGAAAATGTTTTTTCTTTCTTTCATTTTCATTGCATTAGAAAGCAAACCTTAACGTCTAATATGGAATGCCTTTTTTCATCGCGAGGCTACCACAACACCACAGGTCGTTGACCACAACATCATAAATGAACACTGCTGCTTAGCGGTAAGTTATCGGGTAAGGATGATGAAAGCAATCCGTACGTCTGTACGGATCTTAACTATTCAGTTCTATAAATTTTACTTTATAGTTTTAGTAATTGAATCAGAGGATCTCTCGTACATTATCTTTCCCCCTATAGTTACCGTATTGTCAACGTTAGGAGGTCTCGTAATTGGAGTTTCTTGTGACGCTTCTTCTCTAAATTACCGACGCGAATAAAGACCTCATGTGGTATTTTTTTTTTATATTTTATTTTTTTTGTGTCATGATTAATGACCTTAAAGTAAAGGCATTATTACAATAAGGGATAAGCCCCTGGGCCCTTGCATAAAAATAACTAAATCAGCTCCACGAACTTCACATCCATTTGTAAATGAATCCAGAAAATAACTATGAAAGTGTTTAACTAGCTTCATCTGACTCAGTAAATTACCTTCGCCATTTTATAACAGCAATACCTAAGTCCTAGGTTTAATTCTAAGCCGTGTTAATCAAGCGAGCATTGACGACGCGCTGAGCGGAGTTAATCCTCTAAAGGCAATTAACGAACGAGTCACAAAACTTCATTAACTTGCTAATTTTTCAATTTGTGACGCCAACTAGTAAATTAAGGTTTTTATTAAAATTTAATTTAGCGAAATTGTTTTTTAAATTGGTGTTTTCAGTTTACGATTTTCTTTTGGTTTAAATTTTAATAAATTGTTTTAACCTCCGACAAGAAAATAAGGTTTTTATAAGATTAACGTGTATCTCTGTCTGTCTATTATTGTGTTTGTGTATCTGTGTGTTTGTGTGTCTGTGTGCCTTTCTGTAGCGAAGCTGCTAAACGGAAGAAACTGATTGAACTCGGAGGTTTTTAGAGTTCCGTACCCAAAGGGTAAAAACGGGACCCTGTTTACTAAGGCTTCACTGTCCGTCTGTCTGTCTGTCTGTCTGTCTGTCTGTCACCAGGCTGTATCTCATGAACCGTAATAGCTAGACAGTTGAAATTTTCACAGATGATGTATTTCTGTTGCCGCTATTACAACAAATACTAAAAACAGAATAAAATTAATATTTAAGTGGGGCTCCTATACAACAAATGTGTTTTTTTTTGCTATTTTTTTTTTTAGAAACAATATATTGTATGGACGGTATCCTGCCTTTTGGCCGAATTAAGTTTGGTCGAATGTATCGTTTCCCAACTGTTTCATTTGCCAACCCACTTTTATTTCTGTAACTGTAAATATTTCAGGATTTATTTCTGTACCTTCGTGTAGACCCTATAGGTTAGGTTAGGTTAGTGTTAACTAAAATCCTGAAATATTTACAGTTACCTACAGACATAATAGTGGGTTGGCAAATGAAACTAAACTATTTAAATACTGTAAAATTATTAATGTGTACGATAAGTTTAAAATGTCACTAGTATATGACGAAATGTCAAATCTGTCGAGCCTTAGAAATAGATCTAGATCCCAAAATTTAAGGAGTACATGTCGATTATTCAAATATGTACTACCTCACTATAACAATACATATGGAAAACGGATGTGGGAATATATGTTACCTTATATATTTAATCATTTGCCTAGTCACGTGTGTCAGAGCATATTTAATGATGCATATAAGTGCAAAAGCATCCTAAGAAACATGTTCTTGTCATCTTAAATAAATTTTATTTAATCTACTTATCAATAATAAGTGATACTACACAAATACGTTGTGAACGAGCGCCGAACAGCGACAGATAAATCGTAAGCGGTTTTCGCTCGCTGTAATACTCCATGTTTTATATTTAAGTTATTTTGGATAAATAAATAAAAAAAAAAAACGGTTGGGAAACGATACATTCGACCAAACTTATTTCGGCCAAAAGGCAGATAACCTGTATGGAGACCATAACTGGTAATTAATAAAAATATTTGATGTTCAAGTAAATCTCTTACAGTTTTTTTACTATACATGACCAGAGGTCGGAATAGGTAGTGCTTATTAACCTAAACTTGACGCATGTTCATTCATGCGTGAGTGAGATGGGAATACATTACTGACTGAAGATGCATCAAGTTTAGGTTAATAAGCACTACCTATTCCGACCTCTGTACATGACACTTTTATAATTTGTTTATTCATGGTTTATTCGTATGCTTAGAAGTTCAACCTAGTTATTTTTCTCTCAATATGCAGATGGTGATGATGCACAAGAGTTCGCTACAATAGTACTACAGACGTCTGTCAGAAATAAGAAAGTTTTAACACAATTTTCTTTAATAAGTGATTTGATACACCGTCAATGAAGAGTTACTCAAACTTCATGCATGGACTTTGATCCCATTAGTGGCGCGGGCGCCGAGGCAGCCATGACAGGATTAACTCTGCGTAGACGAAAGGGATTTAACCGAAGATTGGGAATGTGTAACCTTTGTACGGTGATGGACTTTAATTGTTTGATAAATACTCGTACAGTCTGTGAGCACTTAGAAGGTGCTTCGGGTTTGTAATTCTCTCTCACTCGTTCTTAATAAGAGCGTATCAGAGCAAGTGAGAGACAAGAACAAAGCCGAAGCATCTTCTAACAGGTATCGCACTATACACTTTGCCTAATCTACAATTTTTTGCAGACAGTCCATCCTTAATTTAGAAATTATTTTACTCCATAATTTGTCGTCTTGATAATTTGACAGCCACTACCAAAAAAAGGTTATCATTAACACACGTACACAAGATTATAAATAATAGTGATATAATCTACGAAGGTTTAAGATGATTTTCCAATTCATATAGTGTATTTTCAACTTTATTTTACGCAAAGTTACGCGATCGTGAAAAATTAATTGAGTGGTTTGATTCAGATTAGGTAGTTGAATTGAAAATACTGTAATAATGTAATTTTTCTCAAAAATGTCCGGAAATGTTGACATTCCTATCTACAGATTGAGACGCGAAGTACATAGTTTACTGACAGTTCTCAAATTTAAAAAAAAAACATTGCGTGCTCGCTACACAAGCCCGCAATGTTGCATACAAATTCCATTACTATCTATCTTGTAACTTTTTAAAAAGTGAAAAGGGCCATAATAAAATGAGGGCACAAGTCTTATACATGCAAATTTTACTCGAAACATAACTTTTTGATTTGTGCCTGGAATAGCTTATGTTTTTTTTTTTAAAACAAGAATTGCGTTTCTCCTTGTCATAAACAAAAAGGTGGTAAGGAGTGATGGTTTTTTCACATGAAGTTTCTGTTTGTATGCAATTCAAAAAATGAGTTCAAGCGATGAAAATTTGACTACTACACACTAGTCCAATACTCGGCTCTCAATTGCCTACTTCCATGCCTAGGCAATAATGTACTATTGAAAATTAATAGATTTTTCTATTACAGTTTTATTATAAACGGTGGTAAAATTTAACGTAAATCATCTATCAATCGAACGTAAATCATTAAGCTAAGCAAAAATCGACATTCTTCAGCAGAAAACGTTTTATAGTGCCACGTTTGCGTTGTTTATTACGTGATCTCTCGCTTTTATCTGACTTTTTGTAAATTAGCATACCAATATAAAATACGAACTCTTTCTTATTTATATTCCGAAATACAGTTGAAATTGGAGCCTCAAAACTGACTGATGAAATAAATAAAAACATTTGCTTTGTTTGTGGCCCATTCACACGGTCGCGAACAAAGCACCGTCGCTGCTGCCTAACCCTCAGAATCACCAGACTTTACACATCTTTTAGCGCATGCAAATTTCAACCCTATGACTTGTGGTTTAAAGCTGAATTTAGAATACACTAAGAAGGAAATGTAAGACCTTTTACTTAGTAAGGCGACGATAACTCTAACCCTTTTAACTGACTTTTTTGCGGAACAATTTGGAACAAAAGGCGGAGTTTGGTAACAATTACAGTTGCGTACTTGTGTCAATAATGCCCCACAATACGAACTACTCGAAATTAAATTACTTTTATACAGACTTTTTTAATAACCTATAGTTGAATAAGCTGTAATTGTTTCTCATTCATATTTGCATTTGATACTTGGAGAAAGCAGTTTTATCATAGTAAGCTATGGTCATTGGTCAATGCCGCGATGCAGTTTTGCTGGCGTCTAAGAAAATAGCGATAAAAATACGAGCCAAAAGTAGCAATGTGCAATTTACAAAATATTCCCAGACCTTTTGAAATATTTTCAAAACATTAAGTACTTAAAACATTTTGGAAATATTTGAAAATTAAATTTGGTTGTTCTCTTTCCACACAAATAATTTTCTTGTCAGTACAACTCATTTTTTAACCCTGGCAAAGATATTAATTACTCATCTGGTGTTCGTGAACGGCGATTTCTTATCAACAATGTATTTTGCTTTACTTCCCGTTTAAAAAAAGAACCACGTAAATATACTAATTCAATCCTCTAGTCTTGGATATAAAAGATACTAATACTAGCATAGAGACATTTCATCTTAGTCCTCAGGGTAAACAACGTATTAGCAGTATAAGGACTCCAGTCTTAAGATTGTAGTCTTAAGAATAGCCTTCTCCGTGCCATAAAAAAAACTATTTCTGATCTGACATCTTAATCTTCTTTTTGTTGGATCTTTTCACAGTAATACAACTTTGTGTCATTATACTTAAAAGTAATTTTTAGCCAACATTATTTTAAACAAGTGCTATTTAATTTTCAGCCCTACGACGTACAAGATAAGTCATAATTCTTGTTTGTCCCTATAAAATCTCCGAAAATGCCATCTTATAAAGCATTTAAGTTCTCCTTTATTTAAGCCAACTCGCGCCATAAACGCCTGCACTCCCAGGGCAAAACTGAATAACTTATGAAGTTTAAAACTCGAGCAATTGAGATTTCCATCAAGTTCCGAGTTAGCTGTTTTGCCGCTGACGTGACAGGGTCATGGGATTTAAATTTATCTGCTCATTTTATTTTGTGCAAAGAAAAATATTATTACTAAACGGAACGTAAATATTTTTGCACAAAGGATGCTAATAGTTTTAGGCACATAGATATGATACATAGGAAGTTTATTTACGAAGTTGTAAAATTCGTTTTAATTGGTTACTATTACAATATTTAAAATAATAGCCGACCAAGTGCAACTGACCAAGACGGACTAGCAAGGGTGCCGGCTCATTTTTTAAATAAAATTTATGTTGTTTTAAAGTCAAAAAATACATACTGGGACACTGTGTATCATCTATTTATCTATTACGGTTTACGAGATACAGCCCGCTTGCACACAGAGTTAAAGAGTCCCATTGGCACCCTTTTAGGCACAGTGAAATGTAATTACTTTTAATGTAATCTAAATACCAAAAAAAAAAAAGAGAAAATTGTACTTTCGTGTTTTTCCTTGTACCTAACTAAAAACTACGGGACTGATTTTGAAAATTCTTTCACCTTTAGAATGCTATGTTATTATCACTAAGTAACAAAGATTTCGTTGTATGTTTCTATTTGGACAGAGATGAGCGCAAAAGCTAATATTTATATGTACATACATACATACATAAACTCACGCCTTTATTCCCAGTTTGGAGTAGGCAGAGCTACAGAATTGCCAACAACTCTAAAAGCTTGTTGATAATTCTGTAACCACATTTTGCATAATCAGGCTAAGATGTTTACCAGTGTATTAGTGACAGGTTGCAAGCCCATCGCCTAACAGTACTACAAGCCTTTATTCCCTTAGTCGACTCTTACGACATCCACGGGAAGGCATGGAGTGGCACTATTCTAAGCCGGCAACCACACAGCTTACTGTATTTATATATATATGTATAACTAAAAAAATCCCAAACAATTTTGCTATTATATCGTAGCTGTTTTAATTTGAAAACAAAGGCGTATCATAAAAAAGCAATATGGCTTCGTAATATAGTTTAATTCAAAATAGAATAGGCTCTTTCTTCCCACACAACACAGATATCTCACTACCGAACTAATTCTCCTAAGTTTAATAACCTCTACGGCGTAGCGCTACGACTTTCGTAGCAGTTACGATTCTTTATGCCGCTCGTAGCGGAATACTAAACGTTACGTTATTTCGTGTAGGCACGTGCCTTTATTGCTTTTCTGCTTTATTATGCGCTTTGCTAGTCTTATATGCAATGCCTAAATGTATCCAGGCATATAACATGAATTTTAATGCCTATATGCCATATGCCATGGCTAAATGTAAGGAGTCATCATTGCAGAGATTATAATTCTACTGTGATATTTTTATTCTTTACTATTTTTTGACAAAGCACGAGTTGATCATGCCTAGTAGAAAACGATTGTAAGCAATATTGTTTACGTATTGTTCATAAAGTAATGTATCATTAGTTTTATACGATAGTTTGGCTCATTTCAAAAAAAAATTTGTTCTGCCTTACTCTTGTTACTTTTGTAATTTGAATTCTTTTTGAAATGATGCTCATTTAACGGAAATAGTATTAAGTAAAAAAACGGGTAAAAACACTACTAAGCATAATACGCTGTATTATTATAGATAAATAAAGATCATAAAGAAATAGCATTATTAGAGAGATAGCATTATATTTATGAAATAGCATTATTAGTTAAATGTAACCCTAATATATTTAAGCGAAATAAACACGCTAATAAAATTCTTAGACCACGTGATGATGGTAAAGCATGTTCCACTTGCAAAAACGGCACTACTTGGGAAAAGCATTTTTGTTATGGCACCTCGCATTTACAATAAAATACCAAGACAGATAAGGGACACCAGCATTGATATGTTTAAAAAAAAATTAGTCAAATTATTAATAGAAAAATGTTATTATAGTATTAGCGAATTTTTAAATGACATAGCATTGTAAATAATATATTAATATAAGAGCCATACAATATAATAACATGAATAATTTGTACGCCGAAAGGCAAAACATGAAGAACATTGAATAATATGTAGAACACCTGTATAAAATTACTCAACTCATGTTTAACAAATAAAATTATCTTTATCTTTATCTTTATCTTTAAAGAAAGAAACAAATAAGTCACTAAAATGCAAAATAGATGAAGCAAGCTTCCTTAAACGGGAATTGCAAGTTTATTTAGCTGTATAGGAATTGATTAAAGTTACAACCGTATAAAGTTCATCTAAAATTACGGCCGTGCCCAAACCAATAAATTAGTATCCAAGCCCGACTCCTATTGGAGCTTCTGGCTACCTCCGGATTCCTCAATCACTCTCGAAACTCTATCTCAATATTGAACGGACAAAGGGTGAATCCTGTGAAACGCATCTATGGAGCTTTTGGAACAAAGCTCGGGTAAAAAGCGAGAAAGCTCTTTGAAGGTGTATTGGTTTTGACGTGCTTTTAAAATTGACGTTAGTGATTTGGTTTTGTTGGGTTATTCCCTAGATTTTATGAGGATATTTATTTTGATTTATCGGTTAGTGATATAAAAATAGTTAGAGACCATATATTTTTAAAGTACATCGTAAATTTTATAACTACCTCTATATACCCGTAATAGGAAATTAAAAAACTGAAACGTTAATTAATTTTTCTTTGTTTATTTTGGCATAATAAATCATTTATTGTTAAATGAAGTATTTTTTCAAAACCTTGTCATGCACTTTCAATATTGTTTTACCATGTAATGAGGTTTTACCGTGTAGGAACAAAACAACAAAAAAACATTTGTTTTTTTTTTACTTTTATCTGATTTAACCATAAATCTTTAAAAAACTCAGATCTCGCCCAGCAAGAAGAATGATTCGCCGCCGCGCTCGGGGGGTAAATTGAACCGTCCACCTGACAGACGCAGTCTTGACTCCGACGAATACCGTATTCAATTAATTTCGATGAAACGCCTTCAAAAACACCAACAAAGGGAATTATTATCAGCATTATAACTATTTAACAACCGTACCAAAAATATGATTCCGTAACGGCTAGTATTACGTAAAATTTTGCGAAAACTTGTTTAGTTTTAGAAAAAAAACCCAAGTGAATATAGGTTTTTATTTATTTATTGTGGATTTCTGTGACATATAATTTTTACTTATAAACTATTAAAACGTACGTACGATTATGAATAAAGGTTGTCGAATAAAACGTATTAAAAAAATAAACTGAGAGTCAGTAAATTATTTCTAGGTCTTCGAATGACATTATTCAAATATTTGAAGTATAACTATTCCAATTAACGATGCAAAAGACTTCACTGTCTGTGCATTGTCGATTCCGGATAGTTCTGTAATAATACAAGAGAATCCAGTTATTATAACTAAGTTATAATCTGCTCTAACGTAGCACAAACAGTCAAACAAGTCCAGTAGAACTTAATGAACTCTGGCTCGGTTAGCTGATGTAAGCTAGCTATTAAATCAATTTATTTAGTCTAGGTTATTGGGATTATCTTGTAATAGGCATTTAAGAATAATATTCTTAATAAAGTAAAATGCCTATCACATTAGGCATTTAAGTATAATATTCTTAATAAAATAAATTGCCTATTACAAGATAATCCCAATAACCTAGACTAAATAAATTGATTTAATAGCTAGCTTAAGTCAGCTAACCGGGCCAGAGTTTATTAAGATCTACTATATAGGTGAAAAACTTAAGTAAATGACGTTCTTGCATGTAGTAGTGTACAAAACTAATATGGACGTTACGTCAAAGGGGTTTGGGTAAAAGTGTTGTCATTTGTAAAATTCATACATTTTCAAAGTGAGCGGCCATTCGTAAAAGTGATAAATTATGATAAAATTATTAAAAATAAACATATTTTGTTACGTAATGTAATACTCTTAAGTGCATCGGAGCCGAGATATTTCAATATTTATACTCGGGCATACTTTTGTACTAAAAACTGAATACTGAAATCTTTAAAATCTCCTCTCCGATATTATTTAACGCCATAAATTATATATATCTATGTGTATTTAGAGGTCTTCTAAATAACTATGTAAAAATCAACCATAGCCGCTGAAAAAAAAATTACAATGTTCTTCAAACTTTACCCAATGCCCTTTTAAATATATCATGTCGAACGGTCTATACAGATGTGTTACAACTTCATGCAAGAAGCCATTTACTTGAGTTTTTCACCTATAACAGCATTGAAGGCGCCACTGCTGGATGGTCAACGTCCTTTTATAAATCAGGCAGCTGCAATTTCTATTTCTAACTTCCCAATAACTAATTCATTTGACTGGAACATAACTTGGTTAACCCGTTCTCGTAATTGTGGAATCAATAGTTGCCCCAGAAACCGATTGTGTCAATCCGAGCCCGAGTTAGCCGAGTCTCGAGCTCGGCTAGACTCGAGTTAGCAACTGACACGTATAATGCTTGCATTGAGATGTGCCAATTATCTCGATTGTACTGGATTTTAGGCCCTGTTGTTTGATCAGTAGTTAACTCAACTAATTGTTAAAATTCAAAAAAAAGAATTGAAAATTTGCCACATTTGCTTGAGATTCAACCATTAGTAACGATTTTTAACAATTAGTTAGTTTAACTACTGATCAAACAACAGGCCCTTAATGTTATATACACCGTGCCCGGGACGTATCCGAAGGATTTTAACAATCAATTCCAGACCCTATTTGGAGTATATAATGTGGTATAACATGAAGTCCAATATCGCATAATTTCCGAGATTTTTATTATTTAAAAAACAATTCCATAGTTTATTTAATTTGAACTCTGTCACCTTAACTTAAGGATTATTTAGGGGTCCATATTGGCTCACCTAATTATTTTTACTCATAACGACTCATAAGTCCTAATTATCGCAACTCCTAACGTATTTATTTCAGCAACTGTTACATTTTCAGGATTTTTATAAATCAAACCTAACCTAACCTAGTCTTATCTACACATTGAATATTTCAGAACTTCTGAAAAGTTTACGGTTCCAGCGGTATAAAAAATTCATTTTCGGAGTTCCGATAATAGGAGTTGCAATTTTAGTTGAACTTTGGCGCTCCCATTATTTAGCGGTCCTGAGTTCAATTCCTGGTAAGGGCAGATATCTGTGTGATGAGCGCGTATAATTTTGTTCCTGAGTCATATAGTTTTTCTATGTATTTAAGTATGTTATATTTCTCTATGTACGTATTTATATCGTTGTCTAGTACCCATAGTACAAACTTAGAGCTTAGTTTGGGACTAGGTCATTTTGGTGTGACATTGTCCGCTGATATTTATAAAAAAATCTTTAGTCGGGTTGTCTAGTCCACATCGGCATTCCGGGTGTTTTTTTTATGATTTGAGGATAGAGCCTACACTGAATAAATATTAAATTTTTATATTGGTTTTGTTAAGTTTTATCCGTGCTATATTTGTGTGTCTTCGAACTTCGGTCTTTTTGTCTTTGCATTTTTTTCTTCTTTAATGAAGACTGCGACCTTTACTTTTTACTCCTTCAACCCTGGTTAATCTGCTCATGTTCAATTTTAGATAGCGGAGCGCTTTTGCCTCATTTTACTCTTTTCCCAAATTTCATGAAGATTTTGTTGAATTGAAGTAACAGACAACCACACGAACATACATATGCCATTTCAGTTCAGTCTTAGACCTCACTTTACTCGGTCAATAACACGACAATTTGGGTATAACTATCTACCTCTATAAACAGACTAAGTAAGCCGAATTAACGAGAATATTTTAAATTAATTTTAAATTAAGTTTACCACGATTATTATATTCCATTTTTTTTTTTGCTTCATTGACATATTTTGTATGTGATTATGACAATAGACGAGTCCCAAAATAAGCTCTAGGCTTGTACTAACTATGGGTACTAGACATCGATAAACATACTTAATACGAGTATATACATAGCGCTTGTAGTTTATATATCCCATGTAATACTATATTAGCACTAAATAAATATTTCTTCTTCATCTTCTTCAAATATTAAATACTCAGAAACAATAATCTTGCTCATCACACTTAATAAATGTCCATACCAAGAATCGAAGCAGGGATCGCTAACTTCGTAAGTTAGGGTCACTAACAACCAGGCTAATTGCGTCAACCTAATAATAAATAAATACGTGTTCTAAGCTAGGTTAAACTTCAGACACACAAACATAAACTCACGCCTTCATTTCTAGAGTGGGGTAGGCAGAGCTACGGAAATACCAACGAATCTAAAAACTTGTTGATCATTCTGTTAACACATTTTGCAAAATTAGGCTAAGATGTTTATCAGTGTGTGTGTGTGTGAGACAGCACAGTTTCAGGTAGTTGTGATTAACCCGTTCTGTAACAGGGTAATGGGTACATGGTCGTGAATGATTCCCATTTGCATTTCAAACTGGCGGTGAGACTGTAAACTTAGACCGCTGTGGGTTATTTGTCCTGGCTTACATATACATCAATGACCCCATCTTTACCCACAGAAAGAGAGCGTCGGTGGCCTAGTGGCTTAGGCGTTCGACTCGTGATCGTAAGGTACCGAGTTCGAACCCCCTCGGGCACCATGTACCAATGAGTTTTTCTAACTTAAGTGCATTACCCGATGCTCATTTATTTGTGAAGGAAAAACATCGTGAGGAAACCTGCACATTCGAACAGCTGAGTGTGTAAGAGGGTAATTGCATAAAAGATTCTAGGGGTCGAAGTGTATCTGAAAGGGCCCATCTGTAAGCTAAGATACCCACAGGGAAGAAGTTAGGCGAGCTTTAAATCTTATTACTGTCAGAAGCGCTAGTAAATTCACTCCATGTTACCGAAATTTATAAAAATCGTGATGGTGCCAATTTACTAACTTAATAGATAAAATTAATACAATACAAAAATTATTTTAGGTATATTTGTAAATTTTATGGCGAAAAGTTGCGGCCAGTACGTGGTTTATTTGTTGATTTAGAACTTAATAATGAAAAGAAGAAACTCGCGACACCAAAACAAAAAATATATTTTTTGAAAGACTGAAATGTTTTTTAATATTTTTTTTTGCATTTTACTAAAGGGTTTTACTGGTTTAAGGCAATATTAAATATATACTAACGGGTTACTAACGTAAATAATGTCGAAAACTGTTCGACATGTTTGAAGTCGGTTGATTTGAGGAAAATCTGTATATTTCACAACAATAACTTAGACAACCGTTGAACACGAATGACTTAAGGCATGTCTTCGACACGTCTTAGTTTTTACAGTAAGACTACTTGCGTCTTCTATAAGATTATGAAAAAAAGTCGGAATAGACCAAGACAACATATTTCTTTTCATCATGTCATGTCAGCCGAAAGACGTCCACTGCTGGACATAGGCCTCCCCCAAGGCTCTCCACTCAGACAACCGTATTTCTTTTAAACACTCAAAAATCAAGCATTAATCGACCTGAGCTAGTCGATCTGGAAATCCTGTCAATACGATTTAGATTATCACAGCTTATATCAATCACAGTGTTACCATAAATGAAATATGCATAGCACTGACACAATTTAAGCAGCCCCGAGATTGTCGGTTACGAGCGGGGTAAGATATGCACCAGCCACCTGCGGTTCGCTTAATCCAATCTTCCTTTGAAGACGCTGAATATAATATTACTGTCGACTTGTGAAAATTGCTATGTACGAGTAAAAGTAGGATATTATTAAGTTTCGTGTAAATGGAGCAGTTATTTCAAAATGTCATTCATTACGCGTTTGAGGAAGAATTTTGTTTCATATTCGTTTTAGTTTCTTTAATGAAGAGACTAAAACTTAACTTCAATAATTATTAAGTTTTCTCACTTCTCTTAGTCTCTAAGTTTCTAGAAGATATTGCGAATAAATAAGCTCGAATGAATAGGAAGATTCCTTAAGGCCCATTTAGATTATGCAAGTTTCTTGTACAAGAATCGGCAATAATTGTATGCAATTATTTTGTTGCAATAATAGTGTTTAAGAATTGTACCAAACGTAAGGTTTAGACTGAGCAATTTTTTATTTTCACAATTTTATTGTATGGAATGTGCAAGAAAGTTGTATAATGTAAATGGGCCTTCAGTTTTGTAGATTATCATAAAGAACATGAAGTAAAGGACTGTTTTTCACTATTATCCATGTAAATAAATAAATAAATAAAAATCAGGGGACAATGTTACACCAATTAACCTAGTCCCAAACTAAGCTCTAGGCTTGTGTTATGGGTACTAGACAACAATATAAATACCTATATAGAAAAATATAATGCTTAAATACACTCATCACACAAATATTCGCCCTTACTGGAATTTGAACCCAGGACCGCTAGTTTTGTAGGCGGGATCACTACCAACTAGGTCGACGCGTCGTCGAACGAAAAAGAAACAACCTATACAGCATTGGGAATAGTTAAATTCCACCATTTTTCCTTGCGATTGCGAATGTTTGACCCTCATACCACATAGTTGTCTTATATTTGCTTGCCTTCTCTTGCCTCTTTTTGCGATAGCAGCTGATTTTCCTTTTTTTTTCAGGCGGCGAGGGCCAAGAGCACGGCCCTGTGTTCCTGATGGAGCCGCCGGCGCGCCTGGTGTTCGCCAACAGCACCGGGGCGCAGGTCTCTTGCGCAGCCCACGGCTTCCCACCGCCGCAGCTGGCGTGGCAGTTGCCTGACGGGACTCCACTGGATGACGTGCCTGGACTCAGGTGAGCAGTGCCATCCAGGAAAAACCATAGTTTTCAAAAACGTCTTTAACTATAGATGTATTTCACTCGCATATTTGCATGCCAAGCAGTTATATGCCAAGTAAAAAGATGTAATAATTAATTAAGTTACTGAACTTCGTTGTTATCAAAGTTTGTACTAACTTTGTATGTAATAAAAAAATACGATCCGACGAAGCTAGGATTAGACGTATCTAGAATTAGACGAAATAAGTACATATCTGATAGAACAAGTATTTTACGAAACAGGGACTTGACGATACTAGGAATAGACGTACCAAGGATTGGACAAAACTAGAGTTTGAAGAAATAAGCGTTTGACATGATAAGCATTTGGTGAAATAAGGATTTGACAGACGTCTGTGCTACCCATTATAATGCGTGTTAATAAGAGCTGTTTATCGTGTTTATTAGGATTATACTAAATTTACCCTAACTAGGATTTCTTATAAAGTCGTCAGTGTAGGGTAAGTACTGTTTTAAGGCAAGTACGAGTCTTTTAAGCTCACAAGCTACCTGATAGTAGCTTAGCTTAGCTCTGAAAAACATGCCAACTTTAGGTGATCTTTTATCTTTATCAATGTTATTTTACATACATATCGCTATTCCACTAGATGTAAGAATACCCAATGTTTTCTTACGCAGATCAATTTACTCTAAAAACAAAGCTATTCTTTGCTTCCGCGAAAACAACCGCGCATCATGAATAATTTATTCAAAAATACGAATTGACATTCCTTACGCTTTGGAACCGCGTCATACATTTATAAATGTTTGGGCGCAGGTGCTGATGCCCTTTATTAGGGCGTCAAACGTGCCTGCCGGCTGACATACTGGCTACGATGCCGATATAGAAAGTAACGTTGATTTTGGGTGGTAATTTGGGGATGTTTTCGCGAAATTTTCGCAATTTTTCAACGAAGCATGTTAATAAATAAGACAAATCTTACAAATATTATAAATCGGGACTTAATCGCGTGGTAAAATAAACAGCATAAAAAAGCATGACAGTAGAAGTAAATTGACGAGTTGGTTTTCACGTTCGAGGCGAGAGCTACTGTAACGACGCAATGTACTTCTACTGGCTTGCTTTTACTGGACCAATGTAAATCAGCCATTATCTCGACCCTTCGACTGTGTTACAATAGCCGTGGTCACGAGACCAAGTGCGGGTAGGTCGAAAAACTCGTACGACAAGCAGATGAATAGGTACCCACCCACTTTAGTCTTCTCGTGACCACGTGACGGCTGTTGTAACACAGTCGAAACATCAAAGTAAATGTTTACTTTAGTACGCGGTCGCGTCACGATTTATAATTTTTAATGGTGAGAAGGATATTTTTTTTGTCAGCGTTGCGGCCTGCCGCGATATAAAGCCGAAACAGGCATTTTTACCCGGCTGAACGACTCATCATCATCATCATCATGTCAGCCGAAAGACGTCCACTGCTGGACATAGGCCTCCCCCAAGGCTCTCCACTCAGACCGGTCTTGTGCTTTTCGCATCCACCGCATTGAACGACTGCCGAGAAAGAATTATATTTTTTACCAGTGCTTCTTCTAGAAGCTAAAATAATATTGCTTATGACATGTTATCGTATCGTCAACGTTACGGTAGCTCTTGTTTACTTGACAGTAATGGCGGCCGAGTTAATAACAATACCAAAACACATCAAAAGCAAAATTGTTTTACCCAGTAGCATAGGGTCCCTGATCAGCTGTCTGTCAGCTGTGCTATTAAACGTTATAACTTCTTGGCAAAGAGCTCCTTTTCTGTTTTATATCTTTTTGTGCGCTCTGAGGAAACCTGTCACACATCAACAATTTTATGACGTGTGAAACTTCCGCAATGCGTACAAGGCTTGAGTGGGGAATATTTCACAGATTTTCACATATTACTAGCCTCTCTTGAATACGTAGAGTAGGGTTGCCAACCGTACTATAATATATAGTATTGTACTATATTTTGACTCTGTGTACTATATTATAGTGTTGAAGAAATATATAGTACGCAAAAGTACTATATTTCGGTCAGTCCTTATACATACACTGAAAAAAATAATTGCTCGCTTGTAACAAGATTGTGATTGTTGTGCATAAGCGTCTTGATCCCATACGAGCCTAACAAGACAATAGATACACCAACTAAGACGTTAGATACATCAACTAAGATGTTAGTTTAATCACTAAAGAAATTGCTGTTTGTTACTATCAGTTTTGGTTGATATAACTAATATCTTAACTATTGTATTCATTTTATGTCAACTAAGTGAAAATCTCTCTTTGTTGGCTCTAATTTTTTTGAGTGTATGTGGTTTGGGTTGGCCATTTCAACCTGATTTTAAGCACCAATGTATTTGGAGTGAGGAAATGCTTTTTTCAGCTCAGATAGTTGCCCGAATAGCAGGCAGAATGTTAGTAAGTACTAAATATTGTGTATTATATTTTACGAATCAATTTAAAAAGTCTTTCTTCTCAGTAGATACTATATTTTCTTTCGGTGTACTATATTTTTTATACCTTTTGTTGGAAAATACTACATTCGCCCAAGAAATAGTTGGCAACCCTAACGTAGAGATGTATTTTATGTTTTCTACATTGTGCAATTATCCAGGGCCACTATTACATATTGTCTCTGCCACTATTGTCATCATATTTTTTTTCCCGACTACCGAAGCATGTTTATATGTATGTTTGTTTCTTTGTGGCTCTCTAGAAACTAAACGTGTGGACCGATTTTGAAGGTTCTTAAATCAACGGATTTGTCTTAATCTCGTGATTATTACTCGTGTATATGACAGTAATAAAAATTTAATGTGACGGCAACCAGAAGTCATATAGTTAAAATGAAAAAATGGAAGTCAACAGAAGGAAAACTATGACAAATGGGGTATCATTGAATAGGTATTTAAAAGTCATGTTTCGATTTCTTCATCACTTTTTATTTTGAATCATCATTACATATATAATCTCACGCCTTCGTTCCCAGAGTGGGGTAGGCAGAGCTACAGAATTACAAACATCTCTAAAAACATCATTTAGAATTTATAACAATTTAAAGTTGGTTGTTGGTTGCTTGCAACCTGTCACTAATACGCTGGTAAACATCTTAGCCTAATTGTGCAAATTGTGGTTATAGAATTATTAACAAGTTTTTAGAGATGTTTGTAATTCTGTAGCTCTGCCTACCCCACTCTGGGAACGAAGGCGTGAGATTATGTATGTATGTATGTTAAAGTTGGTTAGCAAGAGTCGGGTTATTTAAAGCTTGCTTTTTCTTATTGTACTTATTATTTATTTAAATAGTTTATTGCACAAAATTAAAAAAGTGTACAAAAGGCGAACTTAATGCTACAAGCATTCTCTACCAGTCAACCATAAGGTGAAACAGAAATCAAAAAGTAGATAGGTGCAATAAAATGACAATCCTTTCCCTCTAAATTAAAGATATGATAACTCTTTATTATCTTATAGTAAAGCGGACCGAGTCGTAATAACAATACGATTGCCATAGGAGATAACAAGGCCGAATAGAGGCCCTGCTCATTTGTAACTGTATACCACTTGTGACTAATTTTTTCGATGACAGTATCCCCTTGAAACTGTTATAAGTATGTTCTAACGTATTTTTTAGTCTAAAATCTACTTTAAGACTGAAATTCCAGAATTTAATAAACATGCATTGTATAGCTAAGTTACTTTAAATTAGCTTAAATAATAAAAAAATAAGTTTCTAATTAGACCAAAAACATCTTACTAATTCTTATATGCCACTCTATTATACCCTCGACGATGATATTTATGTGATTTTCTTTTTTAATAAGAGTTTATCATGCTGGCAAACTTAATTAAAAAACATTGTTACAAATAAGTAAATAAGAGCTATCATAACTTTGATCATACAATAACATGTCAAAAGCAATTAGATTTAGTTTAAATAGAATGGAGCCCCAGTTTTTAAAGTAAACATCTGCTTATACATTCCATCTTCAAATCCACCCAAAGACATGCCTAAAGATGGCGAACTTACAAATTGTAAAAAGTTACCCAACACTGGGCGACTAACGAGCGCATAGAATATGGATCAGCTGTTTTGAATAGCCGGCGTATTGGAAGCTGCGTAATTATGAGAACCCTCTCTCTTGCTCTTGAGTTGTGTTAGAATCGAATGAAAAAGATAGAACGATTTGAGATTTGAATTTGGTTGCCTTGGATCTTTGCTAAGTTAGGTTCTGTTTAAAATATCCCATGTAAGTAAAGTTTGAAGTGGAAGGGCGAGGCCTTAGAAGAGACGAATGAAATGTGATATGAAAAACAAGGGAGTGAATACTGAAATGAAGGCTGATAGGAATGCTTGGAAGAAAAAAACATGCTGCACCGACCACGAATGATTGGGATAAGGGCAAAATGATGATGATGATGATGATGATGATGATGATGATGATGATGATGATGATGATGATGAGGATGATGATGATGATGATGATGATGATGATGATGATGATGATGATGATGATGATTATGATGATTATGATGATGATGAGGATAAGGATGATGATGATGACGACGACGACGATGACGATGATGATGATGATGATGACAGTTCCTTAGTCTGATTTTGTACTTTTTATTTATTTATTTAATCTTTGTTGCACCAAAAAAGAACAAATGGTAAACTTAATGCTCAATGGCATTCTCTACCGGTCAATTAAATTATCATCCAGAAACTAGCAAAACTGTAGCACATCAAAAGAAAGACAGAAAACAAAGCAAACAACATATTTATAAAGTAGGTAATGGTATTTTACGTGAAAAGTACCAACAAATGAATACGAGTAAATGAGCGTGATAAGCATATACGCGGTGTCCCAGAAACCGACGTCAACCCGCCTAGGGCTGATATAGCATAAAAGCTATCGATTTTACTTCAGCAATTTTTACTAGTTTCGGAGATATTGATAATTATAATCTTAATTTTTGTAATTTTCTCTTATGTCCATGTCATGAAGAATCATTAATTTAATGTTTAGTTTTTAAACCGATTTCTCCGTAAAAAAAATTTTTTTTTGGTAATCACATAAAGTGTTTTTTTTTCATACAAACACTGGGGCACAAACTTTATGTGAATACTTAAAAAATGGGCAAATATGTGTAAAACTTTGCTGATTCGTAATGATTCTAATTATGTAACATACCACTGAAAATCTTATGGAATAAAACATGAAATTAATGATTTTTCGTGACATGGCCTTAAGGAAAAATTACAAAAATTCAGATTAAAATGATCAATATCTCTGAAACTAGTAAAAATCGCTGAACATACATAGGGGTAAAATCGATAGCTTTTATGCTATATCAGCCCTAGGCGGGATGACGTCGGTTTCTGGGACACTCTGTATAGGTATATAAATATATAGTACCTATTTATTTTAGGTATTTACCCCAAATTGAAACCCGATTCACGCGCATGATCATTCGTCTGCGCAGCATCGATCGCAGACTATTTTAATCGTCCCGTTGCTTTTCACATCTGCGGTAAAACAATGTATTGTAGGTACGAGACCCACAGTGAAATGAATTCTTATTTCATCCTCAAATGCCTCATGTTTGTAGAGTTAGGACGGTTTTGTTCAAGATTTAAAGAACAAGTTTTGTATGCTTGATGAATAACGTTTAATATTAGAAGTTAAGCTTCATCCATGATATCTTTAATAAATAAATATGAATAATATTTTATATAATGTGAAAGTAACTGTTTGTTTGTTTATTGAGCTGTTACAGCTACTGGTAAATCGCTAAATTGATTTTAAGGAAATTTATTATAGGGTAGTTTGAAGTTCGGGGAAGGAAGCAGGCTACTTTTTATCCCGATAAATTGTTAGTTTCCAAGGTGAACAGAGTCGCGTGCAACAACTACTTTACCAAATGAGTGTAGATAAAGTTTTAAACGCTTATGTGCGTCATTGGGAGAACGCACAGTCACGTAAACTATTACCATGACTAAGTTTTCACAGATGATTATGTAGATAGTAAATCTAATTCATAGTGAATAGGCTTTTTCGGGTAAGTTTATACCACCCTCGACCTCGTCGTCACTTAAATTCAGGGGTGTTATTCTCTTAAAAACGGCGCTCGGTCTGTCAAACGAGTGAACGCACCACACCGGCGAGTTTAAGTAGTCCCGTCAGAGCGCACAAAACAAATGAGAATGCACTTGCTAAAATGCGTTTTGTGCACTCTGACGAGACTACTTAAACTCGCCGATGTGGTGCGTTGACTCGTTCACTCGTTTTTAACAGAATAACATCCCAGGTGAAAAAAAAACTGTTTTACCTTTGAAAAATTTTGTAAGTATTTTTATTTCTCAAAGGCCTACAACGCTGTTGCACGTGTCAAACTCCTTCAAGGTAACATTCCCAGGCAGACACCTTATTTCTGTAACGTTCGTCGGCTGATTCCTCGCGCGTGCTCGGCCTGCCGAACACGGCTTTTTAGCAAGCACATCAAGAATTCACTTGAAAACCTAGATAACGGCGGTTCATTTAATTTTTGGTAAAACCGCGGTTTCTTTTTTACTTTATGAATTTTTGTATAGGACGATGCGGTGAACCCAGTCAGTTGTGACCTTGCCTATGAAACTAGGGGTCTCTAGTTCGATTCCCTGTATGGAAAAATATTTGTGTGATGAGCGCGTGTTTATGGTAAACTAGAGAATGTACACACACATACACACACACACACACACACACACACACACACACACACACACACACACACACACACACACACACACACACACACACACACACACACACACACACACACACACACACACACACGCTCACACACACACATACACGCACATGCACACACACCCCTATTTTAGTTTTATACTTAACTTTTTAATTTTAACGAAATTCTTAAGCATCTAATGAAGGAGCGGGGTCTCCTGACACAGGTTTCGTTGTAACTTAATAGGAGATCTCACACTGTTATGTCATGTTGTTTTGATTTATAAGAATAAACTTTTTTTTTATATTGTTATATGCCCCAGCCCCATCTTACACGTAATAATAATAATAATCATAAATCATTTATTCGAAAAAAAACAGGCATGGGATATTACATTTCTTCACCAGACTGCACAATCAGTTTGTAGGCGAAAACTGGGTGCTCTCAGACTTATCACCTTTGTTGTTATATTTAAAAAAAAAAACTTATTATGGGTAATAAGATGTTATTCCAACTTAGGTATACGTGATAGCGGACAAGCTCAACTGTCCTTATACATTCGACACTGCCGTGGTCTGCATGTACCTAGTTGGACTGCTAGTTTTAATATTTAAAATATTCGTACTATTCATGATTATGACTCTCTACTAAGATTATAATGTGAGTCTATCGTTACTTGAAAACATTTATTATAATAATTAAATAAAAAATATATGTAGTATTTATTATTCAAGCCTAGAGTTTAGTTTGGGACTAGGTCGATTTTTATAAATATTGTCCCGTAATATTTGTTTATTTATAGTTAAATTTTTAATCATTATTATAGTTCTATTTTTTCCATCATTTGATAAACTAAATAAAAAACGTAATTTTCTATCTCTCTAAACTAGTACTTTTAATAGGAGTAAAAACAACTTAGTTATTTTTGCGTTGTACAAGAAAACGCAAAATACAATAGTCTTCAAGGGTATTCGAGGGCAGGGCTTGGGAACGATTCGAAAAATACCGGTTAATTATAGATCTTAAACAGCTTTCCGAGCCCTATTCGAGCGTAGGCAGCGCCAAAGTTAAGGCCTGCTGGGAACATGTTAATGTATTATTTTCTAGTATGTTATGCTGATTTGGGAATATTTTTTTTACCAAGTCGTAATCTTGTTCCTAAAACTGTAGGTATTACAAAATCAAATCTCAAAAAGTTTGTCCTTTAAGTAAAATCCCTCTAAATTCACAAATACATTATTCAAAGCTCAGGTACCAGGTAGACCCCTGATTGCGCCTGGATCACCCGAAATGTTCATACTCTCTGTTCATTCTACAAACTCAGCGATATTAAATTTCTTTCGAACATTTAATATTTATCAACGTGTAGCTCTAATGAAGTCTAATTTCATTTCTTTGTTTTGTAATATTGTGTTAGTATTTAAATATTCAGAAATATAAGACTACATATTTAAAAATATGTCGATGCTATAAAAACAAAACCTCTAAATCGAGTTACAATATGATTACGTAATAATATAATTATTTGTATATGATATAGCGGTATTTTCTGCGTTGTTTGAGCTGGGTTTTGCGAGCTTCATGCTTTATATAAAAATCTCCTCTGATGATGTGACAAACAATATGAATAACTTATAATCAATATCCCTTGGGCTAGGTACAACTTGGCCGTAACGTATTATTTCAGGCATTTTAGGAAATTCTTGTTTTTTGAGAATTGCGCTTTTGGGCCATTCTACGTTTCGTTCTACATAAGTTTTGGCCACGTTCTCATTAACCTTTTTTTTTTAAACTTTAAAGTGCTGCGTTTTCTAACTTGAAACTCGTCGGGACGTAAATAAGCTTATATTTAGAATTATCCCAATTCATAAAAAGTTATTTGTAATACCTATAAAGTGAGTAACGCAGTGGACATTGATGTCCCCGCCTTTTCTATGGAAAAAGTGCAATTTACCACTGAGTTACCAAGATTCTTCAACGATAATTGAGTAATTTAAGAGTTGTTTTTTTGAAAACCGTTGAACTTAAACATTCTGAGTTCATGTTATTTATTTATACGCAGATTCTTAATTTGGTATACTTATTATCGACGGTAACAAAAGTGTACACTGAAAAGTAGAATGGTCATTGGTTCTTTTATGTAACACCGGATACGTAATAATTTATAACGCTCATTTACTCTATTTGTGACGGATAAATGATTGAGTACTTTATGTTTTAAAGTAACTAAAAATGTACATACATACATAATCTCACGCCTTCGTTCCCAGAGTGGGGTAGGCAGAGCTACAGAATTACAAACATCTCTAAAAACTTGTTGATAATTCTATAACCACAATTTGCACAATTAGGCTCAGATGTTTACCAGCGTATTAGTGACAGGTTGCAAGCCCATCGCCTAACAGTACTACAAGCCTTTATTCCCTTAGTCGTCTCTTACGACATCCACGGGAAGACATGGAGTGGCACTATTCTAACTCGGCAACCACACGAGGCTCTCTTGTTAATATCCCAAAATGTCACTTGAGGGGTTTTACCTTTGTCGTGTATCGAAACCAATTATTTTAAAGGTAATTGAGAATATTTATTGAGTCATCTGACCTTTTTCTTACTTTTGACATGATTAGACGGACCAGCTCATACTTTATTTTGTATAGTTTCGGTATCCTTACTATTAATTTTAAATTGGTATTAAACCTCAACATAATAGCAATCCCTATTTTCAGAGCTAATATCTTATAACATTTAACACCAAAATCAATTTTCGTAAAACCAAGCGAGGAACCGTCCCGATTCAACTAATTATTCGCGTGCCAATCTGTCTATCCATTTGGATGCTGCAGATAGACTCTCAGATACACAGAAACACATTCACAAATACACAAATAAACTAATAACTCTCTTTTGTCGCCTGAGGGGTTAGATGCGAAATACAAAAGTCCCCGTTCTATTTCCAGCCTGTACTGTTTATGCAACGAGGCTAGCTGAATTCGCGATCGATCAGTTCCTGGCGCTCGGGATACTTAAATAAAGACTCTGCTTTTGAATCGTGTTGGATAGGTACATGATGTCTAATATCGTGCTTAAAAACTAAATTTTATTACACTTTTATAAGAAAATTGGATAAAAAGGTAATGGACTTTATCGCTGATGTAAGGCACAAAGAATGTAAACAAGCTTTCAAAAATCGTGTCATTCGAACGCAATCCAAACAGGAATTAACATCACAAAATGGCGGCCCTAATGTTGACAACTTCTGTACTGACAGCTTTCCTGTACCACGAATCACGCAACGACAGCTGTTATCGACCAACTGTACTGTGATATTATTGCGTAAGAAAAATAGGTAAGTAACGGTCAGTTCGTTTATATTCTTTATCTCGTCTCATTGGCCGTACTTTAGCTGATAGTAACTTTTATTCAATATTATTATATTCGATTTTATGGAAACACTAGCAGATGCTCGCAACTTCGCACGCGAAGACTTAGTTTCTCGCTACTGCCCCTAATAGTAGGAGATCCGGATTGGAGAGGATTTGCACCCAGCTGTTTATTCAATAAAAAGTATTTTATACCAAATTTAATATGCTAAGTAATATATGGCGAATAGGTAGGCTGGAAATTTGACATTAACTTTGTTTTAAAAATAATGCAATAGCTCGTTTAATAGACAAATTACATACCAATCGAAAGTATAGCCTATAGAATATGCAAACGTTTGGTTGACTATTTTTTTCCTGTCAAACTGTTGGGTAGGCAGGTATAAACGGGTAAACCGGTACTAATCATTTGCACCAAACCTAACGTTTGCATATTCTATAGACTTCATACTTTTGATTGGTATGTAATTTGTATATTAAAAAAGAATTTGCAATTTAAAAAAAAAGTTTTTTTAATACATTTTTTAATGATATAAGTACTGGAATGAGTTTTTCAGCCTACCTATTCGCCACATATTATTTAGCGTATTAAATTTGATATAAAATACTTTTCATCGAATAAACAGCCCGGTGCAAATCTTCTCCTATTCGGGTCTTAGACCATAACCCTTCCCGTTAAGGGTCAAATTTATTTTCCTCCTTTCGGGACAATTCCGTCTATTTGCACTGCTAGGGCACCCAGGGAATTTTTCCTCCAAATTTCAAGTACCAAGGTTCAGAGGTTTATTTTGTGCGTTGTCCATAAGACAGTCTTTTGAGCGAGTATTATTAACAATGATCGGCGACCGGTAGCATTATATGTCACTTTAACGTCAAACGTACTGACTTATATGGATAAGTCTGTGTTGTTCAAAATAAAACGATAATTATATGGTTAAAACTCACTGAATTTAATTTGTTATAGTAAACTATCTTTTTTTTCTATGTTTGATATTGTCAATCGATTCCTTTTAATATTGAGGATGACCTTTCTACATCAACATATGTGAGAGGTGCGTAGTTGCAAACCGATATTTCATCGTTCAAGACATGTTAAAACCTCGATAGTTAAACTGCATACAGTTTTAATATATAAATTGTGCATGAAATTTAAATAAAATCATATCCGTGTTATACTTTCGTCGATAAATTGGTACCGGTCGCCGATCATTAATTATTATGTATAAGATTTTTTAAATTCCTTTTCTCCTAAAACGCCTAATGACAAGACAGAGACCCGCCCAACTGATTTTCGTCAAACCTGTCAAAACCGTCCCGGTCAAACAAGGTTTCTTTTCAAAAAACCGCATCTATATCAATCCATCCATAAGAGACCTATGATGCCACAGACAGTCACACAGGTATAGTCATGGACTTTAATTGATGAACTACTATAGAACCTTGTCTCATAAAACCAACGATTAATTCATATGTAATTTTTATCTCGTCGCTTTGACGCTGTCATTATGACAAGGTTCTACGGTGGATCAACATGTAACCTCCTTGATGGTACATACGTTAAACCTATAATACTCCTTTTTGGTCGGTTAAAAAATACGTAATTTGATTCATACGCACCAATTTAAATCAATCGATACTTTTTATAATCAGATTAGCAACTTCCCACATTATCTAAGCCCTTCATACTTAGGAGAGTTAAATCTAATCCGCCCCTGTACTTAGATGCTTTGATTGGATTTCAATTACGCCCTAAGCCTTTGCAGAGAATCGGTGGTTAATTAGCTGTCAAAGGCAGTCGCGGGGAATAAGGGGGAGGGGGGGGGGATGGACCAATTATAATGCAGCGTATTCATTAATAAACAGATCCTATCTGCGTGGGAGTGATTTATAGTCATTCTTTCAAAAACTATGTACTATGACACTAATATCACACTAGTATTATAAATGTACAAGTTTGAGTGTGTATGTGTGTGTGTGTGTGTGTGTGTGTGTGTGTGTGTGTGTGTGTGTGTGTGTGTGTGTGTGTGTGCGTGTTACTTTGTTACTCCTTCACGCTGCAATGACTGGACGAATATTAACCCTTCGTGTGTCTAAGCAATGATCAGTGCACCCCCCGTGGTCACATGTTCAACATTTTATTGGATTTTGAACTTAAAAATAAGTCTAATAGAGTCTAAAATGTATTAATTTTGTCCAAGCCCAATTAACTAATAAACCATAGACATACATCATTCGTCGAATGAAACGTTTACAAGGTATAAAACTGTTCTAAATTTGAAATTGACGTTTGACGCGCCATTTTGCAACACACGACTGGTGCAAGGGTGCGAACCTGTCCTACACACAAAGGGTTGAAATTTGCAATGGAGATGTATAAGCTATACACTAGATTAACACAATATAGTCTTTTTATCCCAGATAGTTTAAAAGTTCCGGGTAATAATGCTAATCGAAATCTACGCAGACGAAGTCGCGGGTAGAAGCTAGTACGCAACAAAGTTGATTCAATTAACTTGTTCAGCGGTTTGGACTTTCATGTTTACAATACTAGTAGGGAGCGTACGGAAAACTGCGTCGGTAGTGTACCTCCACTATAATGGAGACCCATAATATCAGAGCTGATAATTCTCAAACGGCCTAAGGCTGCCTGTCCACTGGAGCAAAGCGGGGCAGCGGAGCGGTGTGCGAGGAAAAATTCCACCAATAGGAGAGCTGCGCTGAGCGCGGCTAGGAAAATAAAGTATTCCTATTGGAGGATTTTTATCTCGCGCACCGCTCCGGCAGCCGAACGGTTTTTCGTTAAACCTAGCTAAGAACCAAAACGAACTTTCTATTTTAAAAACCGCATATATTATATATCTGTGGCATTTTACAATATATAATATATATAGATAGATAGATATAGGATATAGATGCAGGTACAGATTAAATTTATAACACCCATGTTTGCTTCAGGGATTAAAAATCATGACCTGTATAGTCCATTCGCTTAGATAGTGTCGCTACAATCACACATAATTGCGGTTATTGTTATAAAATACGAATATAATTCGAAGTAAACTGCCAAATTCACTAGCAGCGTATATAATACCCGCAAGAGAATTTGGTAGTTTACATGGAATTATATTCGTATTTTATGACAATAACCGCAAGTACATTGTGAGTGCAGCGACACTACCTAAGCGAATGGACTATAATTATTCTACTCCGTAAAAATTTATCGCTTTACAGGTATTATCGTATTGTCAACTTTCTGATGGAGTATGACCAGCGAGTCGTGACACAAGGTTTGTTTTATAATTTTACACATGGCAACAATTTTCCCTATGAAACAAGCTGTCACATAAAGCACTATTTCCACCAAACGGCCCGCAACTGATCGGAACGGAAAGAATTTTATGGTCTTTATACGATATTAAATCATGTTAACAGTATTTAAAGTCTATATTACCAAGCCGCGCCCAGCAACTTGAAAGCGGCCATCTTCCGCGACACGCGATCTTAGCCGAACGTATGCCGCGACGCGCGATCGGGTCCGTCATAAATAGACAATTATAATATTAACAGACGCGATCGGCTGTCGACGCATCCGTACGTATCCTTTCCGATCTGATGCGATGCGAGCCGTTTGGTGGAAATCATACTTGAGGGCCTGGACACATGTCCATGGCACGGCGTCGTTAACGTGAAACGGCGAGGCGCCGTAGAAAGGCACGTCGCCGCGTCGTTCAAATACACGGTGCCGTGTGACAACGGCTTCAACTATTTTAAACTCTACGCGCAGGACATTGGGCTCAATATTGCACTTTATAATGAATGACGGCACCGTGTATTTGCACGACGCGGCCAACATACGGGTATTTAAACAATCTACGCGGCCAAAAATCAATTTTACAAAATGTATGCCAGGTAAAAAAAACGACTACCTGAGTCAACGGGATTAGTTTGGGAACAATACCCATCCCCTCCAACCTTCATTCTGTTTACGCTGTCTACGTACGAGCAGTCGGAATTCCATCGTCCCGTGAGGTGTACGTGTCTGTTCTCGGCGTTCGTGTGCAAACATAAACTTTGACAGTGAATATTAGCTGTTTCAAGTTGAGTCGCAAAAAAATAGTAATGGATCCAGATACAACAGGTAATTAACTAATTTTCTGAATTTCGTTTGACTCGCATTTATTATGTATAAATTAATTTCAGGTGTTTTGAAAGTTAGTAGTTAATAGACTATTTTTTTACATTATTTGTTCTTATATTAAGGTTTTTGTTGTACTATCGGGTGAGATCCGGTTTTGATTCTTGTTTTATTATAAACTTAAAACCTTTAGAAAGACAACTTTTAAAAAATTTGCCGCGGAAAATCGCGAATTAGCATTATTGAGGCTTTTGAACTTAAAGCGAAAAATACTACTAAAACCACGATTTATGTCTAACCCATTTTTAAACGCTTATTTATTTGTTTTAGGTTCACAAAGCTCGTCAGGTGTGAGGCTTGTGACTCGCAAGTACTTGTTTGACCGTTTATGCAGCTTTGAATTAGCTAACATTGAAGAAAAGCTCAACTTTTTAAAAGATGATATTTTATCAGGCGACATATACCACGAGGACCAAATCGCGAGTTTTAAGCGAAGATTTGCTCATTTTAAGTCCGAAATTAAACGAAGATGGTTTAAAGCTCATAAAAAAGAAGATTTATTTCGAAAATGTAATGATTTGTGGCTTCAAGGCACTTTTGAACTTCCCGTGCTGACACAAACTAAACTAGGTCGACCTTGTAAATTATTTGAGGAATCAAGTGAAAGATCTAAAATAAGGAATACCGAAGAAGTTCGATCGACTTTAGAAGGAGAAGTAATTGTCCATGCTGCACAAACTGAGTTGCAAAAAACTGGAAAACGTGATGCGTCTGCCGTGTTAAAAGAAATTGTTAGTTCTCCAACAAGGGCAACTAAATATAAAAAAGCATTTGAGGAAACGAGAAAAGCAGAAGCCGATAGTGTTACACCTATTCAAGCTTTACAAATGTTTGTAGATGCAGACCTAACTCGTCGCCAATATGAAATAATCCGAAATAATAATAAGAAGTTCTTTCCCTGTTACACGCTTTTGCAAAAGGCCAAACAAGAGTGTTACTCGTATCCACCTCCTGATGAATGCAAAGTGACGAGCACCTCTGCTGTAAGCAGCTTGCAAAGCTTGGTTGATCTCACAGTCAGGCATCTAGCAATCTACTTAGAAGACGTCGTTATTACATTGCAGGAGCAAGAACGAGAGAGCCTAAAATTAATTTGTAAATGAGGGTGTGACGGATCTCAACAGTCACAATTTAAACAAAAATTTGAAAGTGATGCAGACTCGGACGCGAGTATCTTTCAAAGTTGTTTTGTTCCTTTGAGACTAGTCTGTGGCAAAGATGACAAGAAAATTGTATGGGAAAACCCTAAGCCATCTTCTCCACGATTTTGCAGGCTTATTCGATTTAGATTCGTAAAAGAGAGTACAGATATAACGGAACAAGAAATAGACCACGTTAAAACGGCTGCTAATCTGCTAACCACAACAGAGGTGGTATTGAACAACAATAAATTTATGGTTAAACATGTTTTTATCATGACAATGGTTGATGGTAAGGTCTGTAACGCTGCCACTGGAACAAAATCCACAAGTCGATGTTACATATGCGGTGCAACTTCAAAAGACTTCAATAAAATCGATTTAAATAAGGATATAAGTTTTGAGGCTATCGAGTTTGGACTATCTGTGCTTCACGCCAGAATACGTATCTTTGAAAGTATTTTACACTTGGCGTACAAATTGCACGTAAAGAAATACAGGGCGAGAAAAACAGAAGCTGAGAAGAATACAGAAAGAGAAGCAAAGCTCAAAATACAAAAACTATTTCGCGAAAAAAACGGTCTACTGGTGGACATGCCAAAGGCCAATTTTGGAAACACAAACGATGGAAACACCAGTAGAAGGTTTTTTGAAGATCCGAAATTAGCGTCTGAAATAACTGGAATAGATTATAATTTAATATACAGACTGAAAATCATATTAGAGGTCATATCCTGTGGATATCCAGTTGACCCGGAAAAATACGACAAATACGCATTAGACACTGCTCGCTTATATGTAGATTTGTATAATTGGCACCCGATGACACCAACAATGCACAAAATCCTCGTGCATGGATCAGTCATAATTAAAAATGCATTATTGCCTATAGGGCAGCTATCTGAAGAAGCTGCAGAGGCCCGTAATAAACACTTCAGAACATATCGGCGAGATTACGCCCGAAAATTCTCCAGAGAATCCTGCATCAGGGATATTTTTAATAGATTACTTCTCAGCTCGGACCCTCCTTTTAAGCAGCAGCAGCAGCATGAGGAGCATGAAAAAAAATAAAAATGAAAGTTTCTCGCCAGAAACAATCGCCATGTTGATTTCTGCAACGGCAATCTTGGAAGATTAATGTTTTATTAATAAAAATGACTTATTTTCACAACTTAACTTTTGTTTTAATTATTAATATCATTTAGAAGTAATTTCTTAAAGAAAATAATTTTGGCCGCGTAGATCGTTAAAATACCCCTATGTGGGCGCCGCCCTGTTTCACGTTAACGACGCCGTGCCGTGGACATGTGTCCAGGCCCTTACGCTTTCCTATCTAGTCGTTATGCATTTCGTGTTGCCAGCTAGTGATATTTTAAATTTGGGCCCATGTTTTTGTGTCACCGTTCACTAGTTATACTCTAGCTCTTAGTTACTTTACAATAATGGCGGCTGAGTTAGAAACAATACCATAACACATCAAATGCAATATTAGTTTACACAGTTGAAAGAGACCCAAATGGAATGCTCGTTGAAACTCTGGCCGTTAGGTACCCCGTTCCCCGCCCGTGGTGCGCTGTTTGAGGTATCCTCTTAGGGCCGAGTATTTCTGTGTTTCAATAGAAATAAAGTTGATTTTTCTATCTTCATAAACAGAAATTGGCATTATCGAACAAACGTAATTGAACTTTATTTCCTTTATGGTAGGTTCAAAGTCCCACACACAAAAAACTGTCTGTTTGATGTATGGTGAGCCTTACGAGAGTATAATTATACTGGTAGGTAGTACTCGTATTTTACACCAGCGCATGTAGTTTGCGCTTGATTAAACTCGTAATAGTCTGCCTGCCTGCTGCCCTACTGCTCAGCTGCCTTGTTTGAATAATGCTGTTATGACAGAAAATAATTAAAGTTTAAATCCTCTGAAAACCTTGTTAAAACTATGTTGTGGCGGTTTTAGGGCGAGTCCAACTGATGCTTGATCGGTTTTTAATATTAAATATTTTTATTAAAAAAATACAAGCCAATCTCTGTAAAACTTAAGAAAGATTTATGTGGAAGTGGGAAACTCTTAGATAATTTAATAAATAACTAATTCGTTCGATTAAGATAATTGAAATCTTTAGAATTGCCCCAAAATAAAAACATAATGGCAATGAAAAAGGTTAAAAAAAGATGAGAAAATATAACTTACTTTTTATACTTAGAAGCAATTCACGGGTAAATCTTGAAGAGCAGTTTTGACTAGGATTTCCATTGACAGTTGTCATTTTTTGTTTTGTTATTGTTTAAAGTATTTGATGTGATTGTTAACTTTTTGTTTTGATTGTTTGCTGTGTTTACTGATAAATTGTTTGATGTGATTGCTGACAAAGTGTTTGAAGTGATTACTGATAAAGTGTTTGATGTGATTGTTAACAAAGTGGTGCAATTGCTGTTTTTTATATGGCAATGCGAAGGCACGCGAGCACTCAAGCGACCTGATGTTAAGTGGGATCTGAGACCCATAGACATTTTTAAATCTCATGACTTCAATCTCAAAACTGCAATGCTAAGGCCTCAAATGCTTTGCCAACCCTGAGGACTAAGATGGAATGCCTCTATACTAGTAATTTCACCGATTGCCTTATCCCCACACCGGAACACAGCAATACGAACACTGTTACTTGGCGGTGGGTTAATGGATAAGATGGTGGTAGCGATCCGGACGGACCCTGCACAAGGTCCTACCACCACAAAATAAAGTGTTTGATGTGATTACTGACATAATGATTGATGTGATTGGACAAAGTGTTTGATGTGATTGTTGACAGGGTGTCTCAGCTGAAATTGGACTTAATTAGTTTAATTTCCGAATTAATTACAAATGATACTTAGCTAAATATGATTTTCACTGATTGCCTAGTTTACGAAAGGTGTTGCAGTAAATTGACTAGTTCGGCGGCGTAGTTTCTCATTTATCGCTCAGTGCTTCTGCTCGTAACTAGGGTATTAGCAACCCACGGAGATCAGCAAATGGCTTAGCACCGCACCGTCACACGAGTATATTTCATTTGAGAAGAAACCTTTACTTGTACAATAAACAAGCTTTAAAAACTCGACTGCATTTTTAGGGTTTCGTTCCTCAAAAGAAAAAAGGAACCCTTATAGGATCACCCGTGCGTCTGTCTGTCTGTCCGTCTATCACAGCCGATTTGCTCCAAAACTACTGGACCGATCGAGTTGAAATTTGATACACATATGTTAATCAGTGACCCAAAGATGGACGCGTAAAGTAAATAAATAAATTTTGGACAAGGGGGCTACTTTTGGGGGGTAAATTAGGAAATAAAAAATAAAAAATTTGCAAACCTTATTGTGTGACATGTCAAATGGAAGGACCTGTTGAGAACATTTTATATTTTTTTCTTTTATAATTTTAATATAAACAGTTTTTAAGTTATTTAAGAAAATACGCATAAATCGACCATCAAGGGAGGGCCTTTATCTCTGAAACTACAGGCCCCAATATTTTGAAAAAAAATACGGAATATAATTCTTTACCTATACATTACAAGAAAACCGATAACAAGTTTGAGTGTTCAAAGTAACATAGGAAAATTGCGAACGTATGTGCGCGCCTCGGGCGGGGATGGGGATGGTCGAATTTGCGTATTTTCTTAAATAACTTCAAAACTGCTTATGTTAAAGTTTTAAAAAATATATATTTGGGATGGTCACAGCAAGCCCTTTCATTTGACTAGTCACACAATATGGTTTGCGAAACTTTTTTTTTTAATTTCCTAATTTATCCCCCAAAAGTCCCCTTGTTCATTATTCATTTATTTACGTTACGCATCCGACTTTGAGTCACCGACTTACATATTTGTACCAAATTTCAAACTCGATCGGTCCAGTAGTTTTGGAGCAAATCTGCTGTGACATATGGACAGATAGACAGACAGACTAACAGATAGGCATAATGGTGTGGAGACGGAACCCTCTCCACGCGAGTCGAACTCGCACTTGGCCGGTTTTTTGATTCTGTAGTCGATTAATGTTAAAATCATTATAACATATTGAGTAGTTACGAAATCAGGACCTCTATTCAACACGGTCAAAACAATATCGTTTTTGATTTGTTATCGTATTGTCAACGTTTTGATAGCTCTTATTTTCTTGACAGGAATGGCGGCCGAGTTAAAAACAATACCGTAACAGGTCAAATATGATATCGATTTTACCGCCTAGAAAAAAGGCGCAGTGTAGTCATTCACTGGTCATTAGTCGAGTACCCTAATAAATGTTCCACTACTATCTTTAATAATAAGCCCCCAAGCTATTCCAGGCAACGTAAGCTTAACGACCTAACTCTACCGCAGCAAAGCCTGAATTACGACCTATTGTCCAGGGAATAGAAGTTATTTATGAACGGCGCATGTTGTTAAGGCTAGTAATATTCGGTGTGCAATTTTTAGACGTTTTTGTTGCAGTTTTTGCTAGTTCAGTTTTATCTGTAGCATTGGGTAGCATTCGTAACTACGTCCATGTATGTAAAAACAACAAAACCGGATAGGTTTTTTTAAAGATTTTTTTTTTGGTCACTAAAACTACGCATTGATGTATAAAATAAAAAAACTGGACAAGTGCGCGTCGGACACGATGCGTTTCGTAACAATACATTTTTTTTTAAACAGCGGCACACATATTCTGGGAAAATTAAACGGTCTAACTATCATGGTTCATGAGTAACAGCCCGCTACCACACAAACGGACGGACAGAGGAGGCTTAGTATTAAGTAAGTTCCCATAACCATAATAATTAGGCCTCTTTGTAATCAATGTTGACAATGGATCAAAACTAAATAAATTGTTCATTTCTATATAATCATGTTCAAAGTCGAAATTCTCGTGTTCATCGTACCTACTATTTAAAGTAATATTATTATGCCTTATTTTTGACGACGCGCTGGCCTTGTTGGTAGAGACCCTGCCTACGAAGCTAGCGGTACTGGGTTCAAATCCCGGTAAGGGCAGATATTTGTGTGATGAGCGCGAATATTTGTTCCCGAGTCATGAATGTTTTCTATGTATTTAAGTATATATTTCTCTATATAAGTATTTATATCGTTGTCTAGTACCCATAGTACAAGCCTAGAGCTTAGTTTGGGACTAGGTCAATTGGTGTGACATTGTCCCCTGATATTTATTTATTTGATATTTATTTTATTTATGCCGCATGATCAGCAACTATGACAGACTCGTTTGGACGACGCGTTGGCCCAGTTGGTAGTGACCCTGCCTACGAAGGTAGCGGTCCTGGGTTCAAATCCCGGTAAGGGCAGATATACAGGGTGTCAAATTTATGATTCATGAACGTTAAAGAAGTTTGATGTAAGTACGTGTAAAAGTGCTATTTTAGCTGTGAAAGAAGTTAGAAGAGTGCGTGTAAAAATCGTAATCGTAAGTTTCATTTTTAAATTATTTAACATAATAGCCCTTATCAGAGACCGTCTTATCATTCACGTTACAGAATAATGTGTCAGTTTTCTAAACACCATGGAGCTTTTGACCATTATTAGAAACATTGTTGATAAGGAACTACTTGTTTTTTACATTACGTGTTGTGACACATGTTATGAATGAAGTAGTTAAGATGGCGCACACTGAGAGCATCGTCAGGAAAGGCGACGATAAATTAGCCTGTAACTCAGTCAAATATAAACTTAAAAAAAAGTTACCAATATAAGGATGATCCAAATCATCCACCCTATCTACTGTTAAAATTTCTCCAAAGGTTTTCCAGATACCCTATATGTGTGCTGATTGCGAATATTTGTGTCTTAGTCATGATGTTTTTTATTTATTTAAGTATATATTTCTCTATATAAATATTAAACCGTCGTCTAGTACCCATAATACAAGCCTAGAGCTTAGTTTGGGACTAGGTCAATTGGTGTGTCATCCCTTGGAATTTATTTTATTTATTATAATTATAATACTTCTAATTTTTTTTTTTCACTATGTCTCGGACACTGAGTACGGAACGCTAAAAAAAAATAACATGAAAAAGTAAAAGAAACGTCAGTCGCAGTGGCAATTATTGTAAAACGGTCCCAAAACCAAACCATAGAGCTAAGAAATTTCAAGAATGGAACCTGGAACTGCGTTGCCAACCATGAGGACTTTCATAGAATACCTTCATGCCAGTCATTTCATCCGTTTTAGTGTTGATATATATACAATAGGCATAATAAAACCATTAGGCACCATAGAATTGTGTCAGGGCTACGTTTTAAATTATAGATAAAATCTTAAGAGGATTGCGAAGCGCTGCTAAAATCGCGTAGCTGTAAAAAAAAAACCATACAAATTTAGCTCCGGACGTTAACTTTTCTCACCCCCTAAATCAAGTCCGATTTCCACGATTTTTGAATATGTTGTAGTTATTATAAAGAACTAGGTCTGTACGTTTCTGTTTTTTGTTTTTCCAATTTGTTTCATTCTAAGAAATATTTTCGTGTAAAGGAAAACGTACAGACATAGTTTTTCATGATATCTACAACATATTCAAAAATCGTAAATATCGGACTAGGTTTAAGGGGAGAAAAACGTTTTCGCATTTTGTATGGAAATTTTTAGCTTCACAATTCTCTTAAACATTGTGAACGACAAGTCAAACTGACATAGTTCTATGGGAAGTCATGATTAATTTTCAGCGAATTTACAATGCAGAGTAGATATAGGTACAGAAGTGAAATATGCCTCGAATTAAAACTCAGCTGTTTTGTTTTACATTTAGTTGAACGTTGTGTTTTATCAACGTCGAACCAATTCAAATAAACCATTTCAAAAAACTAAGTGAATTACCTTCAAACTGCACGAAACATAAAACTTTGTTATTGCCATAAACTGAGAGGAGTTATTCTCTACTACAAAAACTATGCTCGTATTCAATAACCACTGTAATTAGACCCCTGGTACCATTTGAAAGTAATAAAATCTCAGGTCACATTAAACTGCAAATTTCCTTTACCCGTCCAATATAAATTAAACTGTGACTTCAAACAGCTGCGTCAGCTCCACGGATCAAATAAAAGCGGACTTATATAAATTTGTGTTTAATGCTACAGAATTAAACTTCCAAGCTATACCTTTATATTATCCAGCATGTGAACGAACGCGGATCCCTTTTCAACCATTTTGTTCGTAATTCGAAACGCCGCCATGTTTCTCATAAAAGCGGTTACTGTATGAACGTTTTAATGAGGAGTACAGTCAGCCTGGGAAATCATATCATATCGTTTAAAATGTATTTATGTGTAGGACAATAACTTTTCCATTAATTCTTAGCCAGATTAATTGCGTTTCAAAAATTTAATGATGTGCGAAAGTGCTAAATACAAACATATTTTTTTATTTATTTTATTCCAAACATCCATTTTTTTATTCCTACATTATTTCTCTTTGAAGATGCTCTTACAAAAAAATCCTGTTTCATTACAATAATAAAAAAGTAAATAATATATTCAAGAAATTTAGAATAAAAATGTGCATCGCTGTTAACCTCTGTCACGTATACCGAAATTATATTTTATAATTATGTCCAAATCAATGTACTAACATCATGATATTAAAGGTAATGTATTTTCAATTTAACTTTAAAACTAATAAATACATCGAAAAAGCAAACTACATAAATTAAAAATAAAAGTAGTGTCGGTTCATTTTAGTATACGTTCATATTGATAATTAATTAATACCAGGTAATGCTAAATTATTCAATTTTAATTATTTACATAATTATTAGCTACTAAATGTGGTATATTTGTGATGTTATAATCGTTAATAGCCTCGGCAGCCTCGTGTGGTTGCCGAGTTAGAATAGTGCCACTCCATGTCTTCCCGTGGAAGTCGTAAGAGACGACTAAGGGAATAAAGGCTTGTAGTACTGTTAGGCGATGGGCTTGCAACCTGTCACTAATACGCTGGTAAACATCTTAGCCTAATTGTGCAAATTGTGGTTATAGAATTATCAACAAGTTTTTAGAGATGTTTGTAATTCTGTAGCTCTGCCTACCCCACTCTAGGAACGAAGGCGTGAGATTATGTATGTATGTAATCGTTAATATACAATTTTAGCTTTGAAATTGGACATTTAGAAATACTGGAAAAAGGCCGAATTTTAAGTACGCGAAACCGACGTGCATGCATGACTCGATGAATGAATGCGGAAGAAGCGAAAGAGATTTGTCAGGATCGTAGCAGGTGGAAAGAAGTAGTCTCTGCCTACCCCTCTGGAAAACAGGTGTGATTTGATGTATGTATGTATACTTATGACCGTAAATCAAAATTAAAATTCATGAAACAAACTCATGAAAAATTCACATGTTTATCATAATAATAGCAGTTAACTGAAAATATCTACTAATAAATATTGCACTATAACTGTTATTTTTGTATTTGGTTGTTATTAAAACTACCAACAGCACGTTACAGTACATACAAACAATTAATCCACACAGACAATTGAAGTGGTGTAGTAAATTATAGTCCCAGTGGTAAATAAGTCTGAATCCAATAACTAGTACATTACTACAGAGGCCGGGACAAAAGGGGTTGCCGGCCGAAGACATATAGACGGCCGAGCAAAGCGAGGACGGATAGGTCTGCGACGGGCAACCCCATATTTCCCGCCGAGGTATGTATAGTGCTTTTCTCAAACATTAATAATTCATTAAAAAATTAAAACAAAAATTACAAAGTCGAGTTACTAGGAGTGCATAAACATTAAAAGTTACCTACAGTGCTAAGTCATCCGCGCTTTGTCGGGTGCGCCCGCCCGCCCGCCGGTGCCCCGCAGCGCACCGCCTGCGATCTAAGTTGCGCTACGCACCCCTAATTACCTTTGTTCTCCTGGTACTTTAAATAAACATGCAAACGCTTTGGTTGGATACACGGCTTAGTATATTAAAAAAACAGCTAACTTGCCTGTTCATAAACACAGCCGCCATGTTTACACTAAAATTAAAAAAAAAACGTTTATTGTTTTTTTTAATACGCATAGTGGCAGAGTGTCATGATGCCTGTGCCACAAATTTATGTGGAATGGAAATTAAAAAAGAGGACTTTGCCGGCCTAGGCCTGCACGATTTGTATGAAATTCCATAAACGACCTCTTGTCCTAGCCGCACCTGAAACGTCATACTTGGCGGCCTATTATAAGGAACATAACATAAATATTTCATTGCATGTTTGAGAAAAAAATCTTATTTTGTAAACCCAAGTAATAATTTGTTATTGGATTCAGACTGCTTAAGATCATTAACCTAGAACACAAATTAAATTAGGATTTGCGACTGCAAAAACGGCTTTATCAAAGTCACTACTTAATTAATTAAATAATAAAAAAAACACGAATGTTAGTATAACATTGTATTGAAGACGTATTTCTATGTTTTGTTCTTGTTGTTCACTTCTCAATCTTCATCGTGCAACTTAGCATTACGAGGTTTGTTTCAATTTAAAAATGCATTGTCAAAGTAGTTAACGTAAAAAATGTTTTTAAAAACGAAACGCGGTTGACTGTATTTCATTTTAATTATAATTGCGAGCTCGCTTCCGTTTCCGGGCTTCAAACGCTTGCGTAACGCCGTTACGAAGATTGAAAGTTTAAGGAAATTTAATCTTTTTTGCTATATTTTGTGACAGGATTATATTTAAAATAGAGTAGGGTACATTCAAAGGTAGGTTCAAAATAGTTTTGCCCTAACGAGAATTTACTATATTTAAAACAAGTTTTTATCCGTGACTTGCTCCGCGCAGAAGTTGTTAATCGATATTCCTTTGGAAACTATACATATCCTTGTAATAAATTCTACATCGATTGGTTCACACACAAAAAAAATTTTTTTACAAACAAACACATGTTTGCATTTCGCCGGTGAAGGCGGCAAATACTTATTAAATCAGTAAGGTGTATTTTGCTCCTTTTTAATTTAGTTAGGTATTTGGTGACTTATATGGAAATGAGCAGAAATGCCTAGATAACATTGCCCACTCAGTTTTAAGCGAAAGTTAAGGTGATATCTACTAAACGATTAAAATAAATGGTATCATTTCCCTTATTATTGACCTGTTACTCATTTCAACTTCGTAGGGGCGATATTTGCCTCGAAAATCATTAAGGGCAATGTTAGCTGAAAGTCCAGATAACATTGCCCGCCATTTAAATCGATAAATCGTGTTTAAATTAAAACTTAGGACTTATTTTTCAACATGATTGGAAGCACATGGCCATATAGCTTCAGCAAAGATAACAAAAAAACATTGCTCCTATAGAAAAAAAAACGAAAAATAATAATTATTATTTTTACAAAACTCGGGCAATGTTGTCCTATTTCACGGTACCAAACATAACATTAAAATAACCGCCAAAAAGTTCTCTATTGCAAAAAAAATATATGTCAACGGCACACCTCCCTTTTTACTTGATGCCTGAGGCTATAGGCGTTTTCATTTAAATTCCCTACCAAAAGGACTTTAGAAATAATAGCCTGGGAGTAGCGTTATTTAATTTCATACAGCAGCGCCCAAATCGTCGAATCATAATAAAACAATAACAAAGGGGAGGCAAAAGACATAATGCGATTAAAGGATGGTTAAAAAATAACTGAAGTATAAAGAGATTTGATAAGGGTTCTGGAAGTTTTTTTTTCTAGGCTTATGATTTAGGCATGCGTTGCTTATCTTGACGACAAATTTGAAATGCCAAAATTTATAGGTACAATTTTTTTTTTTTAATTTCTGCCACTGTTTTTTTTTACATATTGTCAAACTTTTTAATAAAGTTTGGGTAGTACTTGTGACGGTGTAACTTTTGATCTAATAGCCCAAAAAACATAAAACAAAATGCATAGTATTGACATTAGTTCGGTTTATAATAATAAATAACAATATTAGACCAATTAAAAAAATAACTGAGCAACTGCTTTTTTTGTGGAAAGTTACTGCAAAAATATCATTTTATTTTCATAAAAACACGATTTTCTCAAAATTTTGCAGATATTTTACATTTTTTTTTAACGTTTTTAGATCTAAAATTAAACTAGGAATAATAATAAGCAAAAAAAAATAGTGAAATGACATTTTTGCTGTAAATTATTTAAAAATTAAGAAAAAAAAGTTGCTAAAAAAATTTTTTTTTAATTGTTTTACTTATAAATTAACCTAAAATTTCATCCCTTTCAATATGTACAGTTTATCGAGTACCACCCTGTATCTTGTAATTTCACAGGTTGTCTAATCCTATTCCCACACCAAAACACAACAAATATGAACTGGGCTAAATAGCGATAAGCAGACATAGGAATTCAGGGGGCAAAATTTTATGACAGGTAGGGAGTTCCTATATCGATAAACTCAATTATCGATGCTATTTCTATATACTAGTGATCGCCCCCAGCATTGTATGTACTTTAGTACAAAGTATGAAGTTCACACAGCATATTTAAAAAAATCCCTATCACCTCCTCAGAAATTGAAAAGTCATTTAGCCACCTGAAATAGATTTATCAGCCAAGACGTTTAACGTTCTAAAATTTGGAACAAATTCTGATCTCTTATTCTCACATTTAGTAGATGGGACCGTAATAAAGAAAAAAAAATAGAAGAGAAAAAATTCAAAAATCGTTTTGAGAAAAGAGAAGAGAATTACGTTATTATCTTGTTTAACTTTTATACTTTATAAAACAAAAATTTTACGAACAAAACTTGGAGTGAACACTATTAATTATATAGAATAAGCAGTCAAGCATCGATAATTCAGTTTATCGATATAGGAACTCTCTAGCTGTCATAAAATTTTGCCCCCTGGTTTCCTATGTCTGGCGATGCATAACGCTAACGTAAACGATTTTCGAAAACTGTTGTCGAAAACGGAATGGAATTGACATAAACGTTCGACACGACTTTCCAGCGGCTTGCGTCAATCATATACAGGGTGACTTCTGAGTCGTGAACCGAAATTATGGTTTCTAACGCTGCATTTCAAGACGAATTCAGTGCATGAACTCCAAAAACCAACAATTACCGTGTGGTCACCCTATTCTACCAGATAAGGTAATAGTAGCTAGTATTAGTCTGACAGTTCAACGTAAGAAGTAGGGTAACCATGACACTTAATTAATAAAAATATTAAAAAATATAACATTTACAGATTTTTGCATAGTGTTACGTACGAGTGCTACGGTAAAGAGCCAGAATAACATACTCCTATTTGGGTTCACGACTTAGGAGTCCCTGGGGACCCTGTATATTTTTGATAATGGTAACGTTCTCGCAATGCATCTTGTCTATTGCAAAAGAAGTAAGAATGCGATTTTATTGATGATTTACCCAATGTAAATGTACAATTCTTCCAGCTACTCGTTGCACATAAATCAACGAGTGATTTATCAATCCCTCTACATTGTTTTGTGTTCAGGGAACCCTAAAACCGCCCTTTACCCTATAGTTGTTCCAGGTGGTTTTATAAAATTTTCGCACGAGGCCCGAGCCGCGTTTGTAATGTTCCCGGCGGAATTCCCACCGAGAATAAGCAATTTGGGTGAAAAAGGAATCGTCGATTGCTGGGTTTGGTAACGAAAACGTTTGGATAACGTTTTATAGGGCAAAACTCAGGCCAGTTCAGAGTTTATTCGATTAATTTTTGAACCTTTTTAAAAAGGTTGACGCTATGTCAATGACAAAAGACGTCACTCATACGCTAATTCAAGCTTAAAATCAGAGCTTATTTCAACCTTGGGTCATAGACACTTAGGTATATTTTGCACTGTCAACTGTGATGGAAATATCCGTCTTTGGCTTTAAACCAGTCAAAAAGGTTAAATATTTATTTCAATATAAATGAAACGAATACAATCGACGACGCGCTGGCCTAGTTGGTAGTGGCCCTGCCTACAAAGCTAGCGGTCCTGGGTTCAAATCCCGGTAAGGGCACATGTTTGTGTGATGAGCGCGAATATTTGTTTCAGAGTCATGGATAATTTTTAGTATTTAAGTATATATTTCTCTATATAAGTATTTATATCGTTGTCTAGCACCCATAGCACAAGCCTAGAGCTTAGTTTGGGACTAGATTAATTGGTGTAACATTGTCCCCTGATATTTATTTATTTCATTTATTTAATAGCGGGGCTAACGTAGAAGTAATAAATATTTTCAAATAACTACTGTTTTACTAAAACGCGGTCCGTTTTGGATTCCATTTCTAGGGTTCCGTACCCAAAGGGTGCCAAATCGACCCTTATTACTCAGCCTTTATTGTTCATCCGTCCGTCCATCTACATAATACGTCTTTTAAAAAGCTGTTCCTTTTAAACCGTAATAGATGTTCGTATATGTTTGAAGAATATAATGTTACAACGGTTATGTATATAAGCCTCAAATTTGGTGTAATTATATTGCAGACCCTAAAGTAAAACAAAAATTAATAAAAAAATGCCCAAGTGCAAGTCAGTCAGCATGAAACCCTCGGTGCGCAAGTCCGACTCGTACTTGACGGGTATTTTCAATGTTTTTTTCATTACAAAATAAGCAAGTTTTTGTTTTTCTTGTTTAATCATCTTTCTTGCTAAAAACATAACAAACTCTGTGAACAGAGCTTACCTCTGAAATTGTCTGTCCACTTCATCTTCGTCGATGTTAAGTGCCACTAGGACGCCATTTTGCAATTCCCGCTTGTAAAATTAAAACATAACGTAATAACACTACAGTTTGCAGAGAAAATGATGAAATCCTATTTGTTGGAAACTCGCCGTAGTATACGAGAGATAGGGATGTGACAGGAATTATCCGATGACCAAATATTTATGAAAAACATTTTTGGACAAATCTTTGATTAGTTTAGCAAACGCGGGAAACGTTGTGGGACTCTACCAAGACCTAAAATTCAGAAATCTCTTTAAGTAAAGGTTTCACTAGTGTATGCCAGCTTTTTCTGTAGTCAAAATTTTTTCAGTCATGCACTCACTTACTTACTATTTTAGTATTTTGTAAAATTAAATATTAAGATGGGACTTTATAATTTGGAAACTTTACCGACCAACTAAGTTACTCATAGCCTAAGGATAAAGTAAGTTTTTTTAAACATAATATAAGTACCTATGTATGAAAATCGTGTTAGTTTACATTTTTTATTGTCATCGACGGGCAAACAGGCAGATATCCCACCTGATGGGAAGTGGTCACCGCCGCCTATAGACATTTGCAACGCCAGAGGCGTCACCAATGCGTTGCAAATCTCGAAGAAATTTAATGACACCCTTTTTAAAAAGCCCCATATTGTAGCGCATTGGGAAAGTGTCAGCAGGAAGCTCATTACTTATTTATTTATTACATACATAATCTCACGCCTTCGTTCCCAGAGTGAGTTAGGCAGAGCTACAGAATTACAAACATCTCTAAAAACTTGTTAATAATTCTATAACCACAATTTGCACAATTAGGCTAAGATGTTTACCAGCGTATTAGTGACAGGTTGCAAGCCCATCGCCTAACAGTACTACAAGCCTTTATTCCCTTAGTCGTCTCTTACGACATCCACGGGAAGACATGGAGTGGCACTATTCTAACTCGGCAACCACACGAGGGACTCGGCAACCACACGAGGTTGTATTTATTTATTTATCATGACAATTTTAAATAATAAAGTAGGTAATCTCTACCACCCAATAAAATATTTATCATCAACATGCACTTATTAATGCTGCTTAATTATTCATTTTTATATACAACACCTCACAACCCGTCCAATTATTCGGCTAAATTATTCGGCCACATTTGCACCTCTAGCGCAGAGACAACAGAGTTCGGTGCACACATTCGTCTCGGCGAGTTATGACGCGTCCCCATTACGGCTATCTGAATTATACCACGTCCCCGGGCGCACACGGGCGCGTATTATTTGAGTGCATGCTGCGTTTAAATGCTTTTAAGTATATTTTAATGAGTGTTTATACAACTGCGATGCATTTAAGTGTGGTCTTTATTTGAAATACTAATGTTCTAATTCTAATGCATCGTTAGTCAAAGCCTTTTCTGTCTAAATTTAATGTTTTTATGACACTAACCTAAATTAACCGCCGATAAGATGGAAAATTTAAAAGTTGTCTAATTTAGCTGAAAACTAGTTTAAAATAAAATATTTTGCTGTAGAATTTTGTGTCAATAAATAAATAAATAAATGAAAATAATATTTACAGAATTCATCATTAAAACAATTAAAAATTAGAACTAAACGTATTTAAATTAAAATTAAACTAAACTATTCAAATATTAAAGATAAAAATAATAATCACCACTATAAAAATAACACCCCCTCTAGCAGGTCCGCTCGCGGCATGGTCCCTATGACACTGGCTGCATTGCCTCTCTGGATAGCTAGCCCAATCCTTTGGGAGAGGTAAGCACCAGCTCTAGGATCTCCGGAGGATTCTATGAGCCGGGATGACAGGGCCTTAATAAAGCTTTTCATATCAGCTGACCAAGGTCCCATGGTCTCCACTGCAAGCGCTACAAATTCGTAATTATTTAATAATGACGAATATTTGCGGCGCTTGAGGGTTTGGGCCTGATAGGCTGCTGCACCGGCCCCATTACGGGTTGACTGGATGTGGGAAAGGGCGAATGTGGCAACACACGTCGCGTCCCACACCATTGCCCTACCCAGTTTCCACGGCACCAATGTAGCTCCGTCTGGTCGCTTGCCGTCGACTCTATGCCAACCTGCTGGTTCCAGGACAGCTGGTATAGAGGCAGTGGCAAGCGAACGACGGATCAGATCATTAATTGTGCCGTGACGGTACAAACAGCCGGCACTTCTGAAGCATGAAAGGCCATGTCATCCCAGCTCACTTACTTCCTTCCCGCTCGCGCAAGTATGAGGTTCACAGAGTCTAGCCCCAAGCCGCAAGCTTATTGCTATGCGCAAGCTGCTTGGGTCCAAGACTGTGCCTATATTGCGGGAAGGAAGAGCGTGGAGCCAGTGACCTGATTCGCCTGCTGAGACAGCGAGGAGACAAGCGCGATCTGAACCGTCCCGACTATTTTCTATGAGAGATGCATGAATTGAAATGATGCGAGGTGTATCCCATGCTCTCTGGATATGCTTCTTGACAGGCATATCCACTCACGGACACAAAAAAAGTATTAATATATATATATATATATATATTCAGGATATAACAGGGTTTTAAGTGACTATCGATAACCAATGAGATAACGCGGCTTACTACGAGTACAATGAAAACAAATACTTAAGCTACAGGTCGATAAAAAAAAGAACGGATTTGTATGATTTGATATAAAGTTATTAAACTCTATGTTTTGACACTAGTTTTGAAGTAAAAATCACTGTAATGTTATAAATGTAATATCAAAATGTATCTAGTTCCTTAATGTTTCTGTTTTTTTAAGTGAAATAATAATAAAAAATCACATTAAAATGAGCTAGACTATGAAATTTGTAGCTGAAAACGCTTTACAAAACCCTCCCAGTTTGTTGTTTAATCTTTCAATAAGCTCTTGTCAATTTCGCTACCTATTGCTGTCGTAATGGTTAATTTTTCCCACCGATTCCCAACAAAAAGTATTGCATTCCTTAACCATCGAAGTCCAACAGTCCACCACAAAATTCTAACGAAACCAATCACAAATTTTTGATTCCCGAAACGCAACGTTCCTTTTCTCAAGCACCTCCCGTATATTTTACACTGACAGGTACTGGCTCCCGTAAAATCTTGTTTTGTTTCCCTTCATGCATATTCAGGGAATTATCAGCTGTGTGCTACTGGACGAGCATGTGTGTGTGTACGTCACCGGCGTAAAACGAGGGTTCAGTGCGCGTGTGTGTGAAGACCGGTACCGAGAAATTATAATTCGTCTGTTTGTTTGAGTAGGTGATATTTTTAAATTTGGATAACTGGTTTTAACTGGAAATGTTCTTTGAACTATACTCGTACAATGAAATTAGTACGTAAGCAACCATGCTGTTTTCTACTTTAACCTCCAAGTTGGTCGAGGAGCTCAATGATATGGGTCTATAATAACTGACATAATTATTTATAGTCATATTGTGCTTTAAGTTATAATCATCGCAAGTCAAAACGTGTTTTTTTTAAGAAACTGTTACTGTTTCATGATTTTTATAAATCAAACCTAACCTAACCTAGCCTTGTCTACACGTTAGATATTTCAGAACTTCTGAAACATTTACATTTTCAGCGATATAAAAAATTATGACTATCAAAAATTATGTCAACAATTACATTATGACCAATAAAATTATGGGAAACAAAAGGCTCCCCAATGATATACAATAGCAGTCTAAATTGCCTCGCTTAAACCATTTCGGTTCAGTGGTTTAGGCCAGCTTGCACGTAAATGTTAATCCCAGGTTAACTCTAGGTTAACAGGTTAAAGCCCGCTTGCACGTGAATGTTAACCCGGAGTTACATGGTTAACAGATTAATTTGTTAAAATTGACAGTTCTCATATGAATCTCACATTCGCGAATAATTTGACCTGGGGTTAACCTAGGGTTAAATTTACGTGCAAGCGGGCCTTAGGCTGTGTGTTATCTATAGTCATTCAGTCAGTACTCTGTAGATATCGACTTACATTTTGTTCATTACACTAATTAAATCTTTTTTATTCAGGACAACTTGAAAACATAATTTCCATAACACATTCAAAGGTTTGAATTTAGTGCTTCTCTCCAGAGAACTTTCAAAATACACGCTAATTCCCTTGATGCAATGAGTTTTAACTCCTGCGATGTATGTAAATCTTAAGAGCTCAGAATAGGGTCTGGAATCGCTTGTTTAAACCGCAATGGGCAATAAATGCAAGCGCCGTTTCTCTTAATTAGCAAATCTTGCATCTGAATGAAGGTTGAAACGTTTTGATAGCGTAATTTGATTTTATAATTTAATTGGTGGGTAGAGAGTTCGCTTTTGTGTAGAATTTTAATTTTGTGACATAATTTTGGGTTTAAATATCGTGAAATATCATGTTTATTTAATCAATAATACGTAGATGATTATTTACCTATTTCTATTTTGACGGCAATATCTGCACTAAAGATGGGTCAGTACAATTGGGTTATCCCATAATTTTGTTGATTCAAAAACCATTTCGAGAAAAAGGGTTGTAGAACCATTCCCTGTCATCAGATTATTTTACAAAATTAGTATTAAATAGTTATTTCTAATTTATTATCTGACATTATTTGACCTGTAATGTAGTGACGTCACGATCTTCATTGGTACGTTGTGTCTAATCTGTGATCAACCATAGTACTGCATATAATATGAGTCCGAAATGCTGTAATATGTAAATAATGCATATCGAATTTAGTTTTATCCATTTCTGTTTTATTTTAACGCTTATTAAAATTAAGACAATTTCTGTAGTAGTCGCATAATTATATTACTCAAAAGTCCAAGCATATCCAAAGGCCTTCATTCATCTTATTTCGTTTATAATGATTGATAAAATGAAAATAAATTACTGATAAGTTCTTAAATAGAACCAAATAAATCGAACATTCTGTCGAAGATAAAGTAATATTCGGTGCATTTTCAGAACGAAATTACATGAACCGTAACCCTGTATTGTTTTGTGTTTGCCATGCATTTGTACTATGTATGTACCTCTACATGCTTACAAACACGTATGTAAATGTGTGATATCGCCTCAAACTTCGCAACGCGCCATCAGCGCCATCTAGTAGAAGTTTCGGGAAGCTCGCCAACAAATCTCAATTTGATTTATGCTTTCGCGAAGATCATACGTGACTCGATTCTGTCTGTCAATAAATAATAAGAATGGGGAAAAGACAGGGGCGTCAAAACTTGATGTTGTGGTGGAATATGATTGGCTTTGCTTTACGAGCTGACAATGTGATTGAAGTTGACGTGTCATATTCCGTTGTTGCATTGTGAGCGGGTAATATTTACGTTACCACATTAATAAGTACCTGGATTCTAATTGAATGTTATTATTACTGCAAAACCTGAAATCATCTTTTTTTTTTGTAAAAATTGTGGTTCCAGAATAAATTTTCAACAAATTTTTAGAGTTGTTGGTAATTCTGTAGCTCTGTCTACCCCACTCTGGGAATGAAGGTGTGAAGATACGTATGTATGATTTTGTGTTTAAAATTTTAGCATTATAGCGACGAGAAACTTCCCAAATTATAAAACTTTCTTATTATAAATTTTCGATTTCAAGAATATATATAAATGCAACGAGAACATCATCAACGGTCTCAAATATTTCCGAGAACTTTCTGAGTTAATTTTTGAGAACACTACTAAATTTTTTGGTATATTCTGCAACTTACACATTAGGTACTAATGTCAACCACACCTTATGTGATTCATTAATTCAACATTATATTCCAAGGCTCTATTCTACTCGCTAAAACTTAATTGCTTTTGACATGTGATAACATATCAAAAGCATTGTCAACGTTATGATAGCTCTTATTTACTTGACAGCAATAGTGGCCATATTAAAAACAACAAGATAACATGTCAAAAACAATAAGCTTTTAACGATTAGTAATAAATTTTAATAAGCCAGGCCATGCGTCAATACATAGGTAATACAAACAGATCAGATTGAGTGAATTGAACTTGTCTTCCACGGTTAGTTCTAGATTAAATCGGATCTCGTCCACGTCTGACTTTGTCCAGGCGTAAACTTCGACCGCGAGGAACCCATCCTAGTTCTCTCTATCGATAATTCACTTTGTTTTCAGCCGTGCGATTGCTTCCCGGATTTATTGTGTGGGATAGATCGTGTTTGATTTACAAGTATTATAGCTATGTTGAAATGTAAATCACTAGATATTACTTACATGTAAATAAATACATTTATTAGTTACTCCGTAACCACGTTCTTTTGAAGATAGAGCATGGTACAGTCAAAGACTTAGTGACCCTAGGTCCAAAGTCAATCTGACATTCTACAACAATAAGGTTGAGTTTCTTATAAGTTACAAATGACTTGGCATCTCTAATGACATGACGATTTCAAGATTTTTTTTAAATGGTTCAAAAATTAACATTTGTAACCTTACCTGCTATTAAATTACTCTTTTTATATGTATTATCAATTTAATTTACATCGTCAATAATTCTACGAAAAAAAATATTACAGAGGGTTCTCCTATGGAAGCCCTAATCGTCATTTGTCCTAATGCATCGTTTGTCCGAATTTTCATTTATCCTAATGCCATTTCCGCTTAAATTTAAAAACTGTTTAGTGTTGTTATAATACAACCCTAACCTAACCAAACCAAAGATATAATTGGAAAACTTAAAAAGATCTGAAAACCAGTTTAGGGCAAATGAAAATTTGGGCAAACGATGCGTTAGGACAAAGTTTGTTAGGGATTGTGGCCCGGAAAAAAGTAGCAGTACATAATATGGAATATGTTTTATTATGTTGTACCTAATTTTTAAGCAGTGCATTTGTTATAGTAATCTGTAGATACTATTCAATAAAATAAAAAAATAACAATCGTAAAATGAACGGGCGATTTCAAGTTTTCGCCTTTTATATTACATCTCACCTAAAGCTTTTTGAACAGCGTCTTCTGGAGAATTTATGAGGTGTTTGTCATAAACATAGTTTTTCCTTTAAGTTTGAAGGACTACACCTTATTAAAATTGTCTTTTGATCAATAGTTAACTTTTTTGACTTGACTTCACTTTGAGGTAGTTACATAGAATTTTGACATTGGTGTATTTACCATTTTTATGGAAATTTGTCTCCCATAGAAAAACCTCTGTCAGAGGTTAGATTGGAGAGACTTCCTTACTACCCAAAGTAAAATAAAATCCAGTTTATTAGTATAACTCATCCATAACCCTGCCTCGTGTGGATGCCGAGTTAGAATAGTGCCACTCCATGGCTTCCCGTGGATGTCGTAAGAGACGACTAAGGGAATAAAGGCTTGTAGTACTGTTAGGCGATGGGCTTGCAACCTGTCACTAATACGCTGGTAAACATCTTAGCCTAATTGTGCAAATTGTGGTTATAGAATTATCAACAAGTTTTTAGAGATGTTTGTAATTCTGTAGCTCTGCCTACCCCTCTGGGAACGAAGGCGTGAGATTATGTATGTATATACTTATCCATAAGATTATATTCCTAAAAGCATGAAACAAGTTGTGAAAATGGAAATTCAATTATGGCATGGTAGAAAACGGCAAGCGAAGATTGTCAAATTGTGTTGCTCAAAAAGTTATAAAGTACCTTCAATAAATATTAAGAAAACTTAAAGAATCTCATACATTTCAATATGATTGTATTTATTTCTTTCATATCATATTCTTTTATTTCGTAGTATGATATCTACAGATAACTAAAAAAAAACTACTTCAAATTTAGCAATAAATAAAAAAATATACCAGATAACTCATTGATACTTTTTTACTGAACCACTCCTTACTTAATCGTAACATCAGAATAAATCTCCTATCGTTAGTTGAAATAAAAAAACGACGTCAATAGACTATAATGAGAAAAGCAAATGAAAGAAAGAGCACAGCAAATTACGGGTTGGTTGCAATTCCTGGTTTTGTATCATTGGAAAATAAAAGGAATTGCTTTCCTGGTAAAGTCGCATTTCCAATGTAAGCAATGGAGTAATCACTGAAATAACCTTTTCACTTCTCATACTCGTAAAGTTCTTCTTTATGCTGGGTATAGGCTGCCTAAAATCGCATTCTCTGCCCTAGTGCATAAAGTGTTATCGTCATCAAGACTAAAACAATTAAGCCCTACAGCCAGACAGACGAGGTGACTACATTAAATAAACTTGTTACTTTAATTTGTTTGCTATCTATGTGCATCTAACAAAAAAGAAATTTAAAACTATTAAAAACAAGTATAATTAATAAAAACATGATTTTGTAATGTTGACGTATGACTTGGCAATATTGCGTTCGACCTAAGTAAAAAATCTCATGCAGAAAATAAAAAATAAAAAATACACTGGTCGGAAAGAGGTTTTTGTGTACCTATAGTTTTGGACTATTAATTAGGTAGTTGCTAGTTATTAATGCTCACTCCTAACACACTAATAGAAAAAATGCAAAAGAACTTATTGAAAAGACATTGCTGCCTAAATCAAAGAAAATTTACTTTAAACGTATAAATATTTTCAAAGTCCGGGGAAGCTGCAAACAACTCAATACATTCTCATTCATGTAAGTTTTTTACATTATCACTATTTTATTCCAGTGAAAAGCAGAGTGTATAACTCGGTCTTAAAACCTATTTTATCCCCGACTTAATTATCCTACCTCGCCTACCCGGCTCGGATGGATACCATAAGTCTTGGATAAAATGTTTTTTTTTATGCCCTTGTTGTACAATCTACTATTTTTTCTAATTCAAATTCAAATTTCATTTATTTCAAGCAATTAAAGGCTCATTTATTACTAGATACATTATTTGCAAAAAACATAAGACTAAATATAGAACAATTATTTGTAACGATGTTGTAGTGTAAATGTAAATGCACTAAATATACGTACATGTACATTACAACATCACACACTATCCCACGCCAGTCTTAACATGCCTGTCGCAGCAATGCATGATATATGGACAGTCGAGCCTGTCCGCAATCATCGCCAGGACGGCGTTGGCGCTGGCTCGCACCCGCCGCACCAGAGCCGCAGCGCGCATGCGCATAGTGCTCTGGAAGCACGGTGTGCGCGCCTCCGCGAACATGCCCGAGGCACTGCAGTAGCGAGCATTTTAGGGCCCCGTATCTAAATAGCAAGAAGGTGTTTTTTGTTAAAATTTGGTATTTTTATATAACAATACAATACAAATTAAATATTCTTTATAAATCCAAAAGACTACTTTTTTTTGTTACAAAGTGAGTGAATGGTAACATAGAGGTTGCGTCTTAAATATTCTTATTTCAATAAATTTTCCAAAAGTGCATGTTAATAATAATTTATAATATGTTCTCGAACTTCCCAAAAGTGAGGTTAAAAACCAAGCTCATGTCACTATTAATAAATACAATAATTTTGTAACTATATTTATATCGTTTATTGCGCAACATTTTAATACAACATATTGATCATAATTAAAATATAATGGATGAATGCGCAAAACAACTGTTTACGAGGAGCAACTTTATCAACGGGGATCTTCCCGCTGCGATTTACCTACAGCGCGGCAGTTTTGAACGAGATACTTTAAATATATTACCCAATAACTAAATAAATTTCAAGAGTTCCTAGTAGTTTAAATAATATATCCTGTTGGGTTATTGTAGGGTACCTAGGTTAGTTTAGGTTAGCACGTATGGCACACGTTTAAAACACGTTAACTTTCAACTATGAACTGACATAATTTGTATTCCACATAATATACATGATACAAGAGATCATAGATGGCGCCACAATTGCTATAGTTTGATATATCAGTGTTGCTTTATAAAATATAAACCTACACATATCAAAATAACAACCAATTAATGAGTGCTCGATGTGACTTGCCCAGTTCTTGGAAAAACAAATTATAACTTTCTTAAGCCCTTTATAATAACTATAGGTAACATTCAATTAATAAGTCATCAACAACAGCTGTGTTATATTGGTTAGTTAAGTTACAATATCGTTACTTATTTAACGACGTGCCGTACTTTGTAAACGACGTTCGCAGTTAAACTTATCCAGTTAAGTTACTATGTCTGCGGTTAAATATAATTTTACCCTACACAAGATCTCTTAACGCGCCGCGTACTTTAATTAGTTTTTGTTGCGACTATAAACCTAGTTCAGACTTTCTACTTACAGAATACCTACATACATTTTACGTTATACAATAGTACATTATTGCCTAGGCATGGAAGTAGGCAATTACGGGCCGAGTATTGTTTTAAACGGACGAGCTTGCAAGTTGTTCCTGCCGAGGCAAATATAGTGCTTTTCTCAAAAATCGCAAGATTTTTTTCGTGTTGGAGTAAAATCTTCATCGCTTGAACTCATTTTTTTAATTGTATACAAACAAACTTCATGTGAGAAAACTATCACTCTTTACCGCCTTTTTGTTTATGACAAGGAGAATCGCAAGCTTTGTTTTTTTTTAAAACATAAGCTATTCCAGACACAGATAAAAAAGTTATGTTTCGAATAAAATTTGGATGTATAAGACTTGTGCCCTCATTTTATTATGGGCTTTTTCACTTTTTAAAAAGTTACAAGCTAGATAGTAATGGAATTTGTATGCAACATTGCGGGCTTGTGTAGCGAGCACGCAATGTTTTTTTTTTAATTTGGGATCTGTCAGTAAACTATGTCCTTCGCGTCTCAATATGTAGATAGTAATGTCAACATTTCCAAACATTTTTTAGAAAAGTTTTTTTTGCTTTTAATAAGCATAATGAGTTCATTATTATGCAGAAAGTCGAATAGTTTCCCTCTTACTACAAAGTACTAGATTTTGCTTGAATGAAGCATTTGGTCGACTCTGACCTTGAGAGGAGTTGTTTCTTAGGTAACCTATACACAGCAGGAATGATTTATAATTAATCAATATAAATAAATGATTTTAATCAACTTTAAAAAAGGAAGAATTTCCTGTAAATATGTTTTATTTTAGGGTTCCATATCCAAAGTAGCCAATGTAAAATAAATAATAAATAAATATCAAGGGACCATCTCACACAAATTGACCTAGTCCCAAACTAAGCTCTAGGCTTGTACTATAGGTACTAGACAACGATATAAATACTTATATAGAGAAATATAAACTTAAATACATAGAAAACATCCAAGACTCAGAAACAAATACTCGTGCTCATCACACAAATATCTGCCCTTACCGGGATTTGAACCCAGAACCGCTAGCTTCATATGCAGGGTCACTACCAACTAGGCCAGCGCGTCGTCATGTGACCCAATTATTAATTCTCTCCTATTGTTCAGTGTCTGATTGGATATTAGTTTTTCATAATTATATCTCAATTGTTCAGAGATTAACTGGAAGGGATCCCATAAAGAGATAAGTTTGCTTTTGTATATTCTTGCTGTTTTTATGTCTATTTTTATAATTGTCTTGTTTGTACAATAATGGTGTTTACATACATAAAATATAACAACCAAGAATAAAAATAAAATACAGTTACAAATTAAATCCTATTCAATAAACGTGTATTTTACTCGATCTTAGGGCGCGTACACATAGAACGTCCGTTTTTACAGGATCCGTTTTAACGGATCTTTTCACCTTGTAATCTTCTTTTTTATTGGATCCAGAATACTGTTTTTGGGTGTGAACTCGCTCATACAACTACATACGCCATCAAATAACGGACCTGTAAAACGGATCGCTATGTGTACGCGCCCTTATTCGAAATCGCTGCGGTATGGAACTCTTCTTGTTCGATTCCGACTCGCACTTTGCCAGTTTCTTAACACAAATAATGTTCCTCAGATTTAAACTTAAGGTTTTAAACCTACCCAACCTAACTAATCCGTTCAAAACCTTATTAAGACTTAAGTATGCGATTTAATTAAACTATTGGGTAACAGTATCTTTTCTTCAACGATGAGCTCCTAACATAAATGTTTCCTTTTAAATAATTCGAAGAAGAGGCTAAGGCACTGCATTAAATGACATTGCACTAAAATGTAACTGGCACCCCCTTCCCCACCCCTCGTTTAATTTCCCCACCCCCTTTGGCGCGTTCCCAGATGGATTTTCGCTGATTGTCGGTTTGGGATGCAAGAGGGCCCCCCATTTTCATGAATAGCAAAAAAACTGCAGTGTCACGATGGTAAGGTAGAAGACGTCGAGAATTTTTTACATATTTGTGAAGAAATAAGGTTTTTTTACAATAAATTCATAGTTCATATCTAATGTAGGTACATATCAGGCAAAATTTTCATGTTTATTATTAAAACGCCAGGTCTCATTCTTATTGCTATAAAAAAATATAATAGACGACTTAAAATAAAAGTAAAAAAAGACTTAAGTTGCCTATGTAATAATAGGATCTTGTTGGGTTCCTGAGGCCAGCGTGAGGGTGTAGGAGCAAGTAATAACACTCGTTATGTATGATTGAAGACACTCTTTATTAGTGGGTTATGTTAGGTTGACGCTGAGACAAGCAATATACGTTTATGTTAAAGTAAAACATTGTGTTACTGTACAACACTGAAAGTGGCCAATCGCCATACTTCACCTAAATATACAACATAAACCTTTAGATTCGAGATGCTACCTCAATATTCGAGAATTTTTGACACATTTGTGAAAAAACAAGGGTACCTCAATAAAATTGTCCTAAGATATACAAGTAGATACTTACCAAGTTTTCATTGTATCATTATAATTATAATAACTACTATGCTTAATAGAATAATGTGACTTAAGGCATGTTCAACTATTAACATTTACATGACTATAAAAATGCCACCCAAATAAATGCAAAACGATAGTTTACAGTGATGACTTACGGATCTGAGACGTGGGCGCTAACAATGGGCCTTATAAGGAAGCTCAAAGTCACTCAGAGGGCTATGGAGAGAGCTATGCTCGGGGTTTCTCTGCGTGATAGAATCAGAAATGATGATATCCGCAGTAGAACTAAGGTTACCGACATAGCCCGAAGAATAGCCAAACTTAAGTGGCAGTGGGCGGGGCACATTGCTCGCAGGTCTGATGGCCGATGGGGTCAGAAGGTTCTTGAGTGGCGTCCGCGGACCGGGAGATGAGCTGTAGGTAGGCCTCCAACAAGATGGAGTGACGACCTTGTAAAGATCGCGGGAACGCGGTGGATGCGAAAAGCACAAGACCGGTCTGAGTGGAGAGCCTTGGGGGAGGCCTATGTCCAGCAGTGGACGTCTTTCGGCTGACATAATGATGATGATGATGAGATTACATAAATAGTTTTGCTTTGTATTAATACCAAGCAATACAATTCTTACCAAGCATGGACAGTTACGTACTCAACATGTTAAACATACTAAGAACTTTGTCATTTTAATTGTTATTGTCACTGCCATGCTTGTCAACTGATGTTCAGTTCGAAGTTAATCATGACAAGGAAGGTGACAGTTGGAACTGGCATCCAATTTCATAGAAACACTATGACGTGTGTGCTTCATTTTGTTCCAAATCATTGCTTTTTAGGCGGCAACACTTAACCAAAGCCTACAACATATGCTTGGCAATCCTCTTAAATACTCCACCTAACGAGTACGGTGCATTAGTAGCTATAGACAAACAACCTGAGGGATACACTGAACCTCTGAAAAGCCAATTAGAGCAATGGCTACCGAAATAAGTAAGCAATGATGCCGCTCACTCTGAGCTCGGTGGTGGTTTAGTGCAGACTACTGAAATAAAGATGCGAATATAATTTAATTTGTAGACTTTGATTATGAGTGAGACGAAAATAATTATATGATACTGCACCGCTGAGATTATGAAAAAATCCGTGTATTTCGTTTTTTACCCTATTGGTGGCCTACCCTGAGTGGTTTTAGATATTTTTGCATAGAAAATTTTGAAATATATTTTCTTCTGAACTATAAACTCAATTACCGGCTCCCGTGTGGTTGCCAATTTAGAACAGTGCCACTCCATGCCTTCCCGTGGATGTCGGAAGACGCGACTAAGGGAATAAAGGCTTGTAATAGTTGTAATACTGTTAAGCGATGGGCTTGCAACCTATCATATGTGGTTACAGAATTATCAACATTTTTTAGAGTTGTTGGTAATTCTGTAGCTCGGCCTACCCCACTCTGGGAACTCACTCACGCCTTCAGTGTATACTAGTGTATGTAGAAACTTAATCAAAGTTTGTACAAGTGAAGTGCAGAAACACCATTGCCTTATTTCAATAATATTAAAATAAGCTTTTTCTATTGAATCCTTAAACACCCCTAAATAAAACGCGAAACATCTTTGAAACAAAGCGAATTCAAACTCGAAACTTGTTACGTATTTTAAAAGGACAAAATTATGTTTCAGAATTCGATTATAAAGCTCTTTTGAGCTAAAAAACGTATTACTCCCTCGCTTAGGAAGGTAACCTCGTTGGCCGGCGAGTGCGTTTAACCCGCTTGCTTTGACAGCCCTAAATTATGCAAATCTGCAAGCCCGACGGGATTATTAACGTGACAACCCTGCCCAAATATTGTTAGAACTAAAAATGTTCTGTGAAATTCGGGTTAAATTTGATTGCTTTTGACTTTACTCGTCTCTCATTCCTTTGACCTTTTTCTGTAAAGTAACTAAGTCACTGGAGCTGGGTTAGGTAACCGCAGGACCGGAAATTGGCGCAAGATAGGTATGTACCCTGCAGAAGTTTAATGTGGGCTAATGGGATGGATGGATAAATTTGAGTCACTGCTGGGCCTCTACTCAACTCAGTACAACCATATTGTCTTTGACGTGTTAAGGTAAGCGTCCAGATGTCGGTATCGTACGCATCAGACGCATCGCATCAAACGGATCGTAGTATTCTTTGTATAGAAAGTGACACAAATGCATCCACTGATCCGCACCGCACGGATCGCACAAATTTGCTCATCAGCAATGCCGGCGCCGATGATTCGAGAGGCAACTTTTGCGATGCGTGCCGATGACGTCATACGACGAAATCCGAATGAACTGGCATCGGCAATCCGATTGCTGGTAGTCGCATCGGCAAATCCGGTCGCTGCCGATACAGTGCGACGCATTGTGAAAAACTCATCCGTTCGATGCGATGCGTCCGAATGCGAACGATACCTACATGTTACCTTACCTTTATCGTATTTTTTTTTAACTCGGCCGCCGTTACTGTCAAGTAAATAAGAGCTATCGAAACGTTAATAAGATTTTTTTTATAGCCGGAAAAGGTAAACGAGCAGACGGGCCACATGATGGTCCCCCGTCTGTCCGCAGTCACCGTCGCCTATAAACATCAGCAATTCCAGGGGCGCAGCAAAGTTGTTGCCTTTCAGTTAATACTTTTTTTAAACCGCGATTAAAGGTTTATTGAATTGTCAATGTTGAATGTAAATCCATTTCGCATAAGATCTTGATTTTTTTTTATTGAGGCGCAGTAAGTATAACTTCAATTTTATCTAATGGATGTAGAGGTAGGTATGCTAAATAGAACTTCCCCTTTCAACGACTTAAATGTGGGTCACTTCATACCGTCATTTTGTAAAACTGACAAATTCGTTGTATATTCTATCACTTACTATACTCACAAAAGATGTATTTAAAAATAGGCGATTAATTATTTCAATTCCAGAACGGCGTAGTTTGGTTTGTACCGGTTTAATATTTAAGTAAAGCTAAAAAAATAAGTGTAATAAGTGTTTATATGAGCTATCACAGGCATCACCTTAGAATAATCAGAGTATAACTCGAACAATACAAAAATACTTCAAAATAAAACCGTCTTCAAAACCCACTAAACAGCGTGAAATAAATGTCCGTTCTCCTTGGAATTGTCTATTTGGTGCATGCATCTAATATTACGTAAACTGAATAATGCATGAAATATACTCAAGCCGGTGTTTCAAGTACACAATAGCATTGTAACCTAATTTTCGCTATCGCACGCCTCTCACTCCGACTACTCCGAGCCCGTTCTTTAGCTGTTTTGAATACGTCCTTCACAATTCTTTGTGACTATTAAAGGATGAAATGGCTAAGGAAATAAAGACCGCCAAACTAGAATTGGACTGGACTACTTCGACTAAGATTATAACCGAATAAGTCCCAAGAAACAGCAGCCAGAGACCAAAAAGATGATGGCAGAACGATTCAGATAAATTCAACCCATGCTGGCAATTGACTTATCTAAAGATGAATGATGAAAGTCGAGTAAGACCCTCTGCAGAGGAACACCTCTTAAATAGGCTGTTAGGATTACGTCTTAAGGACAGTTTTAAAACCTTACTTTTTTCATATACCAAGGCGCAACTTGGAATAATGCCTTAAGTTACCAGGTTTTTTGTAGAATATATACTTTGAAAACAAACTTTTACTTCGATTGAATAAGTAATTAAATGTACCTACTGTTCCGTGTGTTGTTTTTTTTTCGTGTTATATAAATTTTGTATTTCTATTGTATTGCATTGTTAACGTACTGTCATCGAAAAACTCGTGTGACGATTAGAGTCGACGCTCCCGTGTTTGCATTTAGTACTAGAATTTCCTACGAGTAGCACGTTGACATTGATGTTTATTCTTATCGTATAGATTAGTAAAGAGAATTATACGTAAATATATATGGAAACTTGAGACTGTCTTAGGAATTCGTACTGGAGATGGATTCCGTAAAAATATATAGGACAAGTTCCCAAATAGTACCTAAAGGCGATTCAAGTACAGTCAAAGACTTAAATTTGGTACCCACTGTAACTAACCTCCCTACACTCGGTCAACGTTTCCCAAATCCTGGTCAACGTGTACCAATTGTAACCTACCTACCTGCCTATCCTAAAGTTTTAACGAATAAAGCTTCTAAACCCTGATCTACGCAGAACTATTTATAAAGGCCCGGGCCAATACTCCTACTTTACAATCCTAGTCTCAGAGACACTAATAGTAGAAATACCTTTCCTTAGCCTGGATTTATATTTATTTATTTGATGATGATATTTTTAGTATCTAAAGTCCCTAATACTCTGCTCTACCTAACTATATTTCTCTACAATTTAAATTTCGTACTTAAACATTCTTAGTTCTTAATACTTTTAATATCTGTCAACCCTACATCTAACCAAATGTAATTTCTATGTCCTACCTATACTAGTCTAATATCTCTAAACCTAATTAGTTCAGTATAATTTACCTAACTCTCTTACTATCCCTACCAATCTATTATAATGTAAATTAGTTTTGGCACGTGATCGTCAAGTAATTTAAAAGAACCCATTAGTTGTATCCATAAGTAACCCTAAAATTCTTTAAGTCTTTGTTTTAATTCCTAACTTTACCTACCTAATACACCCTAGAAATATACCTAAATAATTACAACAATCTATTATTTATAATTTAGTTATCCTAACTGAATTAATGTTTCCTATCTAGTTGAAAGCCATCCTACTAAAAATATAATTCCTAAAGAAATTATTATTATGTTTCTATAGTATAACTTATGTGACCTAAGTCTAAAATAAAGCAGATCTAAGAATTTATGTTTTGTGGCCCCCGTAGGGAAGGAAGGCTCCACCATACGCCTTAGGATTGCTATCCCAGGACCTTAGTCCTCCTCAATAGACATCCACCATAGACAGGACAGTCTCCTTGCCAAATAAGTCCTATTAGTCAGTCAGTTGTATAGTAAAGGAAGATTTGGAATATGAGCATTCTTTACTCAAATATTCAGTAGATTATTTTATCCTTCATTAGAGTGATTTTCTCAAAATAATATATTTATATTATATTTATTAAAGTGACTCAAGATTGATATTGCTTAATTCACTTATAAGTCTTTATATGACTTGAGTTTTATATAACTATATGAGATGTTCAATTTCACCAAGTATCCATGTTTATCTTATATAGTAAACAGCGGGACACAGAAGTCATTTTGTCTTCAAGCTAGATTGAATCCTCATGTTAGTCAAGGATAGTAAAGAAAGTGATCAGACAATTCTCACTATTGTCACTCCAATATTTACTAGTATATTTGCTTTATATCTTATAAAATATTCACTCTGAAAAAGGACTTATCTCTTTAAGCTAACTATTGATATTCTAGATTTGCTTTATACTCATATAATACTCTCTATAGTATTTTGGTTAACTTATAGTATAGTTAACTTAGATGTTATTAAATAATTATTTTAATTAAGGACTTATTTCTGTCAGTTAACTATTGATGTTATAGTTTGGCATTATCTATTTTCTTATAAAGATCAAGTTTATATATTTTCCTCATGAATTACTATATCAAAATCAGTTTATTACTTAAGTATTTATTTATAGTTATATTTCTTTAGATCAGTTAATTACTAAAAGTTACTTTTACTTTCATAAGTTAACTATTAGTTAAATTTATACTTCAGTTTATTTATGAAGTTAAGGTAATTTAATTCCTATTTCCTATTATCCCTATCCAATGAAGATAACCTAACACTACTTTCAAGGCCTAAACTAAAAATCTAAACTATGGGCTTACCTCTCCCAGTAATTAGCTAAGTCCCTAGGTAAACTGTAAAGTTCAGCTGAGTCGGCTGATAAAAGCAACCTAACACTCGTGTTCTTGTCCCCCTCCATACTTTTGATGAGCCGCAGCTCTCAGGGATAGTATGAATAGGACGCCCTATTGTGTGGTTTAGTATATATAAATAATAATAAATTTATCGGGACCCATTCTCAACTCCAAAAAGGCTTCCATGGGTGCGCGCCGGCATGCCAACTATGTGGACCCCACTTGTTCCTCTAAGGCTGACATTGAGGATAAGTAGGCTTTGTTGTAAATATCTGTGCCGATTTAAAAGATATTTAGGCTTGCCCAAGGCTTCTTTTTGACTCTAATAGTTCCAAATCAGAGGCTCCGTTAGGCTTCCTCGGACTTGTCAGACACTTATTAGTGGTAGCCTGACCTCTCGCTCTGATACAATCAAGTGCTAATCTAGCTGAATTCAAAACACATTTCCCCACCATAGTATTAATTACCACTTAAGCCACAAATAATTAATGCAATGTATCAGACGCAAGCGATAACCAACCCAAAATTTCCTAAGGGAAGTACACAGAAAATAATGATTAGTTAAACAAACAATTAATATCACAAATAAGCAAATGAAACCTCATTATTACAACTCTGGCTATATGAACCAGAATTATCAACAACGAGAGAAAATAAATCCAACAAAGTTTAAACCTCACCAAGTTATTGATATAACCTGATACACTCAACGATTGTTATTGCGTTCTCCCTTCTATTTGATCTGTAACAGAAATAAAATTAATACATCCTAAACACTAGGTATTCGGTACCTAGACCTAAAGCTCCCGGTTCCTAAGCAAGAATTACTGTTATCTAATCCCCCTTGTAATATTTAGAATTTAAAATTATTGAATTAATTTAATTTTCCAACTAATAATTTAATTATCTAAAACGCAATACAATAAACTAGAATTATTGCGCGAATTCAAACAAATATTACTCTTAAAACAACCCCAGCGAGCAACACGTCCGTACGTGACAAGCGACAAAAGTCAAAAAGCCCCTTCCTCCACGCGTCATCGTATATAAAGCCACCTATCCTCTTCGGAGTCATTGGCGTCATCGGCGTCTTCGGCGTCTTCGGCGTCATTAGCCTCATTGGCTTCATTGCCGTCCTACAGAGCAGGCATGTGTCACTTTTTGGCAGCCATCTTTAAAATTGAATTTTGTATGCAAATGTTCTTACATTTTATTTTTAGCTTTATTTGATTATTTTAAACGACTACATATTAATTTTTAACATAACTGATAATAGATTAATGACTCTTTATTCTCAAATCTACTAATGTTTACTCATTGTTTACCAAACAAAGAAATATGTTATCATAAATAATTGATATATGTCTAACTTTTCATTTCTTTGTACAAGTCCATCTGGAATCGAACCCTGGACCAACAGCTACACTAACTAAGCCATTTAAAATTAATGAAATAATATTTCTTTATTCTCTTATCTAAATATCTTACTTCTTCTTAGCTATATAAACGATATTATTTTATTTATTATAAAACATTATTTATCTCCTTTGTTCTTTAGTTAAACTATTAGTCTCCTATAAATATAAATTTAATTATAAACATTCTAATTGATAATTTTGTTTGTTCTATAGCCATTTATTTCTATTACTTTTAAATTTCTTAAATGTAATATTGGAATTAACTGGACAGACATCGTTTGTTCCGTTACACCACCTTAGGTCCAAAGTCAATCTGACATTTTACAACAATAAGGTTGAGTTTCCTGCTAGTTACAAATGACTTGGCATCTCTAATGACATTGACGAGTTCAAGCATATGCTAGAACTACAGAAATACTTTGCAAAATTTGAACACTATTAGAAAGTAATCACTTAAAGCAAATAATCAAAATGAGTGTTCTCGTTAGCGCCGTATACCCATCACTGTACCCGTACACGGGTAACTTGACCGGCACTCGGTCTGATTACACGATCAGCAAACAGCTGCATTACGTGTTCAGGATAAATATTGGTATTTATTTGGCTTACAAATACATTGGTTCGAATAAAGCGATGATTGAACGGGTTTCGTTTAACGTGTTAGTAATTTTATGTATACGGCTTTGTTGTTAAACGTGAAATGTTTTTATCTAAGCAAGACGTAAACAAGACCCTTACGCAGAACCGTTACTGAGAACAAGAAAACTGGGTCTTTTGTTTTATCAACTTTTGGCAGCTGAATTTTATTTGATTCTTATTAGTAATATTACTTAGTTTTCGAATTAATATTCGAGTAAAATATAGTAAAGTTTTGAGAAACAAAAACGTTAAAATGAAAATGGGTGATTATTCGGCGTTTTAACGCCGTCATTATTGTCTTCGCATATTATTCAAGATAAACTTTATTTTCTTGTTTTTTTTAATGAAATGATACTACCACCGGGTCCGTTGATTTTGACATCAAAAGTTGCTGGTATTTATCATTATTTTCGTTCATTTATTAAAGACTAGCTGTTTCCGCGCCCACTTCGTTGGGAAATTTAAAAAAAATGGATTAATATATAGCCTATGACAGTCACAAATAACGTGGCTTTCTGTTGGTAAAACAATTTTCAAAATCGGTTCAGTAGATCCAGAGATTACCCCGTACAACGTCACAAACTTTAAATCTTTTTAATATTAATATATAGTAGTTAAAGTAATATAGTAATATATAGTATAGTATAGTACAGATAAAAATGACGGAGGTTGAAACACTCGAATATTCACCCAAATATTTCAAAATATAAACAGTCCCATTTACAGCAGGGATGATAAAATTTGTTTTATGAACAGAAGCATTGATAGCCATACTTGCTTGATAATAAGCTAAGTGAAATCCCAGTTACAAATGAAAGACCTCTCAGCGCCGTATATTATAAACTGGACTTGGCTAGTATATCCATCTCAAGGCACATCAAGGGAAAACATTGACATTTTCCCGCCATTTTCCATAAATTCATTTATAGTCATTTCATTTGCCATAAGGGTCACTGGCTATAATCTTCATTTGCCCTAATATCATATACCATAATAATTTTTGAGTGCCATAATACTCCAGTGTCATAATGTTCAACCTCCCTAATATTAGATACCATAATATTTACTTTCTATAAATTTTCATAGGTAATCCCTAATATTTTATGCCATAACAATAATTTGCTACAATTAGGAAAAAAGCAGATCCAGACTGTTTCAGTGTGTTCAGTGGTTATAATCTGGAATACGTACTATTATTACAATACCCTACCTATACTACCTTAAGGAAGGTCTCCTTTAGGTACGACGACGAGCGAAGCGAAAGGTTTTAGGTAGCACGGCGACCTTACAGCCGAACCGATTTTTTTTATAATACTATAGTTACGACACAAAAAAAAACAATTCTGTGTGTTACATGACAAAAAAATATTATGGCGCTTGAATTTTCAGGCATACGATTTTAGTACACTTGATAATATAGAAAATGAAATGTATGGAAAACTTATCGTTATGGAACTAAAAATTATGGCAAATGAATGGCATATGAATCGTTATGGAATATAAAATTATGGCAAATGACTTTCGGGCAAATGAGATTATTGGATATGAAATTCGGGGAAATGGCAGAGACCAAAATTATGATCTTGAGGCTGGCATTTATTATCTACCAATAGCTTTGTTATCTAGATCCCACATAACCAGTTTTCAAATTATTCGTCTAAACATAATTAGCGTCTCACAAACAGTTCAAAAGACATCCAATTAATTCGAAAGCATCTCAGTGATCAACACTTAGCGATTCGTCCGGACAAGTCGGTCCTCGACGCGAAACATTCCCTAATGATCCCGCGTCCTTTGAGCAGTGGCCCGGGAGATTTCGCGGGGATGACACGAGGGGCAAGAGGGGAACGCTCTCGTCTTGTCTTACTATGTCGCACGGAATTACGAGACTAGTTGGGTTTATATCAAAAGCGGTAAAGACATATCCTTTCGTGAACTAAATACATAAATAAATAATTATAAAAGGGACATGTTACATAAATTGATCTAGTTCCAAATTAAGCTTTAGAATGCTTGTGTTATGGGTACTAGGCAACGATAATATTAGTTTATGAGGCTGGTGCATAATAAGAGGCATTAAAGCAGGAGTGTGGTTTTAATAAGATCACACGAGTGTTTTAATGCTTAATTATTTATAGCTGCATACATAACTTTATCTACATGCATATCATAAGTTTTCTATAATATGTTCAGATATGGCCTGTATTTTTATTAAGTTAGTGTTACTGTTAACTTGTTTGAAGTACCAAAGCTTAAAAAAAAAACTACAGTATTACCGATACTTTAATGTTTAGGTACCGACACTTTAATGTAAACATTACGATGCACTATACTTTAATGTAAATATTAAGATGCAACCACAGATACAGGTTTCTTAATATAGGCGATTTGCTTATCGCTTCTGAACATATTGTTGGGAAGTTATGATATGGATTTAGTTAAAAATACTTAAATAGAGAAAATATACACTTAAATACATAGAAAACATCCAAGACTCGGACTTCTTATATAATAGGTCTCAATAACTGCCCACTTAAAATGTTATCATGTTGTTTAAACATATCACATATGGTCAGGTGGGGTAAGAGCGTCAACGGGGTAAGTAAGACAAAGCATATATTTTTTAGGGGATATTGTTAGTTAGACGATCTTGCCCCGTAGACGCACTTGCTCCGTCAGGTAGGGTAAGAGGATCAACAGGGTAAGTGCGACCAACCATTATTTTTTAAGAGATATTGTTGGTTACACGTACTTGCCCCGTGGACGCACTTGCCCCACTACCTTATTAATTTAATATATTTTTATAAAGTTTTTATTCTTTATCATTAATTGAGTCATACAATTTTAATCTGAACCTGATATTGAAGTCTTGCGTTTGCAAATACTAGGTGGTAGGACCTTGTGCAGGGTCCGTCCGGATTGCTACCACCACCTTATCCTGTACCCTATCGCCAAGCAGCATTGTTCACATTGTTCCAGTGTTGGGATGAGACAACTGGTGAAATTACTGTTCTTCTCTTAGTCCTTTGGGTCGGCAACGCATTTCGGTCTTAGGATTGCAATCTTCAGATTGTAGCTTTAAAAATGCAAAATATCTGTGGGTCACGGATCCCACTTACCATCAGGTGACCTGTGTGCTTGTATACCTTCACCATGTCATAAAAAAACGCGTTTGCTATTGTTACTGATGGTAGGGCCTGACGTTCCACATGGTTATTCCGAATCGTTACCACACATTTCTCTTTTAACCTACTACCAAACAGTTCGCATTGTGTTGTTCCGCTGTGGAGATAAGACAAAATACCTTCTGTTTTAATTAGAATAAATGACCGTTATTTTACAAATGTTTTGACATTAAATGAAGTTAAAATTTTAAAAGGAACTCATGTATCTTCTATAAGTAATAAATTGGTAGTGACCCTGCCTACGAAGCTAGCGGTCCCGGGCTCGATTCCCGGTACGGGCAAATATTTGTATGATGAGCACGAGTATTTGTTTCCGAGTCTTGTATGTTTTCTATGTAATTAAGTATTTATTTCTCTATATATGTAAATATTTATATCGTTGCCTAGAACCCATAGTACAAGCCTAGAGCTTAGTTTGGGACTAGGTCAATTTGGTGAGATCGTCCCTTGATATTATTTATTTAAAATAATAGAAAAAAAAATTACCCACTCTTAGTGCGCAAATTCCGAGTCGCACTTGACTGTTTTTTTACACGTGTTCGCTTCCCCCCCTTTCGACCCGACGGACGCTGTCAGAGCTCCGTCGGAGATAATTGCTGTTGTTGTTTATGGTAGTTTCCGCTTACCGTCCCTATTCGTTACCAATTAACATCCGGATACCTTTTTACTAGTAGCTAAAGGTTACTTATATTTATTTTTTGTTACTCTTTACTGTAGGACTGACTCTTTTTGCAATTTATACGGAAGTTTTTTATTAATGTAATTTGTGTAATTTAAACATATGCGTTTGTGCATACGCACCCATGCGTTTTACATATAAAAGTCAAACTTTAAAAGGTGCATTTATATCTTATATTATAGAAAGTTGTATATCTATAGGAAAAGATAGTCATATTTATTGACGTTAAGCGTAATTCCGTGGAAAAAAATACAATTAGATAATAATTTTGTTGTAAAACCCGATTTTTTCGACCTTCAGATTTCACACGAAAATAGTTACTTCAAAATGATAATCTACTAATAATTTGTACATGTACAAACACATTTTATAAAGTAAAGTGGGGTGCTCAATACTTTTGGCCAAGGCTGTACGTATAGCGTACTTAATGTCTAGTGGCATTCTCTAACAGTAGATCAAAATAACTATATGAAAAGCAAGCTTTAAAAACCCGACTGCATTTTTTATACTGTCGTATATACCTACATATGTTAATAATTGTCATTTGGCCATTGTTGTTATTTCAATTTTTACAGTTTAGGTATCCTATGACACTCTCGCTGCGAAGACAAATCCAATGATACCTCATTTGTCAAAATCGTCCAAGCCGTTTTTGCTGTCGCGGGGAACATAGAACTGGACATACATACATACATGACGGTGAAAAACATAACCCTCCTTTTGGGCTCCGCCGCAGTCGGCTAATATTCAAGCAATCGGAAATTCCCACACACACTGTTTTCATTTTAAATACGACCCAATTCAATTGATTGCTGGGTTCGCGATACTAAGCGGTGATATGGAAAACATTACCTTGTTAGCCCCTTGTTAATGCATTTATCATCAAAGTCGAACGTGAAATGCTTCTGCTGGAAATATTTAATGTTATTCATGAAATCACATCTCGTTATACACCAACATACATATCAAAATGTAGATAGAATATTCCTAATATAAATTGCTTTGAACGCATGTCAATAAGGCTGGATCAAACGTGTACCTACCAATCACTGAGAGCCTCCAGTATTTCGTCATTATAACCATTATGGCAACAGACCAAAAAGGAGTTCCATCCACACCAAGCTTATTACAAAATTTAAATTACTCTTCCATTATCCTTTTCTTTCTATTTCGTCATGTCTCTAGAGCAAGTGAGATAGAACCAACTGTTTCATTTCGGTGCAGCCTGGCTCGAAATGTGATGAGGGGCGATTTCATTCACTGCTTTGACTAGTTAGTCAAAGAGATCGGAAAAGGATTATAGCGGCATATTGAACGCTATAATCCTTTTCCGATCTCTTTGACTTTCATTCCGTGAGTGCTTCGGAGTTTCGTACTGATAAAAACAAAGGTCTACTTTTTTTATTAGTCATAGACTCCTACATAAGTAGCAATTTTACATACCACTATCTCCATTACTCCTTCCAGATAGACATCAATTCCAAAGGAAACTTTAAAAATTTCTGAGATAATAGGTATATTATGTCTTCATTTAGCACTTGAACTACTTGTGTTCCAAATTTTATTTAAACCTGGTCTTCTGCTTATTATTTATTATTCGTATTATTCGTTATTTTAGTAAAACTCTTTACAATTCATTTTTCAATATTATTTTTTGTAAACCTCCAACTGTGTACAATTTATTTTGTATAAATAATCAAGTCACGTAAATGTGTTTGATGGTCTTGACACGAAAGCTGAACAAAAATAAACAAACAAATGGCAGTTGTAATTTTATCTCACTTATTTGTTTTTTAACCTGATTTAAAATTGAAGATTTGATGGTGGAATCCATGAGGAATCGACGGAACTCTTCAAAATTTATAGGCACACCTATAGCGATTTTGGTATTTTTCATTGTAACTCGAGTATTTGGTCTTGGAAAGCACTATTTGATGAAGTGAAACTGATGATGAAGACCACAGATGGCCACCGGAATTCCTAAACGGTATATATTTTGAGGGTGGCGACAAGATATTTCGATTAAGATAGTTGAGCGACTATGACGAAACATATTTAGGTTTAAATATTAGTAATTGACTATGACTTTCCCACGGCGTTGCTTGCGGCGAGATTGAAATGTTCTATTGTTTCTTATTAATCGAGAAGTGGGAGAATAACAGCATAATTATGATCATTAAAAAGTATAAAATAAAAAATAAGTTTAAAAAAACAAAAACCCGCCTTCAAAAAGCAAAAAATAAATTCTTTAAAATGGTAGGTAAATAGGGACCGTCCAACTGAAGTCGGCGTCCAACAATATTTTAACCTAAAGCAGACTTCAGTTGGACTGACCTATTTACCTGCCATTTTAAAGAATTTATTTTTGCTTTTTGCAGGCGGGTTTTTGTTTTTTTTTATTTAGTGAAGTTATTCTATTTTTAAATGCTCTCTCCAGATACACCTCAATAATAAAATAATATGTTTACACGTGTACTTGACAGAACTGAATCAATTTCAATTTGATTACGCATCGACTTACATGGTAAGACATAATTAAATTACATTCAATAAGCAAGCGACCTTTAGAAATAACCACACGCCTCCATATTTCCCATTACTTCCTCAAAGGGCCATCAAACCCAAATGAATACAGTAACTAACAAAGAACCTAACTAATTTCACCCGCAAAGCCTTTAGTCCCCTAAATCACATAAACCCGGTTTCTCATTAAACTCAATGATAAAAATTTATGTCAAAAGTTAAGCGAGAGCTTATAAGGGCCTATTAAGTTTTGTTTTTGAGTTGCCGCTTATGGTAGCCTTTGCTAACGAGATCCTAACTTTGTTTTGCGTAACTTTGGGGTGTAATTGAGAATTTTAATATCTAATTTGGAAGGTGTTTTGGTCACTGTGGCGCTGGAAAGAGACGGAATATTCGTTTGCATGCATGAGTTCACCCTAAGAGCATAAAGGAGGGAACGTGGTTCCGTCGAAATGGAACAATTCTTTTGGAGAGTCGTTTTGCATATTTCTGATGCAAATGCTTCGAATGTAATCTCGACTTTCGACTGTAAAAACGTGTAGAAAGTGCCATAAATTGGAAAGCTTTGAGAACTATTAAGATTGTATTGATTATTGAGATTCAGCAATTATTCCCCTATTCATAAGCGCGCAATAGCTAAAGGACGCTTGAAATATGCTTCGTCCTTATCTATCATTATGACATTTCAATTTGACAGAAAGGGACATAGAACACTTTAACTAGAATAGATTTATTGTAATTCTAAAGTATATTAACATTTAAGAATTTAAATAAAATTGTTTTCTGATCTACGACAATCTATCATTTATTTGTAAATTATATGACTGTCCAAGAAGCAAGTTAAGTTACATTGTTTACCAAGGGATGAAACTGGCGCATTGCACCCGGGATATTTATGCTGCACAGAAGCCAGAAGTGCACCTATAGCTCGAGGGTGCAATTGATATTTTCAACTGAATTTTACTTTTCATTTCGCCTAAGAGGATGTAAACTAAAATAGGGTTACCTATCTTAAGTTCGAAAAACTTTTGTCCGCTGTTTCGTCCGAAAATCATTTTTCCCTGAAACCGTTTAACTTTCCTGGATTGTTATAAACCTAACCTAACCGACAGGAGTATAGGTCCTGTGTAGTTCTCTATAAACATTTCGAAAAGTTAATGGGTTCAGAGAAAAATGATTTTCGGGCAAACGAAACAGCGGACAAACGTTTTTCGAAACATCGATACCATAAAATGGTTTTTTACCGTCACTAATTTACTTTCTCTTACTAGTAATTATTGACATCATTCTTTATTCATCATGAGTGTCATTTTATTCTTGACACTAATATTAACTTGACAAACTATGCATTCTTGACTAAACTTACTAAATTATTAATGTAGGGAGCATTTTACTTACTTGACGATTATTTTATGAAATGTAGATCGTTGTGTTAGACTTTTTAACTTTAATAATGATTTAATGTACCTTTTTTATATTATGTATACCTATTACTACAAATTACATACCCTAAAGGCGAAATAATGAACTGTATTAACTAATTTTTAAGATCCATGTAACATTATTTCGAGCAATAAATTGATTTGATTTGATTTGATTTGATTAAGTGTAATATCTTAACCCTTAAACGGATTTTGTCCATCACTTAAATGCTCACCCTTCTAATTTCAACGAACTGTCGCATAGATTCAACACCAAGTGACATTAATTAGTTTATCTCTTTCCCACTTATGCATTAAGAATGATTATGCACGAGACGAGAACAAGACGCGAGCAAATGAAAAAAAAAAACAATTTAATCACTTGACAATTTGCATGATATTTTTCTTTTCTAACATTAATGTCTTACTGTAGTTATAGTTTAAAAAAAAACAACCACTGAAACGTAGAGAGATCATTTAAGGGTTAAATCTAAATAAAGTCTATTCCTCGAAATGATCCACAATATAATAATTTTGATACATTGTTAAAACAGGTGTATCCCAATTCAAGGCCTCCTTGAACAGAACTAAACTACCAATTTACCTGAAGCGGTGAGGAGCTACCCGACCGGTTGAGAGCGGTTTGTGTATCTTCCTCTAGGGCTTGAACTCGAGTGCAAGAGAATAGTTAATAGAGACACTATATAACTTCGGAGATCAAACAGCGGGACTATAGCAGCGAGCTGTGTCCGTTTTGAAGTTCGAGAAGTTCATGAATAGAAACGTGAGTTTTGTTCATTGTATCATTTATACCCTTTGTTTCCCATAATTTTATTGGTCATAATGTAATTGTTGACATAATTTTTGATAGTCATAATTTTTTATACCGCTGAAACTGTAAACTTTTCAGAAGTTACACAGACACAGACAAGGCTAGGTTAGGTAAGGTTTGATTTATAAAAATCCTGAAAAAGTAACAGTTTCTTTAAAAAAACACGTTATGACTTGCGATGATTATGACCTAAGACACATTATGACTAAAAATAATTATGTCAGTCAATATACATAGCCCCCATTTATACTTTTACACTGGGCTCTATTCTACGCGGTAAAAATTATATCGTATTTGATCTGTTATCGTATTGTCCACGTCTTGATAGCTCTTATTTACTTGACAGCAATGGCAACTGAGTTAAAAACAATGCCATAACAGATGACAGATGATATGGTCTTTACCGCCTAGAATAGAGACCATGTTCTGTTGAAACAAAAAAGGGAAAAATATTTTAATCATCAGATTTTGTTTAAGGCTCTCTCTCAAGGCTAAGTCTAAGGCTCTTTTTCTGAGATTGAAAAATAAAATAAAATATTTATCTGACTATCTAACCATGAACCAAAAAAACATGCCAGTACCATTTAAAACAAGAAATGATACTAAGAAAGTATTTCTTGTTATTAAATTTGCGACGTTATTTTTACTTATCTTTTACGAGTTATTCATATTCATAGATGCCACTTAAACATACGCGAATAGAAAGTTTTTCTTGGAACCAATCTATTAGTAACCATGGATGGCCGGTAAATATTATTCCAAACCTTTAAGCCAATTCAATATCATTTAACCTTCCATCAAGATTAAGGTAAGAGCTAACCATTACCTTTTCGTCAAAATTGGGAAATTCCCTACTTTAACCTAAATAGAGGTAGACCGCTACCGAAAATTTCCCTAGGGCATCTATTACTTATATTATAAATGCGAAAGTAACCTTTTATTTTGTTATCTTTCCGTTGAACAACTCCTCAACCGATCGACAGGGCTCTATTCCACTTGGTAAAACCCTATTGCCTTTGACATGTTATTGTATCGTTTTTAACTCGGCCTTCATTACTGTCAAGTCAATAAGAGCTATCGTAACGTTGATAATACGATACAGCGTCAATAACAATATTGTTTTACCGAGAAGAATAGAGGCATAGAGATACGAGTATCTTATAATAACGGACTTTTTACGCGGACGAAATCTTGGGCAAAGGGTTTATATTATACAGCCTTGGCCAAAGGTGTTGAGCACCAATGCGTTTTTCATAATTCGACGGTAAAAAGCGTAAACGCTGTAACCCGCAAAATCAAACTTTACACCAGAGCCAAAAAACTTTTGAAATTTTACAAAAAAAATCATATCTCTTTTTTTATTTGAGCGATCGGTGCCATTTTTATACTACATATGTATTTTCAAATTCCCTATTAGACCATATGCCTGTCGTGTACCAGAAGTGACTAGGTTTCTTTTTAGTGTCGGTTACAGCAACCTGACTTTTTTTTTCAATACGATAAAACGCTGTTAATGATTTTGTTAAATGTATGGAAAGGTAATAATCAGTGTGATTTCTAATAAGCGTAAGTGATGTAACCACCATTCTTTAAATGTTGAGAACTGCCTAAATTGATGTTATGCTGCAGTGCTTGCAGTTTAAAAAAATCATAATTGTATTCAATGACAGATGTCAAAAAAGGTTATTGATATTAAAACGACGTAAATATGAGATAACATTTATTAATCCTTTTTTTAAATGTTATCCTAAAGAATTAATTAATACGAATGTGTTTGTATGTGTATGTAAATATATTTTCAATCCTCCATTGCGTGCCTTCTCTGTTACCTCCACTATTTTCTTTAAAAAAATGTATATGTGTGCCTTATGGTTCACTAATGTTTGACCAAATCATCATTTGACAAACGTATCATTTTACAAAATTTCATTTCACAAAGAGATACTTCCCGCCGTATTATTTTCAAGTTTTTAGTGGTCGATATTCTAACCTAACCTAACCTATTTAATAAGCTGATTTAATCTGTGCAATATGTAATGGTTTAAGCACAAACACGTTTTTGCGAAATGAAAGTTTGTAAAATGATACGTTTGTCAAACGTACTTTTGGTCAAATGAACGGACCCCGTGCCTTATGGTTGGTGAATAAATGTAATTCTTCTTCTTCTTCTTCTTCTTCCATTAGATATAATAATAAAAATATATAATAAATAAAATATAAAAATATATACATGCTTATAAACATTTACAATACAAGTCTAGTTGAAAAAAAAGAAATAAATTTATTTTAACGATACTTATACATCGCTACAAACACTTCGTATAAAAGAAGTATATTATTATGATAAATTAAATATCACAAGTTAACTTACTCATGAAATAAAGTCAATTAAAATTAAAAACATCAATGTTTAACAAACTGAAAAGTTTAAGACACTATACTAGCGTTTCTTCAAACTAATAACTATTATCAAAGTATTGTTAAAATTCGTAAAGTAGTTTTAATCTATTATATAAAATGCTAAGCTGATTGTTGATATATATATCAACGCACAGCCCAGACCGGTGGACCTAGAGACTTGAAATTTTGCACATAGATACCTTACATAGTGTAGAGATCCACTAAGGAAGGATTTTTGGAAATTCCACCCCTAAGGGGGTAAAATGGGGGAAAAACGTTTGTATGAAAGTCCGTCAGTTTTGAAATTAGACGCTTCAAATTTTGCGTTTAGCTTGGCGATTGAATTTTAACTTATACGTGTCTCAGCGTTTATGATAATTTCAACCCCGAAGGGATGAAAAGGGGTAAAACGGATTGTTAATATATCAACGCACAGCCCAAACCTTAAGACCTAGAGACTTGACCTTTTGCACATAGATACCTTATATAGTGTAAAGATCCACTAAGGAAGGATTTTTGGAAATTCCACCCCTAACGGGATGAAAATTTGTATGAAAGGCCGTCAGTTTTAGTTTAAGTTAGGCTATTCAAATTTTGTGTTTAGGTTGAAAATTGAAAATTAATTTATACGTGTTTCAGCGTTTTTGATAATTTCATCCCCGAAGGGATGGAAAGGGGTAAAACTGACTGACTGATCGATCAACGCACAGCCTAAACCGCTGGACCTAGGGACTTGAAATTTGAAGGGAATATTCCTTGGGTACACTAAGGGTACACTAAGAAAGGATTTTTGGAAATTCATCCCCTAAAGGGTTCAAATAGGGGGTAGAAATTTGTATAGGAGATGAGTTATTTTTAAAATAAACAGTTTGGAAATTGGTATTTAGGCTACTGATAATAAATAAAAAATACTTCTTTCAGCTATTTAGAAAAAACTACCCCTAAGAGGGGTAAAAGGGAGTTTTAGTTTGTTCCTCCTTCACGCTGAAATGGCGCTGGATGGATTTGGATGAAATTTAGAATGGAGATAGCTTATACCCTGGATTAACACATAGGAAAATCCTATTCCGGAAAATTTAAAGTTTCCCGAGGGAATAACGACAATATCTTTGTGTTTTTTGAAAAAGTTATCATGGGTGTCGTTTTCTTAGGTTGCGTTAACGCAGATTTCGAAAATGATATCAAATTTGGGATTCAAAATGGCCGCCATGATGTTTATTGAAAAAGTCGTCATTGGTATCATTTTCTTACATTTTGGGGACGCAGATTATGAAAATGATGTCAAATTTAGAATTCAAGCTGGCGGCAATGATATTTTTTGAAAAAGTTGTCACGGATAACATTTTCTTAGTTTTTGGGGACGCAAATAATTACTAATATAGAATAATATTAGTAATTATTTGACAAAATTGCACAATTGAATAATTTATTTCTCCTATGGCTTTTGCCATCCAGTGTGACAACATGAGACAGGCTTTGTACCTACATTCAGTTTTGTTAGTCTATATGAAAAGGAGCGGTGTCAGATTGAAGTTGTCAGCGTTGACATATCCAGATTTTAACATTTTTTTCCGCTATTTTCAATACTATTCACGGCGTATTAATTCTACGGCTGTTATTTAATATTAGGGCGGTTATTATGATCACTTGAAAATAATAACTGACAGGCATTTCATTTTTCGGCGAATTGGTCGGTTATTTAATTCTAAAATGTCATTTCAAACAATACTCAAGGGGTAAAAAAACTATACATCGATAGGTGTACATAATATTGCTGTACAAAGAAAATCCATACCTACTAACATTATAAACGTGAAAGTAATTATGTCTGTCGTCTGTCTGTTTGTTATGCATTCAAGGATAAACCGCGGAACTGAATTAGATTAAATTTGTATCTCAAAAATCACCCCTAAGGGGGCGAGATTTGGGATGGTAGTTTGTATGACAATTTGGTCATTTATGTTAATTTTTTTAGTTGGAAACGTGGTAATTGGTGTTTAAGCTACTGTTTAAGACTGTTTAACATAAAAAAAAACTTTCATTGATTTCTGTAAAACTCCCCCTCAGGCGATAAATGGGGAGTAGAAATTTGTATGGAAGATATCGAAATGGCTAGATTAGGAAATTGATATTTAGGCTACTGTTTATAAATAAAATATACTGCTTTCAGCGATTTAGAAAAAACTACCCCTAAGGGGGTAAAAGGGGGTTTTAGTTAGTTACTCCTTAACGCTGCAACGGCTAGATGAATTAGGATGAAATTTAAAATGGAGGTAGCACCCTGGATTAACACAGAAAAATCCCATCCCGGAAAATTTAAAAGTTCCCTAGGGAATAACGACAATGTTTGGTGTTTTTTGAAAAAGTCATCATGGGTGTCATTTTCTTAGGTTGCGTTGACGCAGATTTCGAAAATGATATCAAATTTGGAATTCAAAATGGCCGTCATGATGTTTATTGAAAAAGTCGTCATTGGTATCATTTTCTTACATTTTGCGGACGCAGATTATGAAAATTATGTCAAATTTAGTATTCAAGATGAAGGCCATAATCTTTTTTAAAAAGTGGACATAATTGTCATTTTCCTAGATTTTGAGGACGCAGATTTCGAAAATGATGTGAAAGTATAGGTAGAAATTCAAAATGGCAATTCAATTATGTCTGTCGTCTGTCTGTTTGTTACGCTTTCACGGATTAACCGCAGAACCGAATGAGATTAATGGGCATTGGGTAAATTTGTTTGAAGAATATAATTGTCTTTGTTTTTTCAGCGGCCACTGATGATGTTTGGGAGTTCCGCCATTTATAATGATAGATACCTACATTATAATTAGTATTAAGACTCATAATATAAAATATGTAATATTGAACTATGATGGATATTTTAAGAGCAACCAAACTATCATGGGAGGGATGGTGCTTTGAGACGGCGAATTTAGACAGATTCTCATCTACCGGTGATAACTAGGGGCACACCAGCGGATAATATAAATGCATTTCAGCATCTACGATATGAGTATATATATTAAAAATTAACCTCACTACAAATATGCCAGGAACTACGAGTACACCATGATACACAGTCGGGGCAATATATCCGGCAGCTCTACTAAAAATGGTCGAAGATCGTATGGCGAGAGATAGTAACGATTTGAATACATTAAACCGCGAATTCTGTAATATTGTACAAAACACAGATGATCTAAAAAATAACGTGTACCCCGATCTAAAAAACAATATAAAGAATAGAGAATGTTTGTGCGAGAGGGCGATATTAGCACCGACAAACGAAATTGTCGGGCGGATAAATATAAAAATATGTCTCATGTAGAAGGCGATGTTGTGGAGTATCTATTGGTAGACAATGTCATAGACACAGAGCAAGTCACGTCCTACCCTTAGAGTTCCTGAACTCTTTCGAGGTATCGGGAGTGCCCTCCCGTAAGAGTGAATGGTTAAAGTTGGTGTCCCGGTAAATTTCGATCTCAATATTGTTTGAAAGATCATTCTTGCCAGGGAGGACGTCAAACTATAGAATTACTTAAAACTATTAATTTACTTAACTGCGATAAACGAGTTCTACGCGGACGAAGTCGCGGGCAAAAGCTAGTTACTTATAATTATGTAAAGCAACACTTAATTCTCAGAATTTATCATACTAAGTAGTTACTATTTAAACGAAATAAGAATTCATTAGTATAGTATTAACTGTTCACATTATTTGCACTGGTTTACTATTAAAATAGATATAATTACATTTTAAACTTTTGTTGTCACGCGGTGAAAGACCGTTACACCACACACAACTTGATCCCACGGCGGTCTCAGACTGACTGATCGGGGCGGTAAGCCGTTACCCACACAGCATGAGCGCGTATTTAAAATACGGTAAACTCAAGCGACCAATAATAAGCAATCGTTTAAGAAATGAGGTAAAGGTCAGTAATATTTTTGCGTATTACTTCATATTTGGTGTAACTTGTGAGTATTCACATTATGGTGTCAGATTAAAACGTAGTAAGTCACTATCATCTAAATATATTTTACAGAAAACGTAGCAAGTGTAGTGTCACTTTTTTTTTCAATACGCGTAAACGCTGTAAATGTCAGTGGAAATGGTTTTACGCACGCAGTAACCTACTGGACTCGAAAAATTTGTAAAATATGAATTGGTGTAAATGCAAATGCAAAATAAAGACCTGTTTTTTGGCGGCTTACAGCAATTAATTTTGCTATATGTCAAAAAAGTACATAAAATTTCAACGCTGTACAGAATTTTCTAATCGTCGTAGAGCTACGAGACCCGGACCATTCGACGCAGAAAAAAAATCTGATTAGGAATATGCTAAAAAATTTTTTAGTTACTTTGTGGGTTACAGCGTTTACGCTTTTTACCGTCGAATAAATGTCAAATTTTAAAAGGTGCATTTATGTCTTTTATTATAGAAAGTTGTGTATCTATCGGAAGGATTAGTAATATTTATTGACGTGAAGGGAAATCCCGTGTTTTTTTTTTCATTTAATAATTTTATTGCAATCCCGAATTTTTCTACCTTCAGTTTTCACACGCAAATAGCTACTTCGAAACGATATTTACTAATGATTTGCACATGTTCAAACACTTTTTTAATAAATTGGATTAACCCCCAATAACTTTTAAACGGCCTAATTACCATTTTAATTTTAATTTAATCTTCTTTAATGGAAACCACATAGACAATATTTTTAAATTATCTCTTTTACGTCTATATAAATATACATCTTGTAAATGTACCTAATATGTACATTTACAAGACGTTATGGCACCACAGTTTTTGGTTGATGGTTAAAATAATAAAAAAGTCATGAGATTTATAAAATAGTATCTTCCAGTTCCACAGTCACTTTCTTTGTCTCTAAGTTATAGCTAAATAACTTTCTTAAGACCCTTATAAATTCATTTAGCACATATAAGGGACTCGGCTAAGCCCAAGACGGGGCTAAAAAGAAAAATGTTCTACGTAACTTTTACTATTTCTGTAAAACTAGGTGTTGCCCACGACTCTGCGTGTAGAAGTCGTTTATCGCTATTCCCTGGCAAACTGTTCAATTCATTGTTCCCTAGGTTAACGCTATGTACAGTCACGAACTTTAATTTGGGACCCACCTTAGATCCAAAGTCATTCTGACATTCTACAACAATAAGGTTGAGTCTCCTATAAGTTACAAATGGTTTGACATCTCTAATGACATTGACGACTTCAAACCTATTTTTCTTGAAATGGGTCACAAATTAACGATCGTGATAGTACATACCATTTCATTTAAATCGTTGTGTGGTTTAACTGTGAAAGCGTAACAAACCAACAAACAGAGTTGCTATTGCGCTTATCCTCTTAAGGCCCAGTGTGCAATAGGTTGTTCATAATCAAGGCAATTTAATTTGAACTGTGTTGCAATAAGAATACGGTTTATTTTCCTATGTTCATAAACTGAAAATGGCATTATCGAACAAACGTAATTGAACTTTATTGCCTTTTTGGTAGATTCAAATTCCCACTTACAAAAAACTCCCTGTTTGCAGTATGGTGGGCCTTACGAGGTTAAAGTTACTATTAAATACTATGAAAGTATTCAAGCATTATTGATAAACTACCGGCGGAGTAAGTTGACCATAGAACCCTGTTGCAGAAATCCAATTAATGATTTCGGTGTATTTTTTTTTGTGATTTGACGCCGTCATAAGAAAGTGTTCTATGACTGCTTAACTTGAAAAAAAAGGCCGTATGAGTGCCCACGCGCCGTTAATTATTACGGAAGGGGGGAGGGGGTTGACCTTGTAAGAGGTTAACTAAAAGAAACCTCTTGATCAGCATTACATTAGATTTTAAATAGGTACTTGATTTATACCTGTCGTCAGTGTATATGATGCACTTATAAAGTCTAAGGGCGCCGGCTCATAAAGCAAAGCGCAGCGCCGATAATTTTTTACTGCTAAAGCATCATTGTGTTGAAATAAGATCAAATTAAATTAACACCATATAACCTCCGCAAGCGTCTCCTTGTATAAATAATTTCGATATTATTTAAACTTGTCCAAAGACGGTGTTCTGGCGGTAAAAAAATATCTTCGCTACGATTCGCTGTATGTGCGTCGGCCCTTACAAAACGCGTGCTTTTCAAAACCCGACTGCGGGGTTTGATAGTGTCGTTATATTAACCTTTTGAACGCCATACGTCGAATACAAAATGTGCCACCCACACGCCAAACATGTTTGCTATGCTATGCAAATTACACCTTATTGCTACCAACAAAGTCTCTTTTAATCTTGAACTCTTGTCGGCTGTAGCCGACGTGGCGTCAGTGGCACGACTTTTAGTTGAAAATGTTAAACGCAATCTAACGGCATCGCGTTACTCAAAATCAAGACGTGTATCCATGCAGCCTAGACGAGGAAATAAATAACCATACACACATAGAAGTAAAAAAATTACCCTCGTTCCGTTTTTTATTTTTAACATGAATCGATCAATATTTTAGCGAAATTTTGGTTTTCTAAACTTAGCAAAAAATTAAAGTACCTTACACTCACGGTTGTCCAGTTTCTTCTAGGCGTCTTATCCACTCAGCTACATTTAAAGACTGTACCGACTTCAATTTAAACTTCAGAAACCACTGGCTTGTCCCAAATCGCATTACGTCTTCGCCCCATTTCACTCAAATAACTTCAAATTAGGATTTTTCAAAAGAATTTCCCGTACCGGACCAATCATTCGATGGCGCTCATTTTCCGGATCTAATTTAAAAACAATTACAATCAAAGGAAACGTTTCTGACGTTTTCGTTTGAAAATGTGGAACAGAATGTTAAGTGAAATGATAAACTGTTTATTATAATTATACATAAACTCGTATTGTTTGATGATTTATTTAATATTGATTGGAGGTTTTTGTTCGTGAATAAGAATTTGGGGGCCAAATATTTGTGATTCAATAATGGTTTTAAAAAACTTTCTGAACATGAATTTTGAAATAGTTTTATATATATTATGAGATTAACATCAAAATATTAATATATTTTACTCCTAACTTGTATCTACATCTCGTATCATCATCATCATCATCATGACAGCCGAAAGACGTCCACTGCTGGACATAGGCCTCCCCCAAGGCTCTCAATACCAATTAATAAAAGTATTTTATTTCTTGCTATTGTCTCGAATCTACTATCTTGTGTTTCCTTTATTCTTCTTATAAATAAATGTTTGCTGGAATATATTGCTATGTTATAAAGATTAAACTTAAATTAGACCCTACAACCATAATATTATTAAACATTAAAAAGCCCTGGTTAATCGTCAGTCTTCCTAACTCTAATTAATTTTAGCAATTACCACCACAAACAACAACATTATAAAACATGAGCCCTTCCCGTCAACCAGTTCTTTTAAGCTCGCCACTTCAAAAATGAACGCGAACTTAAATATTCCTGCCAATCCCGCCGCGCGCCAATCTACGTCCCTTCTTTTTCTTTTTTCACGGAAAAAACAGGGCAATCTGCCCTTAATTCTGTCGCCTGCCAGTCCGAGGAGGAAATTACAGTCGAACATTGGAATTTTATCACAATTGATTAGGGGTTGTTTTCGTGCTGATTGTTTTTGATCACAAGGAAGTGAATTACGCATTTGTTTTCCTTTCTGACCTACTTGTTTGATAAGTTTAAATTGTTATTTCGGACAGGAAAGTGCGTTTTTCGCTTTATCGCTACGTAATCTCGTGATTTATTATTAAACTTGAAATAAAGTATCCAGAAGTAGTACATTACTTTAGTTAAACAATAAAATATAGTGACATTGTAATGTTTCATTGAACAAAAAAAATATCCACGTGGCGCTTATAAAAATCCCTTCCAAATATTACTGTCACGTTTTCTTTGAATTTCCTTTGCGTTATTGTTGTTTTTTTTCCCAGAGCTTTATTGCCAAGAAAAATATATCAGCACAATTATTTTTCCAATTTAGTTCTCGGTATCAACGGTTCTTTGTAAACATGTTTATTTTGTGAGTCATTGTAAAATAAGATTTCATTTATCAGAGGTATCCGCTATTTATTTAGATTTTCTTTATTTTCCTAGAATCCATTACTAGCGTCGCAAACACATGGGCAATTAACTATAAGACAAGACTCTGAAGTAATTCTGATAGCCTAATGAAGCGTCGTGCGTCTTTTAAGCAGAAGTAATTGATACATCAAATTTTTACAGGGTTTTTGAGCGTTGCTTTGTTGGCATTAATAGACATTTTTTTTAGGGATTTAGTATATGAACGCAATCGGTCAAACCTATCATGACTAAGGCCCTGTTGTTTGATCAGTAGTTAAACTAACTAATTGTTAAAATTCGAAAAAGGAACGGAAAATTTGACACATTTCCTTGAGATTTTAACCATTAGTAACGTTTTTTGACCATTAGTTAGTTTAACTACCGATCAAACAACAGGCCATAAGTAGACTTGATTGGTTCTTGGTACGTAGACGACTAAAGTGTTTATGTTATGTTATGTTTATTTCAAAAATCTAAGACAGTACCAAACAACATTGAATAAAAAAAATGTTCATAGTGGTTTTCCGAGATCATTTTGTGCAATTTATATTGACAATTTTAGTTCCGATAGCGTTACTACAGTGACGGTATAGAACCCTACACTGAGCGTGGTCTGACATGCTCTTGCCCGGTTCTTTCGGAGGTTTGTCAATACATTTTGACTGCCATCAATCAATCAGTCAGTCAATAGCCTCTTTATTTTGACCCATAGAAGTAACGTCATAAATATTTGTCATCAAAGTTATGGTAAAATAATATGTCTTAAATTATGTCTCTTAGTTCAGTATGCCTCATGCCAAAGGCCTCCTCTAACAATTTCTATAGCTGCCTATCCTCCAGAAGTATCCTCCAATTGAGGCTTGCCGTCAGCTACATCTCATCCTCCCATATTTTGTTTTGTCTGCTTCTGTTCCTTATACCATCAGGGACTCAGGGTACCATTCAATGATAGTTTTGCTCCACTTATCTTGTCGAACCACGACATTCTTCAAAAATCCTTGGTTGCTTACGGAGGTGTCATCAACTCCTCACCAACTCCCTTGTTACAGACAAGTCCTGGACAACGGCACGCTGGTTCTGCTGCCGTTCGCGGCATCCCGCTACCGTCAGGATGTGCATGCCGCCGTGTACCGCTGTCGCGCGCACAACGCGCATGGCGCCGTGGTGTCGAGAGACATGCGCGCGCAGGCAGGTTAGTTTTATCATTATTATCTATATAGCTACTATATCTTTATAATAAAACACGGTATCGTGTATGTGCACGACCCGGCAACGTGCCTTTCTACGGTTGCGCGCCGTTTCACGCTAACGACACCGTGCCGTGATGATGTGGCGAGGCCCTAAGAGCGTTTCAGACTGGGGCGATAATCGCACGGCTTCAAACTCACGCGGTTCTTATTTACTTGAATATCTTCTAGGCGTTCAGACGTAACCGCGTAGTTTTACTAACAAATAATCAACCGTCCAGTTTAAGAACCGCTTGGTTCCCGCTAGTCTCAACGGGCTTAAAGATAATAGTCACACCACTCTGCCCAGTTCCGTGCTAAGTTTATCTATATATTTCTGACTGGGAGCTAAATATCATCAGACCAACAAACTGGATGCTCTGCCTACTGATCTGTGACAAACTTTTGGCCACCACATGGTATTACTAAATAATGAAAAAATAATCAGCAAAAAGACACCGAGGCTAAAAGAGACACTAGTTGAGATAGGCTGAATCCAACGATCGCCGCAGTGATTAGTCCGGGGTCCTGTCGTTTGACCAAAAAACGTTTCACCAAATGATTAATTTCACAAAACATTATCATTTGACAAACCGCTATTTTTTCGGAAACTGTAAATATTTCATGATTTATTTCAGGACCATCGTGTGGAACCTTATAGGTTAGGATAGGTTTGTTTTTTAAAAATCCTGAAATATTCGGTTTCGGAAATAAAGCGGTTTGTCAAATGATATGTTTGTGAAATTAATCATTTGGTGAAACGTTTTTTGGTCAAACATTAGTGAACCAACCAATAACATGTTATCGTATTGTCAACGTTACAGTAGCTCTTATTTACTTAACTGTAATAGCAGCCGAGTTATTAGCAATATCATAATATGGCAAAAGCAATATTGTTTTACCTAGTAGGATAGACGGGCTGGTTAGTAAAAAAGAAGGCTGGTAAAAGTCGTAGGAAACCGCTGAATGAATGGAAGTTGGTATTGTTAATACCTCGGCCGCTATTACAGTTAAGTAAATAATAGCTATTGTATCGTTGACAATACGATAACATGTTATTGGTTATATGTTTCTACCGAGTATATTAGAGGTCCTGCTAATGATAGGAGACAGGTGAAAATCCGATACATATGGCAAAGTTAACAATGAGGGTAGAAAAGAATAAAGCCTTTTAATTTCAGATATAAATGAAATGCAATATTTATAAATATGGACTTTATTACTGCATTTGCATAGGTTCTTACACATACATAACTCACGCCTTCATTCCCAGAGCGGGGTAGGCAGAGCTGCAGAAAGATCAACAACTGAGTTTTCCTTTAAAACTTGTTGTTAATTCTGTAAAGATATTTTGCACACTCAGACTAAGATGTTTACCAATGTATATTAGTGACAGGTTACAAGCCCATCGCCTAACAATACTACACGACTTCTACGTGAAGGCATGGAGTGGCACTATTCTAAGCCGGCAACCACACGGCATTTTGGCCGTTGACTGTTTGACACGGTACATCTCCACATTATATTGTGAATATTTTAAACGTGTCTCAACTCAACACGAAGAGCAACTTTTTGTTTTTGTCAAGCATAACAAAGAGTTTTCCTTAATTTAATTTCATCACTCAGCATGTCAACCTTTTTACCTCAATTTGAAGGCGTAGGTAGAGACAATCTTTACAAAATGTATAAAGTGACAACTGGGCAAGGTAATATTAAGGGGGTTTATTCATGTTAAAGGTTGTTTTGATGTACTTTCTTTATTTATGACATTTTTGTAAGTAGACAGATTATATTAGATAGGCACAAAAACATCTACACGTCTCTATGCCACTAACAATAAGGTTTATGAACGTACGTAGCTAAACTGTCGACTGAACGTGTACCTTTATAAGCATTTTGGTTAGTTTGGTGGTTTAAAATAATACTGGAAATTTTATGTATCAGTGGATCGGTCAGACCCTACAGGCATGCTAAAGTTATCAACCTTATGACACACAGACATAAGTAGTTTTTTTACTGACAAAATGCGGATATAAAAGTTTCATATTAATTAAAATTTGTCATTTTCCCCGTACTAAATGTATCAAATTTTAATTTGAAGTTAAAATGACTGTTGAAATAAAATCCGTTGTTTTCATTATTCTCTAAATAATGAATGAAACATTTATAATGGAGCGGATGGGCGGAGCATTTAAAAGGATTCACAGAGCAGTCGACTAATTAGCTGCATCATTGATGACCCTCGCCGCTCCGCCCGTGACGTCACTGATGACGGCTTTAACGTTACGGTTATATTATGTATAACGTACCTATACCTTCATTAGTACCTTTTTACCTGAGTAAAAACAAAGGTACAACATAAAAAAATACGATCGAAAAAAATATTCGTTAAGTACTTCAAATATTATTTGAAACGAAAATGCTACGACATATTAAATGACTTTTTTGTACATAAAATGCGTACTATCGCTGAATATATGAATATGAAGGTTATGAGTAGGTTTTGCAGTCTATGTTCGTTTATTTTCAACTTTGTAATGTTTTATACCACTACGATTCAAAATACGACCACTCGTAGTAATCCTATGAAGAAGAGGTCCAAGTTCAGGAAAATCCAAGACATTTACAGCAGAGATCGCCATTCCGCCTGCTAACAAGTCATTAAAAATATTGTTAGTAGTCGGAAGCCCAACCGCTATGCACTATGTTATAATGATTCCTGGTCTACTGTTAGAAAAAATATTATAAAGCGATACTTTAATAAACGACTACCAAAACATTTACAAATTTACACGTCAACAAAGGCACTAAAACTACCTTTTTTCTGTCTTCGGGCAGTAAATTTAACATCAAACGACAGAGGCGTCGAATCGTCAAGGCAGAAAAGTGGAAAGAGTTCAACAACTGACTGAGAAAGCAAAATAATTTCGAACTTTCCGACCAAAAACGATGTCGGATGTTTATTCATACATCTGTTCAGTTAGGCTAGACAAGAACCTTAATGCTAACTTAAACGATTTTTGAAACTGTCAAAATGTATGGAATTGGCATAAGCGCTCGTCGCGACCGTCTGGCAGCTTACGTTAATGCATAACATTTTCAATAATATATCGTTCTCGCAATTCGTTGTCTAGGAGCATCGTATCGACACTATCAAATAACAAACGTATTCGCAGCACGAATAATCACAAGCCCCTAAGAAATCATGTATCATCATATCACAAATGTATAGTCCTTTGTGGTTAATCCGGCATTCACAGTCCGCTAGTGTATCGTTATGCTCGTTATCAAACCGCCATTAACGAACACATACGTGCATCAATCCATTGTTCGCCTTCGGGCTTGTAGGCTTTTCGATTTAATTGTTCGATATTTAAAACTTTACGTGAAAATACATTCAACGTAGTTTTATGCAACATTTATGTGAAATAAATATTTTTGTAACCGTATTATACAATATGCAATACAGTGAGGAAGATTTATATTAAATAGAGCGTAAATAAATTGCAGCAACGCTTAAAAGTTACTCAGGTAAATTTAAACAAAGGGATTTTAGTTTCTGATAAAAGTGACTGACACGATTTAGTTAAATGTTATGGCTAACCAATTAAGTGAACGGGAGCCTGCCGTTTGGCAAAAATATGTATGCCAAATATGTCGTTTCGCAACTTTTTCATTTGCCAACCCAATGTAATATATTTTTTTCAGAATTTATTTCAATACAATCGTGTAGAACCCTATAGGTTAGGTGAGGTTAGTTTTTACACAATCCTGAAATATTTACGGTTACAGAAAACAAAGCGGGTTGCCAAATGAAACGGTTGGGAAACGATACATTTGGCAAACATATTTCGACTAAACAAATGTAACCCTTAGTGAACACTGTTATGTTGATAAATTAGTCCGCCTTTCAGTCGAAATACCTTAAACCCAATTAGAAAATGCGGTAACAATCATGTTGAATTTTATAATAATCTGAGTACTTACATGTAAATGTCCCAACTCACTTCTAGGCCGTATTAGTTTTGCCTAAAACAAAATACTTAGCCTAATCCGATCAATAGTCCCTGAGTGAGGCAGGTTTTGTTGGGTTAGGATAGTGTTAGCACCCGCGTCAATCGTATAGACATTTTAGACGCTGGTTCGTGAACATTAGAACTGCTCTAAAACATACATCTGGCTGTCCAAATTGAGAGTCCCGGCGGCGGCTGGCGCTGACTATGTTCTTGTTACATTATTGTTATATCAAAGGACCAGCGCCTCTATTCTAGGCGGTAAAAACGATACCGTAGTTTGCCTGTTATGGTATTGTTATGACGTCAGCCGCCATTACTGTCAAGAAAATAAGAGCTATCAAAACCGTTTTTACCCGTGTTGAATAGAGGCGCAGCATGATTTAAACTCTATGATACCTACTACTATAGGGCCATAATATATCGCCTTTCATCTGTTATGGTATGGTTTTTAACTTGGCCGCCATTACTGTCAAGTAAACAAGAGCTATCAAAACGTTGACAATACGATAACAGATCAAAGACGATTATGGTTTTTACCACCTAGAATAGGAAATCTGAGATCATGTTTTTCTGTATTCTCTACTTTATTAATACTGCAGTTTTTAGCCGCGAAATGTTTTTACAATTCGCAAATCGTCTTTACTATTCTAAAAAAATCAATCCATAGCACTTCTGGAACGGGGGAATGCAAATAACCGGTTATAACCGGATATTTTTATACAAAAACGGTTAATAACCAGTTAAATTGCATTCTCCATCTAGAACAGACTCACGTTTTCGTACTTTATTTTACGTATACTGAGTAAGAGCAAGGGGCAAGAGTTAGTCAAGACCAAACCCATTTTCTATAGTAAAAAAATAATACTTCGCATACTTTCACGATGTAGACGACAATGTCAACGTGGTAGCAAATTTTAATACAATATATGGACACGAAGCGCTATTCCAATCGCCATACACATTTACTCGATGACGTTACGTCAACAAAACTTACTCGGTAGAAGGAAAAAATTCGTGCTCCAGACACAAAGTCTAGAGGGTTTCACTAAACCGTTACCCGCTTGTGGCTTGTACCGGTTTAGTGGTTAACGATTTTGGAGTGCGAGGCGGACATTTACTGATATGTGAGGGATGAGGGTATGTAACTAGGGCCCAGCTTTAAATCTTACCAGATTTTCCTTACTTTGTTTGGATTGGAGGATGTAGTAGGTTTACGAGTAATAATACCGAAACAAACAAAATTAGTACTTGTGCTTATTTTATATAAATAATTGTAAAAATTTAACGCTGAAAAGATCAAATAGGTTATGCAATTAGAGTGTTTAAAAATAAATAATTGGCGCTTATTAGGGCGCTTTTCCACTAAGGATGTGCGACGCGACTAACCAGTGAGCAAGCTTAAAACAACCCGTTTCTAACAGAGCTAAGCTAAGCAAGCTATAAAATAAACAATCATAATTGGTGGATATTAAGCAGGCACATCTTTAGCTACTCAGCTTTGTACATCTCTGGTGAAAAATCAGCCTTATAACCCCTAATTACTCTTTGCTTCAATGAATTGTTTCGATCTTTATTATGAGAGTAGATTATTTTTTTCTCTACAAATTGGAGAGCGCTTATCACTTGCTTTTGCGGTTTAATCTTGCTCTGTAGAGGCTACCGTGCGGATGTTCCGTTGTCGCGTGCACTTTGTGTCAGTTTTAGGAACACTGGACCCTCATCCCGATCTCCGTTTTACCAAAGAACAGCGATGCTGCACTGTTTTTTCGAATTGCAAACCCTGAAACAAACTTCCTAGAGCCTTGCGTCATCCAAATAAAGTCCAGCAAATAGGTAACTTAAGTAAGTGTCCTCTTTGCTGGAGTGGTCCTGATGCCGGAGGGCTGGTGGAGATTTTCATACACTCGTTTTTGGCAAAATGATGTGCTGCTTCTCGTCAGAAATGTAAAATCCACATTTATAAACAAACCAGTGGCTTTAAGTTGCACCTGCAATATAGTTTAATTGCCGAAATATTACTGTTTCTAACGGTGTCAATTGAACTTTAATTGGCTAAAAAAACATATTTTTTTAAAATGTAGTATTCTAATTTAATTTCAAATAGCTAATCTATTTAATGTCCCTCATGTCTAAATTTAGACAAATACTTTCTCGTATTAAATAAGTAAAAATAAATCGCTATTTGCTTATAACTCGGGCCCTATAGACATTAACGATCAACCCGCCCGTCGGTAACACTGACACATTTAAAATGACGACGTCGCGCACAGCGTGAACGACGTGCAGTCGTTATGTGGGCCGTCCGGTGCCAATAATCCAATTAGTGAATAAAATTAAAGGCAAAATTCAAATCATTGCTGTAGTAAATTAACCACATTACCGCCGTGCAGATCTTAAAACGCAGTAAGTGCAATAACAGCAGATGTTTTTCACAATTTATATAAATAACAGTGGACAATTTCAGACAAAACGGTAAACTTTGATATGTTTTTATGTACAGTTTATAATAAGAATTAATACTCTGCGGCGGTATGAAACCCTCAGTGCTCCTGTCTGACTAGCACTTGAATAGCTTTAAAAAAGTACGACAGTTATGTAAAACAACCGGACAAGTGCGAGTCGGACTCGCCAACCGCACATGACACGGTTAACGAAATTTACAATTTGGACCGCCGTTCCTTGCATAAAGACCCTGTTTTTTTGTGATTCAATTAAAAATATACAGTTTTTTAAATTTTCCCTATATTTGTAGTACAAGACGGTATTACTTGCCAAATTTCATAATTCTAGGTCAACGGGAACGGAAACGCGTGGAGGTATTGAGTTTTTCGACAAGGGTCGAAATATTATTAATTTCAACTCAATACCTCCACGCGTTCCCGAGATAAAGGGTCTTGACAGACAGACAGACGGACGGACGGACGGACGGACAGCAAAACTATCCTATAAGGGTTCCGTTTTTTCCTTTTGAGGTACGGAACCCTAAAAACTGCCAAAATTACTCTTATATCATGTATTAACACCTAAATAGTCTTAAAATGAAGAATAGCCAAACTTAAGTGGCAGTGGGCGGGGCACATTGCTCGCAGGACTGATGGCCGATGGGGTCAGAAGGTTCTTGAGTGGCGTCCGCGGACCGGGAGACGAGCTGTAGGTAGGCCTCCAACAAGATGGAGTGACGACCTTGTAAAGATCGCGGGAACGCGGTGGATGCGAAAAGCACAAGACCGGTCTGAGTGGAGAGCCTTGGGGGAGGCCTATGTCCAGCAGTGGACGTCTTTCGGCTGACATGATGATGATGATGATGAGTCTTAAAATGAGATAAAAGAGTAATTTTGGCACCTGACATTTCCCATGCAGACCTTCTCATTCAAGAAAAAGGAGAATGAAACCTAGCATTTCATTATTAATTATATAAATTTTCATTTCCCCGCCACACGCTCCTCCCTTGCACCGGCGCCCATAGAGTTAACAATCGGTCGCAAACCCCGTCCACTGTACTGACACATTTGCAAATGATTCCAAACAAGCGGATACATCCGAATAACTAGCAGTTTCAACCTTATTGTGTATTTTATCCGTATGGATTGACAATGTTAGGGGTTTAGGAGCAAGAAATGTATGAACCGTATTATTTTTAACCCCCCACGGAAAAGAGGGGTGTTGTAAGTTTAACGTGTGTATCTACGTGTGTGAATGTGTGTGTCAATGTATCTGTGTATCTCTGTGGCATCGTAACTCCCTCCGTAATGGATGTATCGAGTTGGACGCAGTTTTAAAAACAAAAACTTTTTATGATCATTTTTATCATCGCATTTTTTTCATTTCAAATTTTTCAACAGAATATGAAAATACCGTAAAAGAGATCACGAAAAGTTTGACAGCGATTTGACGAGAGATCCGTAATGCACTGTGACGTCAAGTAACAGGTCGGCCATATAAACTCCATGTACTTGTTTGAGGTCTTTCGTCGTGGGCTACATTGATTATACACTATTATCTACAATTATAATTAAAATAATTAATTAGAAGAAGATAAGAACAAATTTTTGGCGGCTTCTATCTTGGTTATTTTAATAGCTATCCAAAAAATTATTAAAATGAACTGTTTGTTACATGAATCAGCTTTTATTGAAGTTGTGAAAAAAGGCATGAATATTCCCTATTATAATTATCAGCTTTGAGAGAAGGGTTATAATTAAATCGGGGGATTACATCAATTTATGGTTACGATGCTACAAAAAGACACAGATACACACATTAAACCTTTACTATCCGTCTTTTCGCGGCGGGGGTTAGGAATATCGTCTCCCGCAAAGTAATTTACGATGAAATCTGAACCTGTTCGAGATAACTTTCATATTAAATTTTAAGTCTAGCTTAGGTTAGGATAACTTTGTTTATTAAACTTCGTGGAAAGGTCTCTGGTTTTCAAACACCGAGCATTATAACTTTCAAGTGTTTCAACTATCGAACAAGAGAGTTCTACGTGTTTCTTTTAATTTTACATACGAACAAGTAAGGGCGCGTACACATAGAACGTCCGTTTTACAGGTGAAAACCTTGTAATTTTCTTTTTTACTGGATCCAGAATACTGATCTGGGTGTGAACTCGCTCATACAACTACATACGCCATCAAATAACGGACCTTTAAAATGGATCGCTATGTGTACGCGCCCTAACGAATATAGCTCACCGAATTGCAAACCTTAGGTGGCAGTGGGGGGGGGGGCACATTGCTCGTAGAACCGATGGCCATTGGAGCGGGAAGGTTCTAGAGTGGCGACCGCGAACCGGGAGACGAAGTGTCGGCAGGCCTTCCACAAGGTGCACCGACGATCTGATAAAGGTCGCGGGAAACCGCTGGATGACAGCAGCAGAGGACCGATCGTTGTGGAAAACCTTGGAGACGGCCTTTGTCCAGCAATGGACGGCTTGTGGCTGGTGATGATGATATATTAACGAATATTGAGTCTGCTATTTATTGAGTATGCTACTAGTTATATTTTTAATAAACCTATCTGAAACTTTAGGGTTCTGCCCCCAAAAGGTGCCGGGGTGATTTTACGGGACCCTATTACTAAACTTTTGTTGTCCGTCCGTCCTGTCTGTCAGCGGGCTGTATCTCGTGAACCGTTAAATGAAGACAGTAGAAACTTTCACAGAGTGAGTACTTCTAGTGCCGCTTTAACAATATTGAATTAAAATACAAAAAATAAAGGGGGTCCAACACAAAAAACGTTAGGCATTTTTACGCTCTATTTGTATACTGTAGCTCGGAACCCTTCGTGTGCGAGTCCGATATGCACTTGTAAACTGTTCGATTTTCGGGGGAAAAGTACTCTTAGTCCATTTCCGGATAACCGGATTATGAACTATCTCGACACTACATTTCACATTTATCGTATTTGACGTTATACCAAACGCACTTTAACGTTCCTAATATTAGTAAGGTTATTTCCCCTAGAATTTACCCAAATCCGAGATTATAAAAACCGATTTAATATGGTCGTATACCCAAAATCCGGTATTTACAATATGTATGTATGTATGTATGTAAACACTTTATTGTACAAACAAAAGAAATAACAATTATAAAATAGACAAAAATATAACAGGGATGTACAAAGGCGAACTTATCCCTATAAGGGATCTCTTCCAGTTAACCTTTGAGCGATTGAGAAATAAATAATTACAACGAATAGCCAAATAAGTACAACACTAAAAGAAATTTCTATAAATATGAATAGATAAAATATATAGACATATATAAATATATACAATAAACAGGAAAAAGTTTAAGAACAAGTGTCAAGCCAGAACTTCTTTAGTCTAGATTTGAAAGAATCTACAGACTGAGATTGCCTAATTACAGTAGGCAATAAATTCCACAACCGCACAGCGTGAACCGAAAAGGATTTAGAGTAAGTTTTGGATTTATTAGATGGGAAAGCAAGAGAAAGATTGTCACACGAACGCAAGCGATTATGAGAACCAGTGGCCAGAAAGCTAAAACGTTCAGAAAGGTAGGGTGGGGAATGAGGATAAAAAAGGATGTTAAAAAGTAATATATATATATATATATTGCACTGCTAGATCAAAACAGTAGTTATATCAACTCAAATAACTTGCTTGTTTTTTTCAAGTTCATAATAGTAGTATTACAGTTGATTTTAAAATGCATTTTGAGTTGCTACTGTTTTACAGAGGGGTAGATCAGGGGGGCTATTATAACATAGCAATGCAGTTCAGAGTACGCTGTGAGAAAAGGACAGAGCTATATAACTGCTATAGCTCTATCCTTTACGCTCGCCATACAATGAACTGCATAGCTATGTCATAATAACCCCCCAGAGCTCCATTAGGCCTAGCAAACGCTGCCAAAGTTATTTTTCCATCGAATCGAAATGTATGGAGGTGACATATATAAGCGGTCGACGCGGTCTGTCATCAGAGGGCCCTGCCAAGATGCACTAAGCTAACTAGAGTTTCTATTCGTTTCGTTTTTAACCAATCGCGTCACTGTTAGATGACGTGATACGAAAAGTCCCGAGATCTACCAGTGACGCGATTGGTTAAAAACGAAACGAATAAAAACGTTACTTAGCGTAGTGCATCTTGCCAGGGCCCTCAGCTTAAGTCAATTCTATAGATTTTCGAAAATCGCTTACTTAGCGTTATGCATCTTGACTAGACCCCCAGGGCCCTCCGTTCAGTATCGGGCTGCTGATCTTACTCACTTAACATACAGGGTGTCTCAGAAGTCAGAATAAATTTAATGAATATTTAAAAAAATGGTACAACTTTTGTTATTTCACTACTCATTTACAACATCTAGTGATGTAATTCTTGAACCCAGCAAAGGTTAAGTCGTCCAAGCTTATCTAAGCCTCTGACTGCGCAAGCAATGAAGCGTAAAAAACTCACTGAGCTCTGGAAAGGCAGAACTACTTCGGATCACAGAAATTATTTATAGGTTACTGACTTTTGCCCGTAACTTCGAGTAAGTACGTAAAAATTCCCTCGAAGATCATCAAAATGTATAGAATAGATCGTAAGATACAAGCTGTACCTATTTTGGGAAAGATGGGCAGCTTCATTGTCCCAATATTTTTTTCGTTTCATTTTCTGAAGTCCTCTTTTTTTATAATTTTACATAAAATCTAGTTCAAACTAATGTGTTTTGTGTAATGTAGTTTTTGTTGAAGAAAGTATTTTATTATATTTTACGAATACAATATAGTTTTCACTGTCCACTAATCCCTTGCCCCGCTTCGCCGCGACACAATGCCACGTCCGCGCCACGCCTGTCCCGATTTAGGGTTGTCACACGGTCTGGAAATCCGGTACAGTCCCGACATTTTTGTACCCTTTCCCGTGTCTCGTAAATAAAGATAATAAATGTCACAGCGGACTTACCCAGGTAGCTTTTGAACTGCTGGGTTTTAACGTATTAAATTTCTATAAAAGAGTTTTAAATGCGTAAATAATATTATAAAATGCGATTATTTGCTCTTTGCAAGTACAAGCAATATAATAAATAACTTATTAGTATTTTACAAAGGCCGTAAGAATAAATATAATCATAATTATGTCGTAAGATTTTAGTTTATTGAGAATTTGACTTAGGTACTAGTAGAATATGCTATTAAACATTGAGTCCGCCATTTTTATGTATATTGAATAAATAAATAAACATACCTTGAAATTATCCGATCCAAACATGGCAGCCCTGGTTCTCGTGTCACTTGCCAAATATCCCAAATATCCACGAGTTTGCATAATAGCCTGTTGGAACTAATCGGGGCATGTTTGGTCCTGACACAAACTGTACCTGCTGCATATTATGTTAAGTCACGGGGAATAACGATATGACGATGCGGAAAGCGGTTGTTGAAATTATTGTATAGTTATGGAAATTTCCAAAGGCACGACGTTAAAAGACTTAGAAATTGGTATTTTTTTGAAATGTGTTAAGGGGTTTCGATATTTAATTTACTATACAATGTGACATATTATTTTGCTACGATAGGAAGCCTCTATTCAATTTGTCTTAACGGAAAACGGTAGTTTAACCGTAAAAAACAATTTTGTTTTTAAAAGTAATTTGTGATAAATTGAAATAATAGTTTCTGCTTGAATATAATTTCTAAGTTAAAGCCTATTTTGACCATATCTGACTTTAGATGTACCCTTGGCTAGATTTAAGCTGTGCTTTCGAAGTTTTAGTAAACATAATAGCTACGTGTATACATATACAATAGTTATTTATGTGACTGTTACATAATGAAGCTTCTTAACCTTTTGAACGCCACAGTCGGCTCTGGCCGACAACTGAAAGTCGTAACGTGCCAATGACGCCACTGTCGGTCACAGCCGTCACAAGTTAAAGATTAAAAGAGACTTTGTTTCGTATGAATTAAGTTGTAGTAGTTGTAATATGTTTGGCGTGTGAGTGACACATTTTGTATTTGACGTAAACTTTAAAAAAAGTTAAGGTACGAGCGCCTGTTAACATTATTACCATAGCAACGCTTATTATAGAATTGTTTTCACGCTGCGGTTACGCTATGGGTGGTATTCTGATACTATTAATGATATCTATTGATTTATAGTACTAGTATTTAGTAGAGCGGTTTATAGTACGCGAGTAGAAAAATAAACATAACTATTATTTTTAAGTGTTTCTACTTAAATACAAAGGGTGAGATATAAAACAACAATTTACCGTCACAAAACTAAAGATGAGTTACACAGTAATAAAATGACACATACATTTCAAGGAATTGTCTTACACTCAATTATTTATTGCATACCATAAAGTATAGTACTATATTAACTTAAAAGTTTTTTTTCGGGCAAAAGAAAGGAAGCCCGTAGTCTGTAAGCATGCATGCGTCAGGATTCCCACTCCGCGACTCACATAGCTATAAGTCTCCCCCCCATCCCAACCTCCTTTCCTATCCCCCCTTTTTGGAAAAACCCCGCGGATATGTAAACGGAGGAAGGACTTTCTCCTCCAGCCTTTCAGCACTGGCCGGGGTAGTATCCGCGGGAGTCTAAATTCTAGTTGGTAATAGGGTCATTGGTGTTTTTAGCCGGTGCGAGCCCGGCAGTACCTGGGCCCTCCATTCCCAGGTCTCCAGAAGGGATTTTCACCTCTGCCCTTTTTTCTTAAAGTAATTAAAGCAAAAAGCAAACAAAAGCAAGGACTTTTGTCTTTGGCCCTTCAGGCGATTACCACAAAAAAAAAACTTAAAAGTTTTGGACCATGTAGGGTATAAAAATCACTCACTGTATCCTTGTTTTTCTTCTTGCAGAAGAAACGTTGATCTGTTGTAGACTTCAATCCTTGTTCTTTAGCGCAAGTATTTGTATTTTTGAAGCATAAACATGCAAAAAAATATCTTAGCCAGCTCCTACATCACCCACAAAGAAATCTTTAAAACAAGAATCAAATATATGTTTCAAGTAATTTCTCGCATCCATCTTTGAGAATTAAACATTGCGGTATCTAAATAAGATTAGAAGTAAGACGAAAATCTCCCTCAGGATTAAGTAAACATTATTAAACTTGGACAGGCTTTTGCGATATTAATCTTGGAAAGCTATTCAAATTCAGCTCCAATATCTTGAGCCGATAAAACCAGATATTGAACGTTTCGTAAAGACTAAATAACACATTCTGTCGTTATTCGCGGTATTACAGCAATTACGGATATTTATTTATTTATTTATCTATTTATTCAAATTCATTTACACGGCATTACAGTATGGCCAATACACCGAGAAACTTAAGTATTAATAACAAACCGTAGAGATAATTACTTAAAAACAGAAGTCAATTAATAAGTACTAGATGGCCTATCATCCATCATCTGACAAAATCTTAGACATTCACGACGCACAGCTGCCCATCGCCACGCAAACAAATCACATTCAGAGGGCCCTGCAAAGATGCACTACGCTAACTAACGTTTCTATTCGATTCGTTTTTAAACAAATCGCGTCACTGGTAGACCACGTGACTTTTCGTATCACGTCATCTCCCAGTGACGCGATTGGTTTAAAAACGAATCGAATAAAAACGTCAGTTAGCGTAGTACATCTTTGCAGGGCCCTCAGGTACTGATACCAGAAGCGCATTCAGCTACGTCAAGACGCGGAGCAAGGGCGAGTTGCTTCGCGACACCGTGCGCGCCGCCGGCGCAGCCAACAGTAGAAACGTACACGGCCTAAGCGTTATTCGCGATGTTTAAGGGGGTCTACATCGGCTGATCTAAAAATGTTTGGCCTATTTTTGTTTTGCATCATATTTTTTAGCATACCAACGTTTCGTCTAATAATTTAAATGTCGAAAATTGTTTGATCGAAATTGTTTTGCATAATATTGTTTGGTCGAAAAATTGTTTAGTATAACATTTGTTTGGAATAACTGTTTTTTGTCGAATGATTTTTTGGTATAACGTTGACCGTGAGGCGATGTCGACGGAGCTCCGCTCCGCTCCTATTCCACGTAGTTGAGGCGCTTCGCGCCTTAACACAATTCTAACCTAACCTAACCTACAGATTAGTTGAGACCTAGGTGTTTTATACTGGGAGGGGCTTCCACCAAACAATATTATGGATTTAGCCTTTTAGTAATTAAAATTTTAGACAAAACAATTTTAGACCAAAAGTACTTTAGAACAAAAAATATGTATGCAATAAAATCTTTATGCGAAAAAAGAAGTATGCCATTCAATATGATAGGAAACATTTTCGATCAAAAAATTTTAGGTCAGTCGAAGGGCACCCGTTTCAGGGACAAACAGCCTCACAACTCGTCCTACGATCTCAGGGTTTTCCGATATAAAAGAACTGTCACAATTACGTTTTTTTGTCAATTCTTATGATTTGATTAATAACGTCACTGTGACACGACAGAGTTCTATGGTGAGTCAGGGGGGTAATTATGACATAACTATGCAGTTCAGTTTACGCTGAGAGAAAAGGACAGAGCTATATAACTGCTATAGCTCTGTCCTTTACACTCGCCGTAAAATTAACTGCATAGCTATGTCATAATCAGGGCCCGTACTTTTCATGCCGTTGACGCAAAAATGACGTCACGCTACATAGAGTATGATTCCATATGTTTTTATTGTAATTATTAACCATTAGTCGTCAATCATTTAATCATGTAAAAATGTGTTAAGTAATCTATTGACGCGTAGAAAAATATAAATACCTACTTCATACCTAAAACGTAAATGAAACTATTTGATTGAGAAGGACAGTGACAAAAATCATCGAGTAACATTATCATGTAAAACAAACTGTTTTTATGCTGTAATAAAAATTAATAATATGATTAAATAACATAAATACAATTATGGAATTGATATTCATAAAACAAAATTGTCTGTAGGTATTTTCCATTTTTAATAACGATTAGTGAAAAAAAAAATGATGCTGCCGTGATCCGTATTTTGATTGCGATTAAGCTGTATTTAACTATAATAATTTTACCGCTTCTTATTTAATATTTTTTATTAGTCCGAGTTAATACATATCTAAACACCTGCCAAATGAAAGCAGAGCACCCTGTGTGTAAAATTTCGTCATTTTGACGTCATCGGCATCAAAAGTACGAATAATACTGGTCATAACCACCACTGGCCACTTAGGTCAGCGTTGGCTAGGAAATGTCCTGCATACTCTCATCCCAACATATATAACAATGTCTGCAATAACCAGAACATAGTTTTTTCATCCGCAATTAATGTTAAAAGGGTAATGTATAAATGGTTGCTCACGCTATCGTACACTGATACCGAAAACTTAATCTAATCTAATTTAATACTGGATCCTAATTTTTGCTGAATGTTGTTGTACACACACACACACACACACACATACACACACACACGCACAAACACACATGCACACATGCACGCATGCTCGCACGTATAGTTTTAAGCATTGTTAATAATAATAAGTACCTACCTAAGTAATAATATCCTGTCTTGTATTTACTGTCGTTAATCATGTTAATCGCACTCGCAGACTGCCAAGATACAGGCCCAGCCTAGTTTGGAGTCTGATGGATAAACCGCATATTGTGTAACAAACTGTTTTGTTAAATGATAATAAACCCCCAGGGTTACATTTTTTCCGATTTTATATAAAATACCTTATATCTGTTTCTGATAAACTATGTGTGCAACAACATACAATACCTTCACGCCTGTCTCCCATTGGGGTAGACAGAGTCTATGGAACGCCGGATGCACCGGTCTAAGCATACAACTCTCGTATCCTCTACATTCATCAACCTCCTGATGACAGTGATCGGAATAGGTAGAGTATATTTACCGAAAGTTTGCAAAAGGACATAATATAGAGTGCTTACAATCGGGTGAAATATTAATTTATTTTTATTGAATTCTGGATTTCTGGTATTTTACTGGACCTAGTAAATGTAGTCGCAAGGAAGTTTCTAGTTTATGTCTCTGTTCTATGAAGTTTAGGTAAATATGCTCCATCTATTAACTAGATACTTAAAAAAAATGAGTTGCAAGCCCCTTTTATCACAAAATTACATAGAATATCCCATACTGTAAGTAAATATTATGTATATTTAGCATCTAAAATATCATATAAAATTAACATTTCATCCGGGTGTAACCACTCTATATTATGTCCTTTTGCGAACTTTAGGTAAATATACTCTACCTATTCCGTTCACTGGATGATTATAAGTCGGTTTTGGGTGCTTTTGATTTGGTCCTTATTCAGTACACTACGAATCTGTGTCGCTATTGCCTAACGCGCTCGTAATCGCAATCGGCTTGAAAGTGGAACAATTGTTTTCATTTTGTATGCAGACAAACCTTCGATTTTCAAAATGATAGCGATTGCGATTGCGGGTGCGTTAGGCAATAGCCCCTCAGATCATTGTATGCGTCTAGGGTTTCTCCTACCGACATCTCTACTCAATCTCGCTCGTCATATCTCTTTCGTAACTTTTCTTACATCCATCCTTTCTAAACGACGAAACCATCTTAAAATAACCTTTTCACAAACAACAAATCAGTAGTTTTTGTGACTAGGTTCAATTGTGACTTCATAATTAACGTCTATTTTGACACATACACATAAATTATAATGTAATAATAAGTTATATACATAAATAATTGTAATGACAAAACCCTCGGTATAACTTTATGGTGTTATAAAGCTAAACTGAACTGTCAGAAACAGTAATTAAAAAAAAAAAAAAACATTCGCAATACAAATGAAAACACGCCATAACCCCATAATATATTCCAGTAGATTAATGACCGGCTGACGATGGATGCGTTACGCGATACGGTCCGTATACAGACGATATGATCGTTTGTCACCATAGCGTCCTTTACAGCAACATTATTATGTAGGTAGGTCCTTAAACAACTCACTTTACAACTCGACAGACGTATAAATCCGACGAGTTTAGGTCGTCCCGTCATATCGAACAAATGACATTTTAGGGCGTGCGTTTTCAATTAGGTAGCTTAAAACTCGCTCGTATCTCTTCGTTCGCTCGATCAACTGTTCGACAAGAAGCCGTTTTCAAGCGAGTAACACCTTAGAAATAGAACCTTTGCATTTGTTCTTCTATCTCACTCGCTCTCCTACGCTATGCGAATCTTACCGACTCTACGTAAACCAGAAAGACTTTTTAAGAGGTACCGCTCTGTACAGTTGGCCTTATAGCTCTGCTACACACTTTTGTACCTTAGATTAAGGCATCTTTTCAAACATGACGTTAAAATGACATAGCACTTAAGAGGATTGTGAAGCGCCGCTAAATTCGCGTAACTGTCAAAAAAATCCATACAAATTTAGCTCCGGGCGTTAACGTTTCTCACCCCCTAAATCAAGTCCGATTTGCACGATTTTTGAATATGTTGTAGTTATTATGAAGAACTAGGTCTGAACGTTTCTGTTTTTTGTTTTTTCAATTTGTTTCATTCTAAAAAATATTTTCGTGTAAAGGAAAACGTACAGACATAGTTTTTCATGATATCTACAACATATTCAAAAATCGAAAATATCGGACTAGGTTTAAGGGGAGAAAAACGATTTCGCATTTTGTATGGAAATTTTTAGCTTCACAATCCTCTTAAGTGTGTACTTATGAGGCCGACATGACTGTGTCACCATAGACATTCATTATTCAGTCACAATTGAACCTGGTCACAAAAACTACTGATTTATTTGTACGTGATTTATTTAGCCCGTGACTTGAACAAAAATGTCATTATTACTGCTAGTAAAAGGGTGCCTAATGCTCATGTAAAGCCTACGCCGTCCGTCCGTCCGTCCTACCTTGTTTAGAGCCGTATCTTTTGACAGTAAGGTACCTAATAGATAGGAGGTTGATATTTTAAGAAACATTTAAAAAAAGACAATGCTTTTTGTTTCATGGTATCGTGCATTTTACACTATTACTCGCATCACATTAAATTTGACACCTGTATGTATTAGAGCTCTCAGAAGTATGTGTTGAGATTGAATGATAGATAGAGTTACAAATAGCGAGATCCGAGAGCGACGGAAAGAATATGAAATGACAAAGATCTAAAAAGATATACGATGATTAGGTCATTTAGAAAGGATGGATGAAAGAAAAGTTACGAAAGAGGTATGGTAAGCGAGAGTGTGTGGAAATTTCGGTAGGGGACGTCCTAGACGGACTTACATTGATCAGATTCGCGATGTACCTAATCAAAAGCACCCGAAACCTACTTAGGGTAAACCATACTGTGTTATTGCCCGCGACCAGTGATTACCCACTACATTTTTTAGAGACTGCAATCACTAAAATCATATTTGCTACACATACATGTAACAAGCAGTAAATATGCTATGTTTCTAAAGATAAAGATAAAGATAAAGATAATTTATTTGTCAAACATGAGTAAGTTTACATAAAGGTCATAAATTTACAATAGTGTCCGTCATGTTTTGCCTTTCGGCGTACAAATTTAAATTAACAATAATAATATAATAGAATAATAAATTAATTAAATGATCCTGTCTAACAAATGCATTAATAAATTAATTTAAACTAAACAATTACACTAAACGCTTAAAAACTATTATCATTTAAAAAGTCATTAATATTCGGCAGTAATAGCCAACGTTAAATATTCGGATGTTTTTCTACTTTGTTTTGTTATTAAAAATGAGTGATTCGAGTGACGAAGACATATTAACACCTGTGGAATTGCGGGAAACCGTGCAAAATGCGGAATTGAGCAAGCAAAGTGAATTGATAGTAGAAACCCTTTTTCTTATTTTCCTCGCTGTAGTGCGGTGAAATATATTTACCTATGTGTATGTATAATCTTTTTAGGAAAACTAGGGGGGCTTTGAGTCAGGCAGCAGAATCGGGCGTAAATCCGACTCGCATTCGAACTGTTTTTAACGTAACGAAGTATTTCCCGTTTTTAAACCTTTCCCCGTTAATTATTAAACCGTTAATTACGCATTGCATCCACCGACGCGCAACGCGGGCGTTTCGTCAGAAATATATAATATAATATTAAAACTGGTCCAATAGTAAATATTTAATCAGTCCGTCCGTTTGTGTACCGTTAATTTATCACTTTGAAAAACAAACCAGTTTTATCCGTTTAAAATTGAACCGATCTCGCTTCTGTGAGCTGTAAATATTGCTGTTTTTGTTTTATTACAGAGCAATAACATTGTTGTTTTACTATCAAAAAAGCAATTTAGACCCATCCTAGAATATAAATCGATACAAGTTAATTTTTAACGCAACTGGTAAAGTATATTTTAAAAGAGAACAATATGTACCACATCAATATCTTTATCATTTTAGTGTATATTTGTTGCAATCTTAAAAACAGTAATTGCTGCGTGTTATCATTCGAGTACATTTCCTTAATGGTTTTACTCGTAGAAATTGTAAGATCGTTTTTATGGCAAGGAGAGGGTACACGAGCACACAGGCTACCTGATAGTAAGTTGGACCTGAGACAGATATTCAATTTCAAGATTGAAATCCTAAGCATGCAAAATACGTTGCCAACCCTGAGGACTAGGATGGAATGCATCTATGTAGCATTTTCACCGGTTGTCTCACTACTGCAACATTGGGTTGGCAAAGCATTTGAATTCTTCAGATTGCAGTCTTGAGATTGTAGTCTTGATAATTCATAAAGCTTTAAGAAACTTAGATCCCATTTACCATTTTTTTTTAAATCTTATGTCCACATCGAAACACAATTCAATTCTATTTTATTGGATTCTAAATAGAACTGATAAAGCCAGCCAGCAATATTGAAAATATGCTTTTGGCAATCGCCTCTCGTCCATGAATTTTGTGGAAGTAAATTACACAGATCTGGCGTGGACACCGCTAGACAAATTGATTTAGTGAAACGTCAAACGACGAGTTATGGGATTTGTTCCACCCATGGAGTTAAGCTTCATTTAATATTTATGGCTTTGAAGTTTAGTTGCACTGGATCATCTATTAATTAATGTGCCACTCGTTTTTTGTGGAATTTTGTGCTTAGGTTGGTTTTAATAAGCTGATTTTATATACGGGGAGATATTTTAATAACTTATATTGAGTCGCAATCGCATTTTCACTGATTAAACAAGATTCTAAATTTAGTTTCAGTTAATTTACATATGCGAAATACGAGATTTATTGACTGTAGTTACATAACTGGAATAACTTACGACTATAATACGTAAATCATATAGCTATGGCTTTCAATTAGCCAGTCGTATGTCAGCTGTTTTTAACATAACCACTACCACATCGAGTTAAATGTGGGGTCTTAAATATCCGGCTATTGCGTTGCTGCGTTTGTTACTTAAAAGTTGTCTGATTTAAGACAATTGACTAACGTTATTCATTTTTATTTGCAAAGCTTTCATCAAGTGGACGCAGAAAAAGGTGACCATGTAGTGCTGTTACAGTGAGATAAAACGCTCGGATCAGGCAGGAAAACATCGGGGTGTGTATAAATCACGCGGTATCGCGGGACAGGCCGGCCATTAGTCCGGGCGCCAATAATTCAGCCCGGACAACTACATTAGACATTCCATTTAAACGTCCGGCTGGTGCAGTGATTTGAGGTCACCCTAGTGCTCAGGTTGGTTTGAATAAATTGCTCTGAGCTAGGATATTTGTAAGTGACTACATTTGGAACACACTGTAGTAGCTTCCTATTATTGCATTGTAGAGAGGTTTTCTTCTACTTGACAACTAAATAAATACAGTAGGTATTCATTATGATATGTTCATCATCATCATCATTATTTCAACCGAAAGACTTCCTCTGCTGAAACAAAAGCCTATCCTAAGAATGTTCAGGACCGGTTTTGTTCACTGCTTTGCGAGGTGAACCGACAACCTGATCGTAAGAAACCGATGGGTGTGAGTCACACAAAATCCACGATCAGCTATGTTATAAAGAATTACATCTCATGCTGGGATATCTACGCCTAGTAATTTGCGGGTTCGTCTAAAAAAAAACCTAATTACATTTTTATTTGTTTTGCAAAGTCGTAATCATTTGAATATACAATGAAATTAAACTTTAAAATTCAAGCAAGCATAAAAGCTGATTTCTAAAATTGTCTATACTAATCACCTAAAATTGGAAAATTAAGTACTATTAAAGGCCCCTTTAGAGTTAATAATACATATCTATAATTTTAACCTTTAAACTAGTAGTATAATATAAATGCACAAAATGTAACAAACCAATTTACCGTTATTACTCTGCTATTACCCTTATTATTTATTATCTAATTTTGGAAATGAATGAGGTTTCTAATAACTATTTAATAACTAAACTATTGCTTTCATATAAATAAGTATGTTTAAATAACGTTTTATTCCGATAAAATTACTATCGATTACTTTAATCTATGGCCATATTCATAGAATTAGACTGTATTCAATTTCAAATAAACCCAAATTCAGTAATTTTATTTGTAACTATATTTATTTACAACAAAATACTTAAAAATATAATACAAAGTAACAATTAAAAATTAAAACCAAAACCTAAATATAACTAAGCTAAAAACTATAAAATTAAAACTAAATAAAAGCTATAAAAAAAGGGCCCCCGTGGCAAAGTACCAAAGTAGTAAAGTGAAATTTTATCGCATCTCGTTTAAAAGATAGGTATCATAATAATTTACATAACAAACAACATTTACACCCGTCAATTAATTCCTTTTTGCATAAAAAATAAATTGAACATAATAATTTAATAATATGTATTTCAGAACACTAGCTACCCCTACAGCTTATGCTCGCACCACACTAACCCACTTTTCGCCAACCACATTCTAGCTCGCCGCACGCCCTTCCTTCGTTAGCACTGCTAAGCCTCCCTAACTACGTTAAGTTCCACATTCAAGACTCACCATTACTATTGTACATGTACATTTTGAATGCGCCATATCACCTCAACCCAAAACAGCATTAGTGCCAAAGATCTCGTGAACTAAATTCAGCTTTACCGCTGTATCAGGTAGGTTGAATTTTGGTTTAGATATAAAATTGTTCCTTCCTTTTAGCTAACAGGGTACATTAGTGAATAAACTAAACCGTCCCTAAAACCCGAACAAATCTTAACAACATTAAGAGGGTCGTAATGACGCCATATTTTATGCCAAGATAACTATTTAGCTTTCAGTGCTAATGAGCTTACTGCGTGATAGTAAACTATATCTAAAGTCACCGTAGAGACCAGTTTCGAAGTTTAGTTTTGGCCGAAACTAGTCTGAATTCGGCGAAAGTGGTAGTTCGGACGATTGTTAATATTTTAGTGTTTGTTGGATTCGAGTGGCGTTAAAACGGTTTTAGTGTTTGGAATGGCTATTTGGGTTTCAGATAATTCAATGAAATAGATGAAAGACTCTTTATGACTCGGAATTCCGTAAATAAGCATTAAAAGAGTGACTTTAATAAACTGGTAGTTTTAAAACGCCGTTATTATAAGTACTTATCCAAAGTTCAAGTCAAAATGGTACTTATTTTTATTCGTATACTTTCATTGGCTGTCACCCAGTGGACCAGGTTGTCCCACTGCCCTGATTTTTATGCCAAAGTGACGCTGTAAGTCAAACCCCTAGAAAAAAAGTTTGATTACGACACTTTGACATAGTTCCAATGGTAGCACAGAAATCCATTTGCTTGTCTGTAGGCCACTAGTGAGTAACCAAAAACCTTTTAATTTAAGTAATATTTTTATTTATTTATTTACAATTTTTAACGTTACGGGCTTTGATCAATCTTGATCATGACAGCCCCGTTAGACAAAGCTATACAAAAATAAAATACAAATAGGTATCATTCAGAAAAAAGGGAAAGAGAGAGGGAAGGACTAGTTGTTCAAAAATCTTTGAACTATTTTTTCAGCATGTGTCGCTGGTTCTGCCAAAATGGACTGAAACAGTCCGATGTTCAATATATTCAAATTAAGTTGAACAAGTAATCCTTCCCTCTTGGTTTGAGTCCGGATATTAAGTAATATTGGCAATGGTAGAAAAAAACTTATACGAAATATAATTTACACCATCGCTTCGCTTGAACAGTGACTTAAATATAAATATTTTTTCCCGAGACAATAAAGAGTTCTTAATTTACTCAAATAACTTTTAATAACTAATACCCTAAAATTAATAATTAATCTTGTTTCCCGTGGCCTGATATAAATCTATTGTCTGGATATTGAAACTCTCTCTCTTGAATAAATCAATCATGAAAGACAATAGAGCATAATTCAACCAGAGGCCGAAAGCCGAAACCCAATTCGCTTCCACCAACTATTACAAAAATGAAACCTGATTCCTCATAACTGACCGCGCAGCATTTGCAATTCTTTTTCAAAGCCTTAATTCCCTTAATGTATGTTTTTCCCGCTCTTATTACGACGGCACAGGGGCTAGTTTAATAAATCAGTCTATATCAAAGAGTCGTGGCCGTATATCATTTGTGGCAAAGACATTAAGCATTCCCTGACTCAGTTTCGTGATGAATTATTTCTCTGAGATCCGCCCTGTAGAGATATTATCTAAAGCGGCAAAAATAGGAAGGATTTCGATATATTTTACGTAGTACTAGTCTAATATTAGCCTGAAACGCGCGGTGGAATTAGTATCTGGTTCTTTGAATGATTTGCCCACGTGCTTTTTAACCGACTTCAAAAAAAGGAGGAGGTTCTCAATTCGTCGGGTTTTTTTTAAAATTATGTATGTTCCCCGATTACTCGAAGACCACTGGACCGATTTGAAAATTTGTTTCGTTGTTTGAATGGGTATACTTTCTAGTTGGTCCCATTGTCAACACGTCAGGATCTGATGATGAGATCTTGGAGAATCAAGAGAACTCCTCAAATATTATAGGCACACCTATAGCGATTTTGGTATTTTTCACTGTAACTCGTGCATTTGCTTTTGAAAACTACTATATGGTGAAGTGGAACTGATGATGACGACCGCAGATGGCCACCGGAACTCCTTAACGGTACCTATTTCAAGGGTGGCGATAAGATATTTCGATTAAGGTATTTGAGCGACTATGACGAAGCACATTTAGGTTTAAATATGACTATGACATTTCCGCGGCGTTATTTGCGGCGAGCTTGAAATGTTCTATAGTTCATTAATATTTAGAAGTGGAGCTACGTAACAGCATAAATAGGATCACTAAAAAGTATAAAATAAAATAAATGTTTAAAAAAACAAAAACCCGCCTTCAAAAATGCAAAAAATAACTTCTTTTAAAATGGTAGGTCAGTCCAACTGAAGTCGTGTAACAATCCTACCTACACTCGGTCAACGTTTCCCAAATCCTGGTCAACGTGTACCAATTGTAACCTACCTACCTGCCTATCCTAAAGTTTTCACGAATAAAGCTCCTAAACCCTGATCTACGCAGAACTAATTGTAAAGGCCCGGGCCAATACGCCTACTTTACAATCCTAGTCTTGGAGACACTAATAGTAGTATTACGTTTCCTTAGCCTGGATTTATATTTATTTATATGATGATGATATTTATAGTATCTAAAGTCCCTAATACTCTGCTCTACCTAACTATATTTCTCTACAATTTAAATTTCGTACTTAAACATTCATAGTTCTTAATACTTTTAATATCTGTCTACCCTACATCTAACCAAATGTAATTTCTATGTCCTACCTATACTAGCCTTATATTTATAAACCTAATTAGTTCAGTATAATTTACCTAACTCTCTTACTATCCCTACCAATCTATTATAATGTAAATTAGTTTTTGCACGTGATCATCAAGTAATTTAAAAGAACCCATTAGTTGTACCCATAAGTAACCCTAAAATTCTTTAAGTCTTTGTTTTAATTCCTAACTTTACCTACCCAATACACCCTAGAAATATATCTAAATAATTACAACAATCAATTATTTATAATTTAGTTATCCTAACTGAATTAATGTTTCCTATCTAGTTGAAAGCCATCCTAATAAAAATATAATTCCTAAAGATATTATTATTATGTTTCTATAGTATAACTTATGTGACCTAAGTCTAAAATAAAGCAGATCTAAGAATTTATGTTTTGTGGCCCCCGTAGGGAAGGAAAGCTCCACCATACGCCTTAGGATTGCTATCCCAGGACCTTAGTCCTCCTCAATAGACATCCACCATAGACAGGACAGTCTCCTTGCCAAATAAGTCCTATCAGTCAGTCAGTTGTATAGTAAGGGAAGATTTGGGATATGAGCATTCTTTACTCAAATATTCCGTAGATTATTTTATCCTTCATTAGAGTGATTTTCTCAAAATAATATATTTATATTATATTTATTAAAGTGACTCAAGATTGATATTGCTTAATTCACTTATAAGTCTTTATATGACTTGAGTTTTATATAACTAAATGAGATGTTCAATTTCACCAAGTATCCATGTTTATCTTATATAGTAAACAGCGGGACACAGAAGTCATTTTGTCTTCTAGCTAGATTGAATCCTCATGTTAGTCAAGGATAGTAAAGAAAGTGATCAAACAATGCTCACTATTGTCACTCCAATATATTTACTGGTATATTTGCTTTATATCTTTTAAAATATTCACTCTAAAAAAGGACTTATCTCTTTAAGCTAACTATTGATATTCTAGATTTGCTTTATACTCATATAATACTCTCTATAGTATTTAGGTTATTTTATAGTATAGTTAACTTAGATGTTATTAAATATTCATTCTAATTAAGGACTTATTTCTGTTAGCTAACTATTGGTAAATTAGAATTGTTTTATAACCATATAGTTAGATTTCTCTTAAAATTATATTTACTTTATATAATATTTATACTAAAGTAAGACTTATTTCTTTTAGTTAACTATTGATGTTATAGTTTGGCATTATATATTTTCCTATAAATATCAAGTTTATATATTTTCCTCATGAATTACTATATCAAAATCAGTTTATTACTTAGTATTTATTTATAGTTATATTTCTTTAGAACAGTTAAATACTAAAAGTTACTTTACTTTTATAAGTTAACTATTAGTTAAATTTATACTTCAGTTTATTTATGAAGTTAAGGTAATTTAATTCCTATTTCCTATTATCCCTATCCAATGAAGATAACCTAACACTACTTTCAAGGCCTAAACTAAAAATCTAAACTATGGGCTTACCTCTCCCAGTAATTAGCTAAGTCCCTAGGTAAACTGTAAAGTTCAGCTGAGTCGGCTGATAAAAGCAACCTAACACTCGTGTTCTTGTCCCCCTCCATACTTTTGATAAGCCGCAGCTCTCAGGGATAGTATGAATAGGACGCCCTATTGTGTGGTTTAGTATATATAAATAATAATAGATTTATCGGGACCCATTCTCAACTCCAAAGAGGCTTCCATGGGTGCGCGCCGGCATGCCAACTATGTGGACCCCACTTGTTCCTCTAAGGCTGACATTGAGGATAAGTAGGCTTTGTTGTAAATATCTGTGCCGATTTAAAAGATATTTAAGCTTGCCCAAGGCTTCTTTTTGACTCTAATAGTTCCAAATCAGAGGCTCCGTTAGGCTTCCTCGGACTTGTCAGACACTTACTAGTGGTAGCCTGACCTCTCGCTCTGATACAATCAAGTGCTAATCTAGCTGAATTCAAAACACATTTCCCCACCATAGTATTAATTACCACTTAAGCCCCAAATAATTAATGCAATGTATCAGACGCAAGCGATAACCAACCCAAAATTTCCTAAGGGGAAGTACACAGAAAATAATGATTAGTTAAACAAACAATTAATATCACAAATAAACAAATGAAAACTCATTATTGCAACTCCGGCTATATGAACCGGAATTAACAACAACGAGAGAAAATAAATCCAACAAAGATTAAACCTCACCAAGTTATTGATATAACCTGATACACTCAACTATTGTTATTGCGTCCTCCCTTCTATTTGATCTGTAACAGAAATAAAATTAATACATCCTAAACACTAGGTATTCGGTACCTAGACCTAAAGGCTCCCGATTCCTAAACAAGAATTACTGTTATCTAATCCCCCTTACAATATTTAGAATTTAAAATTATCGAATTAATTTAATTTTCCAACTAATAATTTAATTATCTAAAACTCAATACAATAAACTAGAATTATTGCGCGAATTAAAACAAATATTACTCTCAAAACAACCCCAGCGAGCCACACGTCCGTACGTGACAAGCGACAAAAGTCAAAAAGCCCCTTCCTCGGCGCGTCATTGTATATATAAAATACCTCCCTCATTTGCTTCGTTAGCCTCATTGGCTTCTTTTGCTTCTTTAGCCTCTTTTGCCTCACTTGCCTCACGGCACCTGTACAGAGCAGGCATGTGTCACTTTTTGGCAGCCATTTTTAAAATTGAATTTTGTATGCAAATGTTCTTATATTTTAGTTTTAGCTTTATTTGATTATTTTAAACGACTACATATTAATTTTTAACGTATCTGATAATAGATTAATGACTCTTTATTCTCAAATCTACTAATGTTTACACATTGTTTACCAAACAAAGAAATATGCTATCATAAATAATTGATATATGTCTAACTTTTCATTTTCACATATAAGTCCACCTGGAATCGAACCCTGGACCATCAGCTACACTGACTATGCCATTAAAAATTAATTAAACGTTGTTAGTTTATTCTCTTATCTAGATATTTTACTTCTTAGCTATGTAAATGATATTATTTTGTTTATTATAAGACATTTCTAATTTCCTTTATACTTTAGTTAAACTAAAAATCTCCTATTAATATAAATTTAATTAAAAACATTCTAATTGATGATTTTGTTTGTTCTAAAGCCATTTATTTCTATTACTTTTACATTTCTTAAATGTAATATTAGATTTTGTTGGAATTAACTGGACAGACATCGTTTGTTCTGTTACAGTCGGCGTCCCACAATATTTTAAACCAAAAGCCGAATGCAGTTGGACTGACCTACCATTTTAAAAGAAGTTATTTTTTGCATTTTTGAAGGCGGGTTTTTGTTTTTTGAAACATTTATTTTATTGCCTATACCTTTACTTCTAATGCGTTATAGACGCAGCTACAAAAGAGTTATTGCATTAATATACGTAATACGTCATAGTTCACGTGACGTGTTTTTTTGTCTTGCTGTGACCTTTTTTCACGTTTCATTTTTAAAATTTTCATGGGAATAGAAATGCATATCTAGCATATTTTTTTGAAACTGTTTAACTTTCAGGATTAATATGAAACAAACCTGCCTACCCTTAAGGTTCTATACCTAGCTGAACATTTAAAAATAATATGTAAAATATAATAAAATTTACAGTTTTAGAAAACAATGCATTTCTAAGTTATGAAAATTAGTCAAACGAAACAGTTGGGAAAATTCAAATTCGGACAAAGCATAAGTTACATTCTTACCCTGAGATGCCCGACTATACTATGAACATCATTTTACAGCTGAGTGTCTTAAGTGTATATACCTAGGTACAGTCAACAGCATAAATAAGTGATCATTTATGTACCTTTTCGCTTTAAATCGTTTCACAATTTTGTATGACATTTCAAACACGACGTTAAAGTGACAAGGTACATAAATGATCACTTATTTATGCTGTTGACTGTACATGGATCCGGGGAAACGACACACATTTCATTTCAGATAATTTGATAATTTTCCGAGAAAACCACGTTAAAGTCGATCTACGCAGAGTCGCGGGCAGGAGCTAGTCATAATAAAATTGTTCGTCGAAGTCTCTGCGGTCACATTACATAATAACATGGCTAGGGTTACACTGCCCTCATAAGCCTAAAGGCGGTATCTCAAATTGAATAGCCAAAGCAGATTCAATCTACTCCAGTTAGTAATAAGGTTACATTTGCTACAGGAGTTTTTTCCAAAATATCATCATTTATTTTAGCAGGGCAGTACAATGCTTGTAACAAAAAACATGGGGTTATATTCTATTTTAAATTGGCTTCCTGAATTGGGGACTAAATGCAAATGCTCGGTTGGGAAGTTTTAGTTTATGGTCTTGTTAGCTGTTGTCTATTTGGGTTGTTTATTTCAGTCTACAATATCTTATTTTTGTCTAGAGCTAGTAGAGAAAATTACATTTGTTATGTTTAGCAATATTTTTTATCTATACTCATATCATAGGTAAGTGCTCTATTATGCGTTCAAAACCCGTAGGCAATGACCAGCATTACCTGTGGTAGTAGGTGACAGCGATGACAGCTGCTAATTTTGGAAGATGTTCCAAAGGGCATTGGGTAAATTTGTTTGAAGAATATTGTCATTTTTTTTTCAGCGGCCACGGATGATTTTTACATAGTTGTTTAGAGGACCGCTAAATACACATAGATATATATAATTTATGGCGGTAAATAATATCGGAGCGGAGATTTTAAAGATTTAAGTATTCCGTTTTTAGTACAAAAGTACGCCCAAGTATGGATATTTAAATATCTCGGCTCCGATGAACTTTAGAGTATTACATTACATAACAAAATATGTTTATTTTTAATAATTCTATGATAATTTACCACTTTTACGAATGGCCGCTCACCTTGAAAATGTATGAATTTTACAAATGACAACACTTTTACCCAAACCCCTTTGGATCTCATTACCTTACAATATTCGATAACGTTATTTCAAAATTACGTTGCAGCTTCAATCGCTGTCACCTACTACCACCAGGTAAGGTAATGCTGGTAATTTGCCTTTCGGCTTCTGAACCCGTCTTAGAGTACTTATAATATTGTGTGTAGAAAAAGTATTGTACGAGACTCTGCGTAATTGGCATTACGCAACCGTCACGTAAACTACTATTACTTCCTAATGAAAATAGAGTAATACCTACAAGTAAATTTTATAACTATCCTAGCATAAACTTTTTTTTAGCTCTATTTCGGCTAACGTTACCGCAAATAGTGCTTCAAGCAATACCCATTCGCTTAGATAGTGTCGCTATGCTCACATGTACTTGTGGTTATTGTTATAAAATACGAATATATTTCGATGTAAAGTGCCAAATTCACTTGTACGCTGTTTTACGCCGTAAGGGAATATGGTAGTTTACTACGAATTCTATTAGTATTTTATTACAATAACCACAAGTACGTGCGAGTGTAGCGACACTATCTAAGAGAATGGACTATAGTTCTGTTGTCCATCAGTCATGTGTCATCGCAAAGTCTAACCAAAATGGATGATGATAATGGCTTTTAGGGTGCCTTACGGAAAGGTAGCTCACGGGACCCTATTAATATACCGACGCTGTCTGTCCGTCTGTCCGTCTGTCCTAACTTTAAAGAGCTGTATTTTTTGAACCGTAATAGATTGCGGGTTGATTTATTTTTCAGAATAAGGATGTATTATTACAGTGGATTAACTAACAAATAAAAAAAATGAGGGTCCCAATGGGTGCCCTTCAACTGACCTAAAATTTTTCGTGCTAAAATTTTTTGGTCGAAAATATTTCCTCTAATATTGAAAGGCATACTTCTTTTTTAGCATAAAGATTTTTTTGCATACATATTTTTTGTCTTAAAGCACTTTTGGTCTAAAATTGTTTTGTTTCAAATTTTAATTACTAATCCATAATATTGTTTGGTCGAAGCTCCTCCCAGTATAAAACAACTAGGTCTCATCTAATCTATAGGTTAGGTTAGGTTAGAAATGTGTCAAGGCGCGAAGCACCACAACTACACGGAAAAGGAGCTCCGCAAAGCGGAGCTCCGTCGACTTCGCCTCAAGGCAAAATTATACCAAAAAATCATTCGACGAAAAAAGGTTATTCCAAACAAATATTATACTAAACAATTTTTCGACCAAACAATATTATGCAAAACAATTTCGATCAATCAATTTTCGACATTTAAATCATTAGACGAAACGTTGGTATGCAAAAATATATCATGCGAAACAAAAATAGGCCAACAAAATTTAGATCAATCGATATAGACCCATTATAGTACAAACCCTGAAGGCAAACATCAATTTAAAACAGTGAGTAGGGCTCGCGCTAATTCGATTCCAAATCGGAATATAATAATACCTACTCTGCGGGGGTACGGAACCCTCGGTGCGTGAATCCGACTCGCACTTGAACGGTTTTTTATAATATCGATGTGGATCTTAACTAGGCTTAGACAGAAATCGGTTTGACAATTCAGGAATAATCAGATTAAAAACTAAAAAGCAGATCTCGTAAATACGCAAGGTTATTCAATTTCAAGTTATCAGTAAATTGAATAGTCCCGAAAATTATTTAAATTACGTACTGTCTTTATTACAAGAAAGCCAAAACACTGCCTTTAAACTATTAGGACCATTCCAAACACAGTAGTGAATTTTAATTAAAACAATCTGAAGTTGTAGTTTTATCAAATATTCATTGTGAAGCTTACTTCATAAAGGTTGACCCTCACTACAAAGACGGTCACGTTTCTGATTCCCCTGGCTGACAGACGATGTCAACGGGAACATGACTCGTCCTTATTACTTGGCCTTTGAGAGGCCAGGAGAATTATTTCACGTAAAACTAGGTATTTTCTAAAATACATTTCGAAATTATCATCTAAATAATAATTACTTCATTTCATGCTATCTCTACTTTGAAAGCCTCTTTGGCTGTTTATGAATAAAACGATGTAATGAAAAATAGTATTGGTGTTCTTTGATGATAAATAATTACAAGCTGCGGTTTTTCAGATTCAGCAATAGTTTTAATAAATATTTAAAATCTAATTCATATTGAGAAATGAAAAGTCCATGATTATGTTAAAATGTTTAATTCCAAAACAAGCTATATTATTGTAATTTTTTTCATACATACAATGCATGCAATGGTTTATCATCCGTAGTATTCTTTTTCTCACAAAATTCGGGCGAGAGCATATCGGCCAATGCTCGTGTAGGGTTCCCACAATGCGACACCGTTACTATTATACAAACACACAAAAAACAATCTTGGAAAACACAAAATTATGAACGGATTTTCTATTTAAAGTTATTGGGCGTTGATTTCTAGACTTTAGTCGCCTGTACTTCCTCATCAACAAATCATTTTTTCCTAGTCGTTTTAGTTTTCTTTTTTAAGTTTGTTATAATTGTGCTTAAAGAATATACATGAAGATGTTACATTTTGGGGACACGTAACTCCCCGAGGGTGGGCACATGGCGAAACTAAAAGGGTTCCTAGTTTAACTTTAGACCCTGAAAACTAACCAGGTAAACTAAGCAAGTGTGTAAATAGGTGTGAAATAACATAAAGCTACCAAAATGAACAGCTACCTACATATTTGTCTCCCAAATGCTTCCAAATATTATAATCCGAAGGTACATTTCCATGTCCCGGATTATGCAAAATGTTATGTAGATTAGTTGAATAGTAGAGTAGTGTAACTTCTGTTGAATTTCTTAGCCTTTATACAAGGATTTTGTCATCTTAACCATGTAAGTTTTTGAATAGAATTTCAAAGTAATTAGCTAATTTGTACGCCAGTAGGGTGATAACGTTGATTAATGTGAAAGATTTCGGAGAATTAACGATTATCTTTATTTTCATTGATTGTTTTCGCCTTGTGTTTAACCTGTCCTGACCCACGGAGTTTAGAATGCTTGTTTTGGAAAAATGAAAAAAAAACTTTTTTTTCAGATTTTAAGTTTGAGATAAATTATCTTAAAGCTTAATTTAATTTTCGGGGTAGATAGAAAATCATTTAAGGCAATAAAATTAACTTGGACTTTGAGCATACTACTAAATTAAATTATCGTGTGTTTTTAAATTCGTTGGTTTTTGTGCAATAAATATTATATAACCAAATACAAGAACAGTTATAGGTCTTTCATTTTTTTAACTGTTTCTTTTAATTTTATTACTAACCTTTATGTCAAAAGCCACCATCACTTGGAAGAAAAGAGAAAAGAAGAGCGGCGTTCTCATAACACGAGTTAATTTTTCAAATTTGTTAATTGTAGAAACATCGTCTCAACAATTTTTTTTCAATTGTATATTGAATGTTGTACTGTTGGTAATGATTTTTAAGTCTGTAGGAAGCTTATTGAAAATTTTTACTGCCTGATACCTACTACAATGCTGAGCTATTTTGTGCTTAGGGCAGAAACTAGACTTCACATTTTTTGTGCGCGTGAGAAACCGTAATTGTTGCTCCTCGCTAGTCTCATACTTTGAGATGTTTTTTACAAACCAGGTAAGCAACACTAGTACATATAAGCTGGGAACTGTCATAATACCCAAGTTTGTGAAATGTTCCCTACAGGAAACCCACTGAGGAGGACGCAAGATTGATCTTATTACTTTTTTTTGGACAATCAAGGCTTTGTCCGTATTGTACTTAAAACTGTTTCCCCAGAACATAATGCTGTACCGCAATTTGGATTCAACTAAGGCATAGTACGCTGTCTTAAGTTGTTCCACTTACAGATCATCCCTGAGGCTTTTTAGAGCGTAACAGGATAGAATTTTGAACAGCATTTAGCTCCTGCTTCCAATTTAGTTCTGCATCGATACATACCCCAAGAAATTTGACACTATCCACCAACGCTATTTTTCCTCCGTTTACAACTACATTCAGAGTATCCGTTTTTTTGGAGTTGTGCTTGAATAACATCACTTGCGTTTTTCCGGTATTCAGTCGCAAGTTATTAATATCAAACCAAAATTGGAACACCGTTAGCGCGTAATTTGTTCTCTCCTCAAGTTCTGATATACTTCTGGCAGCAACCATTGCACTAGTGTCATCCGCAAATAATGTTAAGTGGCACTCGGGCACGGTGCTATAAATATAGTTATACAAGTCATTTGTAAATAGGATAAACAGCAGAGGACCCAAAATCGAGCCCTGTGGGACTCCTCTTGTTACACTAACAGATTTAGACTTAACCTGTACCTCAATATTCTTATCTATATTTCTTAACTCCACAAATTGTTGCCGGTTTCTGAGATAATTTTGCAGGAGGCGGTAAGCCTTACCCCTGACACCATAGAAGTCGAGCTTTTTCAGGAGTATGTCATGTTTTACAGTGTCAAAAGCGGAGCTAAGATCAAGAAATAGTCCGGCAACTCTTTTTTTATTATGTAATTGCGACACCACATCGTCTACGAGTGAATGAATCGCATCTAATGTTCCAATTCTTGTTTGGAATCCAAATTGCTTTGGGTTGATTATTGAGTTTTCAGTTATATAGGAGAGGAGGCGACATTTAATAAGCTTTTCAAATATTTTTGACAAAACCGGCAGGAGTGATATCGGACGATAGTTTTTGGGGTCATTTGGTACTTCTTTTTTATATACAGGCAAGACTCTAGCTACTTTCAGCTGCTCAGGAAAAACACCCATTTCGTAGCATTTATTAAAGAAAACAGTAAGGGTTCCTGGAAGTATATCAACATATAGTGTAACAATAGTGTAATTATATACCTACTATAATATCTATAATGCTACTCTTATAATATAATATCACGAAAAGTGCCGTTATTGTGAATTCATTCACGGAACCGAAAAACAAATCAATGTCTTCTGCTATAAAGTTGAGAGTGCAGTGATAATGTAAGCATGTAACAAATCGACCACCACTGCAACTGATTCTTTATCTAACAGAAACACACTGACGTGGACGTAAGTTGGTTTAGTTTAGAATACTTATACTTAATTGTTGTAGCTGTACCAATAAACTCCAAGGTCGCATTCTGTTAATGATTTACCAAAAGCCTTTGTCCCTTTTTGTTCTAGACGATATTCATTCCATATCGTGAAAATATTGATGAAGTTATAAAAACTCTTATTCACTTGGCAGTATAAGCTACTAAAACGACGTAGATATTGTAATGTATGAACGCTTATATATAAATTTAATGTTATCTGTGACATCTGTCATCTGTCGTCTCGAGGCTATGCACTGTGCGGTTGGCGCGAAGGGCAGGCAGTCTTGACAGCCAGGCGCGGAGGAAAGACGCGGTGCAAAGCGAGCGAGCCGATATTATTATTTATTGTTACCTACACGAACAAGAACACCCAAACAGATATGATTACTATACAGAACTAAGATGGGCTAAAGAAAATTGGAATATAATACTTGGTTTTTTCTGCCTTAACCCGCATTCAAGTTAAATATCGTAATAATATAGGTACTTCGGTAAAACACTCTCCCACCCACTGGCCCGAGAGGCTTTCTGTTTGATTAACTACAGAATAAATGGGAATAAATAGAAATCTGCTAATATTTTATTTACGAGGCAAATAATGCTGGACTCCTTTAGTATTGCAAAAAATACGAAAGATTTTGTACTGGAAATATTTCGTGATTTAAAAAGGGTCGGAGTATGCTGTTAGTTATTTCTAGTGTTATTAAGTTAACCTTTACCGTTATCTTTTATAAGAGATTATAAAAATTCCATTTCACTTCCATACATTTAACGTTTTGTATCTTGTCAAGGGTCTTCTCTGCAAATTTTGTTAAAATTAAATTATTGATTTTACAAGACTGAGCTAATTAACTCAGAATCACGTAACAAATTTCTTTACCAAAATGATTACACCGTACACCAAAGTGAAATAAATAATTTAATATCAATCAAGATCATTATACATTGACCTCGTCCCAAACGATAAATATTCTTATACCAATAAAAAGAAATAGATTCATGGCCAATATTCAAGACAACCCACATGCATAGTTTGTAAACAGATTATCCAGCTCACTTCAATTATTTACTAAAAGTATTTCATAAATATTATAATAAATAAATCAATATAAATATGGGGAGAATGTCACAGAAATTGACTTATTGGTCCTGAACTAAGCTCTAAGCTTTTACTATCGGTACTAGAAAAAATACACATACTTATACATATAGAGAAATACATATTTAAATACATTGAAAACATCCAAGACGCAGGAACAAATCGCGCTCATTACACAAATATGTATCTGAACTTCCCGGGATTTGAACCCAGGACCGCTAGCTTCGTAAACAGGTTCACTACTAACGCATCGTCAAATAACGATTTCAAAAAAACCATCGCTCTAATGGCAACCCCTACTTTCAGAACTGGTATCTCATAAATGGCGCAACAGATTTTCAAGAACCTACTCGTAGCTCAAAACCATCCCGATTAAAGAACCTTTTTAAAACCGCGTCCAAATCGGTCCATCCGTTTAGGAGTTACTATGCCACAGACAGTCACACAGATACACATGTTAAACTTACATAATATAATCACCCCACTTTTAGCGTCAGCGGTTAAAAAAAATACAAAAATAAACTGCCATGTTTTTAAATCCCAACTAGGACTTTCAACCCGAGAATACTATTTTTCCGTTTTAAGATTGTTATCTACGGACGAAAATATTCCGGAAGCCCGCCACCCACAGACGTTGCCGGAAAATGTTTCTCTTTATTATAAGATTTTGCTGCTTTAAAATTCGTCTCGACAAGAAAAAGTCACGTTGAAAAATCTACTTTAAGAGCAGGAACTAAAGTGCAATGTACAGACTTAAATTTAAACATTGTTTTTAATTTTTCTCATCATGTTTTCGTTCGTTTTAAAAATTAAAGTGGTTGAAAGGAATGGAATCAACAGTGAATGGTTTTAGAAATACACCAAATAAAATGAAAACAGGTGAAATAGATACATCAAAAATTTCTAAGTATCAAAAACGTTCGTACAGTATTTCGATATTTTTCAAACATTGCAAAATATCAAATTGAAATAATTACAGGGATAGTTTTGATCGCTTCAGATACAATAAATGTATCTGAAGCGAGTATTGTTCGAGAATGAGGCCTGATTTATTTGCATAAACCGAAATCGGACTGAAAATTAAGTTTACATAACCATTTTGTTGTAATACCAATTTATTTCACTGTTTTATATTACCTTCCTGTGTAAGTAGGAACTCGCAATGGAAACATATTTATGCAGAGATAATTATAAAATATCGATGGACAAAAAACGAATCGAACAGAAACGCTAGTTAACGCAATGTATCTTGGCAGGGCTCTCTGGTGGTATGTGGCATCTGACACGCATAATTATAGACATTTGAATTCTCAAAACTTTAATCCTAAGACATAGATAAACGTCCACGCGTGGCCGACATAGTTAAATTCTGTAAAGTTAATCTTTTGACGTGACAGAACCACTGCAGCTCTAAAAACAACCTTCGGCTTTGTAGATCTCGTTGATGAATTCCGCGGCTGCATTAGACGGCATAGCTGCTTCGCGCCAGCTAGGATGCAGCTAGCTGGCTAATTGGTACAGATTAAAGGGCTGGGGTGGCAATTACTGCCGAGCAACGGATTAGTATGGGCTCAGTAATGCACCGGAATGCAGGAGAGTGCAGCTGCGATTTGGCGTCTTGCAGGAAATTGGACGTACAACTAACACGGGGACTGTTTTAGCTGGAGGTTCTTTGTGTGTTGTGTTATACAATATGTTGTGTTGTGTGGGACTTTGTTGAGTACTTAGCTATGTAACTGGAAACGTTAAGGCGAACATTGTTGCAGCGTTGCTTAAGCGCAGAAGTTAGTTATACTAATAGAATTAATAAATGATTAAAATCAGGGTAATATCACAGACAAATTGACCTATTCTCAAACTAAGCTCAAGCTGGCTTGTATTATGGGTACATGACAACGAAAATGTGAAGAAAAATAGATATTTGAATACAAAGAAAACAAAATATCAAACGTCCCAGACTAAAAAAAAAAACCTGCACTCATCACGCAAATATTTGCCCTTACCGGAATCGAAACTGGAACCGCTAGCTCGGTAGGCTGGGTTACTCCCAACTAGGCTTACCAAACCGTGAACTTGAAGTCCTTTAAAGCGATTTTAGGTTAAGATCGCCTCCATTATCAATTGACTTATCTATTGAGACTACAGATATTCCTATTATTTGCAAAGTCTAAAATGTCAAAACTGTGCCAAAAGATTATTAATTCACTCGAGTACCGGACAGACAAAGCTAATGAATTCTTACAGTGGCTAATCTAGCCAGAACAATAGCTTGGTCCGCACCCTATTGTGTAAGGCATAAAGCCCATTTTTCATTCTTCGTCCTCGAACGCGATACTGTAATCAGGCAGGTCGTTAATCACAGCTATCTCTAGAGGAATAAAAACTTAACGGCCGGTATGGAAAGGCTAGAAAGATTACTTTTTTAAGTGTTGTTGTCAATGACCTTTCACTCAGTTTTTTCCATCCGTTTTGTATTTTCCACCGCCTATTAGGGCCTACAAGCCAGGTTTCTTTAGATTCGTCTGACAATCAAAAGTTCACACTTTTGATTGTCTAAAGAAGTCTGGTGGTGTGTACTTTAATTTAAAATAATGCCAACTTGGCGGAATTGTTAATACATGGTGTAGTGTATGGACAGTTATATATAAATGTAATGTTATCTGTGACATGAGTGACATCTCTCATCTGTCGTCTCGGGGCTAAGCACTGCGCGGTTGGCGCGAAGGGCGGGAAGTTTGACAGCCGAGAGCGGAGGAAAGACGCAGTGCATAGCGAGCGAGCCGATATTTATTGTTACACAAACAGGAACACTCAAACACGTATCACAACATATTCTGCGAGGACACTACATATCGTCCCTTTACTTTCTCAACCTCTTATCTGATCGAATAGTTAGATAGGAAAGTAGTATTTATTGTTTAGAAGACATCAGTGCTTTTCCTATCTAAATAATCGATCAGATACGAGGTTGAGAAAGTAAAGCGACGATATGGTAAATAAGTAACTAAGTAATCTAAGTGTGATACTTAGTTTTGCAGGCCAGTGTATATTAACAACATTTTCACAACATGCGGTCAGGTTTTTTTTAAAGTAAGTTTTTTAGACTGGTTAGCCTTTAAGAAAAAGATAATAGACATTTATGTAGTGGCTTATGCCGCGTTTACAGTGGTCAATGAATTTCCAATCAAGAGACTAATGTTCATGTTTCTTAGCTGGGTGCTCTTCTATCAGTCTAAAAACATTTTGTATAATTTCATTTAACTAACCACGAAAAGCATAATGAACGTTTAGCATAAAAACCAATTTTATAATTTCATCAGGCATACGATCGAATAACATAACACTCATTTATTATAACTACCATTTTCTTGTTATTATGCATTTTTAGTCAATTTCTTCTAACTAGGTTAGGTTAGGTTAGAACTGTGACCAGATTAATAGTAATGAAAGCCGTTAGAAATATATGTTTTTTTAATTTATGAACATTATAGTTTTAGAAATTATGCATTTCATTTTATGCATCATAATTATTATATCGTTGGTTTATTATAGAGTTTGAAATTATGCAATGTGTGTTATGGAAAATGAAAATTAGACCATTTGTTTTTATACTAAACATTACACACCCTTCTTAGCTCACTCTTCATCAAGTTTCCATTCGCCATGCTTTAAAAATGTTCGGTTTCGAAACACTGTATAGTGCAAAAGCAATTCACAGAAACACGATTTAATTAACTTCGGACTTTTCAATTCAAATTGAGAACGATTTGAATTATTAACCTCCAACAAATATAACTTCGTTTCAAACGTGACCCAACTAGGGTCAGTTCTCTCGTTCATAACTAGAATACTGCGTGGAAGGAATAGGTGAGAGAATAATCAGCATAAGTTCGATAAAGTAATATGTATCGAGTGACCGGTAAGGTATATACAACCCTGGCCTACGGTTGATAAAGTTGCATATAGCTTACTCGAAATATGACGCTTCTCACTAAAGTTATTGTGGAAAGAGCTAGAATTACATGCGTGGGCAATGGTTCCGGCTAATTATATTATTTCAGTTTCGGTAAGTTTACTTAGGGTGAGTTTCCACTAGAATGAGAGGAAATTTAGTAAGGAAAAATCTACCAAACAGTAGCTCCGCTATGCGAGGCTAAGATATTAAAGCTATTAAAGATTTTGCCAGTACAACCTCGTTAGAAGTTTATATGATTAAAATACACTATAAACTGGTCAATTTATTTCATTTCATAACAATATAGCTATACCTATGTTAACTATCTCTCCTTTCTTTTTATGTGACAAATAATTGTTTTTCTTTTTTTTTCTATCAGGTTTTATGAAAACGTTTGCTTCTAGGTTCTGCTTTTAGCTTAAATTACTAGCATAGAGACATTGCATCTTTGGTTGGCAAAACATTTGAGGTCTTAGGATTGCAGTTTTGAGATTGTAGTCTTGAGATTTCAAATATCTATGGGTCTCAGAACCCACTTACCATCAGGTGGCCTGAGTGCGCACGCGAACAAAATCTCGGAAATTATGCGTTATTGGACTAAATGTTATACCACATTATGTACTCCAAATAGGGTCTAGAATCGATGATTAAAATCCTTCGGGTACGTCCCGGGCACAGTGTACATTTGTTAGCAAAATACGGTATAGGTGGAATTACTTAAACTAAACTTCTCTAACAACGACTTAATCTTATGTAATTTATATGAGATATTGAGGGTAGTTCTACATCGCGCCGCTTTATTGTGTCAACCTCCCATACTCTCTTCTATTCAATTATGTTAATTATTGGACGTGTTTTAGCGGTCTCCCAAAACTAAAACTTTCTATAGTACCAGTACAATCTCGGATTCTTCACCTCCAAGAGAAGTTCAAAAGGGCAGTGCTGCCAACCTCTCCTGGGCACCATAAGTAGCAACAGCGACTCATATTTTTTACTTTTACTTTATTTCTAGTTGGAGAGGTTAGCAGTTTAAGTTCATTGTATTAGATTTAGTTTTAATATTCGGTAGGTTATCTTATTTTTATTTCAGTGTAATTTATGCCCGGTTCACATTATTCCAGTCCAGTAATCCAGCAGGCCAATCCAGTCCAGTGCTGGACTGGATCATATCGTTTACATTATTCCAGTCATTTAAGAGTTGCTGGAGTGGTAACACTATTGTGACAATGATATCTAGAACTAAACGATCAATCCACCACTGGAATTGGCTGTCTACACTATTCCAGTGGCGCTGGATTGGGCGAGCTGGAATGAAAAAGTAGACGGTCTTTCCAGTCACTGGACTGGATTGCTCACTGGAATGGGTACATTCCAGTGCATTCCAGTGCCGGTTCACATTATTCCAGTAGCATTCCAGCACTGGTTTGGGTCGCTAGACTGGAATGCTACTGGAATAATGTGAACCGGGCATTAGAGTTAGTGTAAATAATTTATGTTTACGTAAATGCGAAAGATAAGATATTGTAGTTCAAATAATGATCTAAGTACAAAAAATATAGTCTAGTTTACTGTGGGATCATCAAGTATCCGCTCTAGGATATTTGCTTTCTTTATTTGAATGACATTATGCAAATTGTGGTTACAGAAATTATCAACAAGTTTTTAGAGATGTTTGTAATTCTGTAGCTCTGCCTACCCCACTCTGGGAACGAAGGCGTGAGATCATTATGCAAAATGACATCAAGAAATTAAATCATGTTCTGATCCCAAAGTCAAACATCGTATTGACCGAGGATGGGATGACATGATTATGTCTAATAAATAGGAAAGCTATTTAAGGATTGTAATTTTTAATTGGACTATAGTTTTCATTTAACTTAAATGCTACAATATTAAGTTTTAGTTCCAAAAAGAGATTTATACAATGACATTATACCTGTATGCATATAATATGTAATATATTCATAGTTTTACTAAATACTAATTACTTCAATCTCTAAAATCTTCAATCAATTATTTTCGCGTAAAAAAACCTTTTAAAAAGCAGGGACTTCGTACTTCTTAACCACAGCTTAATTACCAAATAGGCTATTTTTACAATGTAACGAAAGAATTTTATTCAAACAGGTAATAATTGAAAACAATTATTTTGCGCAAAATGATACGCCCAATTACCCTTCAAACCTTATGGTGGATATGTGCATAGCACCGTCCACTTGTCAATACACCGCTAATGTTTGCTTATTGGCCGTCCAAAGCGCGCTGTTATTTCTCATCCAACAGCGTGAAACTCTTCAAAATCACAACCACCATTAACCACAAAACAGGGCCTGTATTCTACTCGGTTAAACCATTTTGTTTGTGACACTTTTATATAAATAAAAACCACTGTATTATAAGATTAAATGTATTAATTAAATGCACAGTATGCAGGCTTCAACACGGTTGACAGAGAAGAGGCTGTGTTGCCAGCCGATAGTAAGTTTGTTTTATACATAAATTGGGGGCGGCAAAGAACCGCAAATTACACAACAACAAAATATAAAGCGGCATGCTATCACTAAAATAGCACCACTTGAGATCATGACAATAATATGAATACTTAAATTTATTTTAAGGTTTAACTATGACTAAGTATTGATACATTTTTTATATATTTTTTTATATTTTATTAATAATCCCTCATGCTGATTATCTTTACCCAGCATGCACATAATTGACAATGAAACTAAACAGTGCTTAACATTCTATTGGCAATACGACGATCTTAGAAATAGCACGAGAATGCATTTTTTTATCAGAGGTTTGGACCTCTACCACTCTGACCTTGTTGTCGTTGCCATAAAAAACCTTAGAGATCCGACCCAGAGGCCATGACAAAGGTGGGGAGTTAATGGCCTTTAATAATACTACCATGCCCACCTTTAAGTTGGGCGTCGCCTTTTGCCACTTAGTCCTTTGATTAAAAATGGAAAGGTATTCCTTTGACCAGGCCTTCCAGAAATGCTGCCGTACTTGTTCGCAACTCCGCCAAAACCTTAGCCTATTGGCAGGAATTTCAGATAGATCTGGCTGAGGCGTGGAAGTCATGGCGGCACCAATAATAAAGTGGCCTGGAGTTAGGTATGAAAAGTCTGAGGTATCGTGGGAGAGAGGAGTCAGCGGTCGCGAATTTAAAATAGCTTCAATTTCTATTATTATAGTATTGAATTGTTCATAAGTAAAAATACGATTGGATGCTATTCTTTTAAAATGAAACTTGGCTGCCTTTACCGCCGCCTCCCAGAGACCTCCATGATTAGGGCTATACTTTGGAATAAAATGAAATTGAATGTTTTTTTGCAATAGATAATTGTTAATTGTATTTTGAAAGCATTCGTTTTTGTGCAGGTCATATAATTGTTTTAATTTGTTGTTTGCACCATGAAAGGTGGATGCGTTATCACAGTATAAATTAGATGGATTACCTCTTCGCGATATAAATCTTTTTAACGCGGCTAAAAAGGTATCGGTGGACATGTCAGAGACTACTTCCATGCTTACGGCCTTGGAGGCGAAGCAAACAAATACGGCTACATAACCTTTGCTTACAACGGACCTTCTCAAGGTAGACTGCCTTATATCAAAGGGACCGCAGTAATCCATGCCAACATTTTCAAATACGCGGGCAGGGGTTACGCGCTCTTTGGGCAACGAGCCCATTAATTGCTGAGAAGCAACAGCCCTGTGCCTGAAGCATGTTACACATTTGTTAATGACAGACTTTATCTCTCTAACCGAATTAATGATACAATACTTTGCGCAAAGGTTACCTAAGACAAGCTTTAAACCACCATGCTTGAGCATTAAGTGCTCTTGAGTAATTATTAACTTTGTTAAATGACAGTGTTTGGGCAATATTATATTAAACTTCTTTGAAAAACTCAAGTCCGTGGAGTTGCTAAGTCGCGAACCTACGCGAAGAATTCCTAGTGAATCAACAAAGGGGTTAAGAGCCTTTAAATTAGAAACTATGGCCTTTCCCTTTTTAATGCAGTTGAGCTCATTTATAAAGTGATACTGTTGCACGCCTCTTATTATGAAGGACAATGCTACTCTACATTCCTGAACTGAGATAAGACTAATCGGAAGTTCCCTTTTTGTTATGGAAGCTGGACTCGTATGGATCGGATCTCTCTTTTTCTTTTTACAATTTTTAACAAATCTTAACATATAAACAGTAATGCGAACCATTTTAAACAAGCTTGAATAGTTCTTAAAGAAAGAGTCTATGCCATTATTATCCACAATAGAATTCAAACATGCGTTACCCTCTTCATGACATAATGCAATTACAGGTCGCTCAATTTCTGACAAGTAAAAATTATATTCATTGCCTTCTGATAAATAATCTGGTCCAGAATGCCACAGCTTACAATTGGACATATCTTGAGGGTCTGCCCCCCTTGACAATATGTCCGCTGGGTTGAGAAGACCTGGGGTGTATTTCCAGGACATATCTTTGGTTAATCTATTAATTTCCTTGACGCGATTGCCAATATAGGCGGGCAATTTGAGTGTGGAAGAGTCAAGCCAGGCGAGCACTATCTTTGAATCACAAAATAAGAAAATATTTGAAATTTTTAAAGTTGTTGCAACATGAGACACCAGTTTGGCTAATATCAAAGCTCCATTTAGCTCTAATTTAGGTATGGTAAGTTTAGAGGCCAAGGGTGCCACCCTTGACTTGGAGCATAAGAGGTATATATATGTTTTGCCATCCACTTGAGCCTTTAAATATATGCAACAGCCATATGCATCAACTGACGCGTCGCAGTAGCCTATTATTTGTACTGTTGATGCTTCAGCTAACTGAACATAACGTGGTATAACTATGTTGGGCATGTTAATGAGATTTTCATAAAATGATTTCCATATCTTAACTAACTCTGTTGGCAATGCAGTGTCCCAATCTAAATTATATTGCCAAATTTGTTGCAAAATAAGCTTTGCTTTGACAGTAATTGGGCCAGCAAAACCCATTGGATCAAATAGTCTGCTGATGGAACTCAAGACATTTCTTTTAGTGGGCACTTCAGGAGAAGTAAGTACACGTCCACTCATCCTAAACGTGTCGTCCCGGGCATCATAAGACAGGCCTAAAATTTTTGCTACAGTGTCATCCTGATTATTAATATCACGATTACCGAAACCGAGCTTGTCACTCGCCAATCCGTCCAATATTTGGGAATTATTTGAAATCCATTTATGTAATTCAAATCCACCTAAACGCATTAGCGAAATTAATTCCTCCTTAAGCTGAACAGCTCCCTGAAATGTATCTGATCCGCCCTGCACATCGTCAACATAACTGTTTTTTAAGATGGCCTTGCTTGCTAAAGGATAGCCCAACTTATGCCGGTTAGCCAGTTCAACAAGGCATCTAGTTGCAAGAAATGCCGAGCTTTTTAAACCGTATGTAACCGTCTGTAATTGAAGACATTGCAGATCGTCATGCTCGCGCCAAAGAATATTTTGTAAACGCCTGTGATCAGGGTGTACAGATATCATTCTGTACATGTGTCGAATATCGCACTGTACAGTATATTTGTATGTACGAAAAAGCACTATGATATCGAATAATGAATTTTGGACAACAGGCCCGTTGCACAAAACATCGTTGAGGCAATGACCAGCTTTGGTCTTAGCACTCCCATCAAATACGGTGCGCAGCTTGTTAGTGCTTCTCTCTGGCCGGATAATGGCATGGTGGGGTAAGAAAAATATAGGCTCATGCGCTGGTGGACATGATTTTAAATTAATAACCTTTGCATGACCTAGTTGTAAATATTCATGTATAAATTCTTTGTATAAATTATGAAATTCTGGATCCCTTTTAAATCTCTTTTCGAGGTTGTATAATCTTTGCAATGCAATAATGAATGAATTGGATGGATCTATACTTGGTAAATCAATTTTTAATGGAAATGCAACCTCAAATTGGTTGTTGGTAAATGAAATTGTTTCTTGGAAATTTTTCTCACTAAATTCATGTTCAGGGACAGATTCAAGATAAATTTCAGGGACCTTTTCAGCCTCCCAGAATTGCCTGACACAACTATCGAGATCAGGGTTGACTGTAGTGTGCATAGTGACCGCATTAAAATTGCATAAAGGACTCACGCTTATGCTGCCCGACACGACATATCCAAACCGAGTGTTGAGTAATACGGGATCCTCCGGGTTTGCTTCCACCTTTCCATCTTGTACTATTCTAAAGAAGATGTCTGCTGCAAGTAGGAGAGATATTTCACCTGGAATATAAAATTCGTCATCAGCCAAGGTGACTGAATTGGGTAGTGCAAATTTGTTTAAATTTACTATTTGTTGGGGTAACACAGTAGTAATTTTTTCTATTATTGAGCAGGTGACATTAACCTTGAAATCCTGAACCATGGAATGGACGGTGAGTTTAATGCCCTTGCATAGCTTACTGTTATTATTTCCCAATGTAATTATATTTTTGATTGAATTAAATTGTGGCAGTCCTAACTTGCTAGCTAGGGCTGCTGTACAAAATGAGGTCTGACTGCCACAGTCCAGCAAAGCCCTAACAACATGCTTGTTGTTGTGGCAATCAGACACTAGAACCTTAGCTGTGGGCAACAGAACATTGTTTGAGAAATGATGTGTGTGCAAGTTTACCTTCGCCGGCTCTGACTCCACCCTTTGCGTCTCATTTTCAACCTGCTCACATTGTTGCACATGAATTAGAGAATTGTGCTTCCTGGAATTGCAATGAGAACATTTGAAGCTATAACGGCATTTCTTAGAATGCTTTCCTAGACAAATTTTACATAAATCTTGCCTTAAAACATATTCTAAACGATTTGTTGGTGACATAGCACCCAACTTAGGACATTTGTACATTTTGTGCTGCTGCGAACAGAGGATACATCTATCACCAACAACTGATGCCACAGCATGAGCAACTACCCTACTTTTGTTATATGAAATGTCACTGCTAGCAGGACTTGCCTCAAGCACACTGGCTCGCTTCTCCAAGAAAGCAAGAAGACTACTCACTGAATGATCTGTGGTGTTATCCCGCTCAGAATGATACATCCTAGATGTATACGAGTCCAGCTTCCGCAACAAAATACATGACAAAATTGCGTCCCAGGAGTCCACTGGCTGTTTAAGATTTTTCAATGCCGCTGTCTGCTGCTTAACCTTAGCCACTAGGTCCCTCAGCTGATGAGCCGTTCCTCTGTTCAGGGAAGGAATATCCAACAACACGTTGACGTGGCTGCTGATGATTAAAGCTGGATTATCATATCTCTTTTTGAGTAAATCGAGCGCTGATGAATATGACGCACTGATGATCGGTAGGTTGTCAATAAGCTGTAGCGGTTCGCCCCGCACATACTTTTTTAAGAAACATAACTTTTGAACTAATGGAATGCGCACATCTTCATGTACTATGGCTTCGAACATTTCAATGAACGGTTTATATGACGCAACATCCCGCCCGTCGAAGATTGGAATGTCCAATGATGGCAACTTGGCCGCCTTTGTGTCCAAGGAGCTTGGCACACTCTGTTGCTGGAATTGCTTTAATCCCTTTTCAATTGCAGCCAAGGATGCCAGTACTCTGTCCTCTGTAATATCTTCATCTTCTGTAACGCCCATCACCTCCAGAGTAATGACAATGTCCCGGTATTTAATTATAGTTTCCTGCAAACCTGCCTTTCTTACTTGGAGGTCTTCCAAGCATTCGTAATTCCCAGCCTCCAAATATTTTTCAATTCTGGTGATAGAAGCCTTACAATAACCTTTGGAGGCTATTAATTTTTTGCGCTTTTCTTCCGCCATGATGGATTATTATTCCTTTATTTTTTTGTCAATTCGTTTACCGATCGTGCACTAGATCTCGTTGCCACAGATTCGCTATTGACTCTGTTTGCTTTTCATTGCTGGCTTTTGCTCCATCTCTATGCCGAACTGACTTGACGCGCCGACTAAACGGCGACTGCGCAATGTACGACGAACTTGCAATAATGCAACCGTGTTGAACTAAGATGGCGTATGCCCGGCACATTCATGTAGAAATTTTGCTCTGTAAAAATGAACACCATCCGCCACCGCACAGCGGAGAAAACAATTTACTGAATATCTTTCGGCACCATTTTTGTTTGTGACACTTTTATATAAATAAAAACCACTGTATTATAAGATTAAATGTATTAATTAAATGCACAGTATGCAGGCTTCAACACGGTTGACAGAGAAGAGGCTGTGTTGCCAGCCGATAGTAAGTTTGTTTTATACACATTTCGCCTTTGACATGTTATCATATTGTCAAATGGCAAATGACAAAAATCTTTCGAACTAAAAAGTATAAGTCGGGACTTAATTTTGTAATAAATTAAACATTTTACCTTCATGTTTCGACTGTGTTAGGAAAGAAAAAAAATGAAATTATTTATTCGTGACAATTATAGGTAACAAGCAATAAAATTATGGACACAAATGCATGGTTTGTGACGAAAATGTAATAGTCACAACTCAGCGTGATCCTGGCATAATACAACAGCCGTGGTCACGAGAAGACTGAAGTGGTGGGTTTTTGTCTGCTTGTCGTGCGAGTTTTTCGAGTGTGAAAATCGTGTTGGTTTAAAGCAAGGTATCTTTATTCGACATTAAAAAATTAGCATGATGATATACAACAGCGATTTAATTAAAAGGTAACAGAATAAACAGAGAAGACAGTGATAAATACAAAAGAATAAGTATTATGATGCGGGAAAAGGGGATGGACTCAGCATTTTGCTCCAGAGCGTATGCTACATGCTGCCGCGCTGGTTCAACGATCAATGGCTCTTATTAACTTGACAGCAATGGCGGCTGAGTAAAGAACAATATGGTTACATGTCACAGGCAATATGGTTTTACCCAGAAGAATATTATAGATGGCCAGTTATAACATGAGGACCGCCGAGAAAAGAGCATTTATTCTCCTAAAAGACCAGGGCCCGTTCCAGAAAGCCACTCTGCAACTCTGCGCTCCACAAATCCCACTCTACAAACGTATTTCTGTTCCACAAAGCTATTGCAGAGTTGAAGAGGCAGAGTCAAATGCAGAGTGTGGATTTTTGGATTTGCAAAGTATCTTTTAGGAACGGAATCTTTGCAGAGTTTGCAAATTACGCAGAGTGTTTTCTGGAACACGTGTAATCTGCACTTTGCATTATCGTGGATTTGCAAAGTGCAGAGTGCAGAGTTGCAGAGTGGCTTTCTGAACGGGCCCCAGCAACGAACTGAAAGTTACCTTTCTTGAGAGGTCGGTGTTCTTTGACGGTGATTATTGGTACCTGCCCCTTATTTCACTATGCTGAAAGTGACTAGTGACGGGTGACATTTTAGTGTACAGGTGAAGGGGTGTTATTCTTGCAATGCACGCCCTAAAATGTGTTTTGTACGCTCTGACGGGACTACTTAAAGTCGCCGGTTTATTGCGTTCACTCGTTCAGTCGTTCGACCGACCAAACGCCGTTTTTTAAGAAAACATTTAACACCCCTGTTTACATTAATTCCATTGATGCACGGATAGTAGGTAAACTTTACAATGGCAAGTAAATTTAATTCGTACTTTCTCGACCAGTAAAGCTTTGTAAAAAGCATAAAGTTGTTGTGGGAATGTAAGTCTAGGTTTCATCGAAACTTTCATCTCTCGGTGTCGATATCGAACCAATCATTGTCGTTAGGGAATAACATTATAATGCATAATATTTGCTTATTATCCGTACAGCATGTTTACCGATATTAACTGAAGCAGGTGGTAATTCAATGCTCCCAATATAACCTGATATCCGACGAGTAATAAACGGTTTTCAATTAAATTACTTATAATTTAATAACTCTATTATGGGAATTGGGCGGTCGTAATTGAATTAAGCGGTGAATAAAAGGGGGTTTTATTATTCGAAAATAGGTTGGATATTTTGTGAAAAGTGACAGTGCTATTGGCATGTTGATTATTATACAGGGTGGAAAAAACGAACGCCACATGGACGCAACTACCTTAAATATTGGAAATATCAAATTCATCGCAAAGGAGAAATACTTTTAATTTTGAAAAAAAACCTGCATTTATGGATTCTATTGTTTTGTCATATTCGGCCGCAATTTGATTCCCGGTTAAGGTAGAAAAAAAAAACAAAAATCCGTAAATGCAGGATTTATTTGTTTTCAAAAATAAAAGTATGTCTCCTTTGCGTAGAATTTGCTGTTTCCAATATTTAAGGTAGTTGCCGTCCTTTAAAATGTACTACATTTTAATAACGTCGTCTATGTAGAATTCATTTAACGATGTTCGATCGAGAATGTGTCCTTGTTCTATAATAAAATATACTTAAATTTTCACAATTATATAAGTAATAATGGCCAACCAGCCATACTTAAAGATTAATTTTATCAACAAGAGAACGCCCGTGACTTAGCACTTTTTTCCCATTGGAGGTAGATTTTCAAAAACATAATCCTTCCAAGTTTCAAGTCTCAAGAAAATCAGTAAGCCACTCAGGTAGTCGCGCAAGAGGTTAATATTATGACTGTATATAACGTTATTAATAGGCAAGTTATCAAAGTTCATAGAAAAGTGACTAAAAACAATTGATACTTCATAGATCTCACGCCTAGAAATCACGTCCACAGTTTCAGAGTTTGACGTCACAATATTCTTATAAAATCAAAACAATACATTGTGACACCATTTCCAAATATGGATCAAAGGCTGCACGTAGATTGCAAAGTTATAGCAGTTATAGCTAGATATCGGCGCCGTGCGGCACTTGTACGTTGCCGTCGGAGCCGTAAGTCAATTTGCCGCCACCTCCCAGCAAGCGTAGAGGGCGAATATAGCCAGTTATAGGAGCTATTTGTATATATGGCTAGTATGTATGTGTTAGTTTGTCAAAAGCTAGGTTTATCTTATCTTATTATATTATACTAGCTTCTGCCCGTGACTTCGTCCGCGTGGATTTCGATTATCCCCTCGAGGACTTTTTTAGTTTTCAGCGATAACATCTATCTTATGTCCTATTCCAGGACCTAAGCTATTAATGTGTGCCAAGTTTTATCCCGCTCCGTTCTGTGTTTGAAACGTGATTGATTCGAGTAACAAACATCCAAATATCCAAACATTCCAACTTTTTTCATGTATAGTATTAGTTAAGATACACTTATAGGTCCTGGAATAGGACATAGGATAGTTTTATCCCGAAAAAACACTTCATTCCTACGGGAAATCAAATTGTACGCGGACGTAGTCGAGGGCAGAAGCAATTGAAATATATTTTTAGTTAAATGGTTGATTGAGTGAGAACACTCCTATTAATATTTAATATCAATCTGAAAGGACAATGCCAGGTCTCCATAGAAGCTTTGGCCTAAGAAAAAATTGTGACGGATAATTATAGAATCGGGTTTATTTGATGTAGAAAAATATTTAAAACAATGCTGTGGTGTTAGTTTTCTGAAGAACTTGTCTTATTTTAGTTTAAATCACATACATTACTCGCAAGTTGTCTTATTTATAAAGTATCTTAATAGATGGCTCTATTTTTCTTATAAGTTCCCTAAATGTGTATGTAATTTAATACTGAATTTAAATCTCATACAAAACATGGCATATCATCATCCTTCGTATCCGGGAGCCGTTTTTAAAAGTGTTTTAAGCCAAGATTGGGTTCTTTAGGCAGATTATTAGGCTGAAGATACTCTAAAAGACCGACTAATGATGATGCAATGGAAACAGTCGAACTAGTGTAGCAAAGTCGGTTTTTACGCATCCGTAGTTGAGCCAAGATGCCAAGCGCTCTACAAAAACGAATGATTGTAAAAATGTGTCAATGTATTTATTGACATGCACGAAAACTTACGACAGTCCGAAATATATTCTTTGATATCTGTGGTCGTTAGGCGTCGTCAAACAAATACGCTATGACAAAAATGTGTGTCCTAGTAGATAGTCGTGCGAGGGAATCAAGAAAGGCCTGCCCTTTCTTTGATATCCATAGTATAAGAATACTCTATAACAATTAATTAGTTATTTCGTCAAAATCACGTTATTTTTTACCGCTACCTTCTTCTATTTCGGTCCTTTACTTGTGAGCAGACGTGTGTTAACTCGGAGCATGAATACTAAAGTGATGTAGCATAACATTTTTGCGACAGAAAATTATATCGATGTTACTTGACAGTAACATCGATATAATTTTCTGTCGCAAAAATGTTATGCTACATCACTTTAGTATCAGAGATCAAGACGTTATTCTACATTTTAAAATAAAAACACTAACAAATGATTATGTTTCTATTTTAAAATAGTTTTCAAAGAAAACTATCAATACTTTTTCAGTAATTATCGGTAGTAAAGATAACCATAATAATATAGAAGAAAATATCCACTTTGAATTCTTACGGACTCGTACCTTAAATATTATTGACTCTAGCATATGATTGGCACTGATAGTAAATTGTCTTGTTTTGTTTAAAATTAATAGTACATAATATCGAACCTATTTAAAGTAGTAGTGGAGGATTTTCAATAAGCACATGTACAAATATAATATCGACATTTTATTTATCGATATCAAATCCCTAGATCGTGCCCGAGTTAGAACATGTCTGCAAATGAGGCATAGTCAACATGCATAACCCAAAAATACCGATTTTCAAAAATTTACGAAAGTGTACTTACTGGATTAAGCTGATGATAGATCGCGTCAACCGCTTGTGCCAAATTCATACGGGAAACGTTAGCTGCAGCGTTTTCATCTTAGCTAGGCTAGGTACGCCAATTTGTACGATCAATAGAAAGTGAGATGGTCGTATAAAACCTTACAAGGAATAAAACTCTTAAATTGGTTTGCGCAAGTTAAGGGGTGTATAACACTCGTGGAGCCCCGCGCTGGCGGAGGCGTAATGTGTTTTTAATTCGCTGTCTTTCAACCCTGACGGAACTCGTTTTTATCAGGGGGACGAAAATGACTTATTGAGTTGAATTTTGTAAGCTTTTGTTTTTCACAGTACAAAAATTATTTAAAAATGCTATTTCCCAGCAGCTTTTTCTAGTTCTATTTAAATGTCACATGTCACTTATATTTTCTTGAGCTGGCTTTTTTAAATTACAGCATACTTAAGAGAGTCACAATTTACCTCTCTATGTGATTCTGTAAAAGGTATTAACCTATAGAAATACGATATGTTATTTTTTTTTATTTACCGTAATCTTGAACTGCTAACGGGGTCGTAGTTATGCTCTGCTTGGCAAATAGTTATGTTTTAAAAATAATATTATGTCGCTATTCAATAGGCGTATAGATAAAGTAATAATATTTATACAACGCTACATGTAAAACATAAAACCTTATAACTGTAAAATGGATAAAAAATCCCGAAAAAAATCAGAATATTTTTAAAGCTAATAACTCTTACAAGGCTCAACGAAAGGCAAATTTCATGAAACCGCGTGAATGAATGAAATGGCGTCTGGTTGCCGCCATATTGAATTTTGATTACTGTCATATCTTTAGTGACACTCACAAGATTAAGACAAATCGATTGACATAAGAATCATCAAAATCGGTCCACGCGTTTAGTTTCTAGAGCGCCACAAAGGAACAAACATACATACATACCGTCACGCGTGTGATCCTAGAGTGGGGTAGGCAGAACCACAGAACTTCAATTAGTAAATGTGTGTTGTGTATTAACATCTTGTAGTACCTGATTGTACATATATGTTTTAATAAAAGTTATACAAACAGAACTCCTTCAACTCTAAAAACTTGTTGATAATTCTGTAACCACATTTTGCACAAATAAGATATAAATATGGACTGATACACACATTACTCTCCTCCTTCGGCAGTCGGGTAAGATAAAGAATGCTAATGCAGAAGAATCGTGCACCTTAGCACAGTAGAAAACAACAACGGAGTATCTTATCCGATGTATCGTGTTTAAATAACTTTTGTTTGTACAGTAATAATCGACGTATGTGATCTTAACAAGTTTTGATACTTCGGCTACGTATATATAACGTTGTTGTAAGAGAATACGGTATAAAATCCTTATTTCTTACAATTATTTTAATTTGGAATGTGTGTTTTGGTCCCGTTTTTGTTCACCGTGTGTGTAGTGAGTTTATCATTTATACTGCCGTGCTCTAGCTAAAACTCCACTAAGCCACAAATCAAAGTTTTGAGTTAAAAATAAAAAACCTAAAAACGGTTATTTCTAGACTTTCTGAAGATTTACCATGTATTTTTTTTATGTAACCGTTAAAACAAATGTTGTACTTATAATGTTCATAAACGTTTTCGCAAAATACTGCTTCTATAATTTTATAGAATGATTTTTGTGTTCTAGATTTGCAAATAAATGAGAAATAATCTATACTTTGAACGCTAAAACCTAGCAAAGTATACCTTAACCGTCTACTAGCGTAGTATTATTGTCATAAAATTGGGATCATTTACAATTGCAAGTAAAAAAGATGGCTAAGTCCCTTTAATGGTTTATAGTTATGTTTTTTTAACAAGGTTTTATATTAAATTGCTTATCAACACGTACATTATTAGACTGACCTCATTTTGCTCATCTAGAAACATGTTAAGCGTCGAACCATTACAAGTAACTAGGTTTAAGTGTTGTACCCTGGGCAAATAATTTTACATTTTCTAATTAAAAGCTAGCTACAGTCCTAAACTATACAATGAAATTCACTATATTCTTTGATTAATTTGATGAAATAAAATATACAAAGTGGTGTTTTTGTTTATTAAAGTTATAAAAAAATACAATACCAAATCAACAATTCGTTATACCGTAATTCGTACCTTGCACTATGGGTCCTAGGCAACCATAAACAAACTATAAAGAGAAATGAATACTTATATCATCTAAGACAAATATTTGCCCCGACCGGGAATCGAACCCGAGACGGCCAGCTTCTTAGGCAGGGTCTCTACCAACTAGGCCAACCACGTCGTCGTATTTTATGATATAAAAATGTACAATTTAATAAAAAACATAAAAGTAAAGGAATCATTGAAGGAGCGCTTCTTCTGCCGCTTGACAAAAGTATTTGGGTGGCGCCTTCAATGGCTGGATGATGCCGCTGCTCACATACCCCTTTGGCATACTAAGGTGGACTCAGCTGAGACTGAGCTGGACGCCCTGGATAGGAGGGTCCGTCTACTGTTTAAATCACATCGCATGTTACACCCACGCTCATCTGTTATGAGATTGTACATCCCGAGGAAATGTGGAGGTCGAGGCATTTTAAATGCTAGGAATCTCCGCGAGGTGTGCAATCTCAGGGATTATTTCCTTGGTAATGAGTATAGGATGCATCGTGATGTGGTTGCAGTAGAAAGGAGCCTCACGAATCTCTTCTTGGAAACGAGAATTGGCGCAGACCAACGCAAGTACATAAGGAAGAGAAAAGAGCTACACGGACGTTTGTACCGGGTCCTAACAAGGCCCGACGTAGACTTTTTAGCGTCCGTGAACTGGCTGCGATTTGGTGACCTCTTTGAGAAAACCGAAAGTTTTGTCTTTGCAATTGCTGACGAGGTTTTAATGAAGAACAACTACCGGAAATATATTCATCATCCTGGCACGGTCGAGCATGCCGTTGCCCCGGCGAGTCCCTCAGACATATGATTACCGGTGGTGGTTCCGATAGTGGTTTCGCAAACGGTCTTATAGCGAAGAGTCTCGACCAACACCTCAAGAGACTCTCGCAGCTCGCTAGATGGCTGGATCAAGGGCCAGATACGCAAGGCAGTACTCCTCGACACGGCACGCATTGTGAGGAGGTTCCTCTCTCTGCAGCCCTAACCACCGATAGCTTGAGCCTTGTCCCTGTTTTTTTATATTGTTTATTTTTGTATTAGTTTAATTATTTTACTTTTATATTTGAACACTTATTGTAAAAAACCTAATTTACAGAAAAAAATTATAAATATCTGAATATAATAGGAAATCTTCTAACACACAAATAATAATACAACATGGATTCAATATTTCTTAGATTTGTAAGATTTGAATAAAACAAACATACCTAATGACTCTTCCACAAACAACTAAACAAAAGCTTGAAAAACCAATCAGCTGCCCTTTTACTACTGAGCATAACTTTAATCCCCCCATTTACGAGAGGAGAGAGAGAAAATACATACTTTTTTAACGTGTTTGCTATTTATAAAAGGAAATCTAGCCATTACAATAGAATTAAATGAAATTGAAGCTTTTTTACCTTCCGAATAGCCTAGTATAAATAGTTTTTTAATATCTTTAAAAATAAGAAAGATATAAATGTTTAAAACTTGCTTTTAGACAGAGTGGAAAATACAGTAATATGACGTCATATTACTCAACCGCCATAAGAATTACACGCAAAACATCGTTTCGTGAGAAAGAGATAGACAAAAAACTTTAAGGGCCCCCGCACATTATGGCCACCAGTCGCCGCCACTAAACGTGACCACCAGTGGTTCAGTCAGACCACTGCACGCCGCTACCAGTGGCAGCCACTGGTGGTTGGATGCGGCCACCAGTAGCAGCCGCTAGTGGCTAGAATACATTGTTCATGTGGTCGTGTGTGCGCGCGAGTCGAACGGCAAAACGCGGCCACAAGTAGCGAGCGCGGTCGACTCCCGCATCTTGTGGCTCGGACGCGGCCACTCAAACGCTCGGTGTGCGCCGATGCTATACAAAATGTATGGAGAAACGCATCCGCGACTTGTGGCGGCCACTAGTCGTTCTAATGTGTTCGCCACTAGTGGCTCAAAGTGCGGCCGCTCTAACACCCCTGCAGACGCTCGCGCAGCCACAGAATAACTAATAGTACGCGCATCTGCCTTTTTCTAGCGCGCCGCAACGCCGACTGACCGCCCGCTCGCAAAAGCAACGGGGAAGGGGATCAGCACTTTACTAGGTTTTAGTAATGCAATGTTGTTTAAAGGAGTTTTAGCGATGTATTATTTTATTTTTCAAACAAGTTATACACGTCCTAAATGTTATTTGCTCGGTTTTAGCGTTGTATTTGTAATAGGGATCACAATGATATTCCTACAAATAAAAGGTTAAAGGACTTTAACCAAATTTAAACGTAGTATGTTAATAATAACTTGTTTTTAGTGTTGTATCTTGTAAATACTTTTCAATGAAAAAACTCTAAAAAATCCGTAAGAGTATTAAAGCGAGGTATTAGTTAGGGATGCGTAACAAATGGTTTTATAGCTATGTATTTAAATTGAGTTAGAAACAAAAAAAAAACATTAACCGCACTTAGATAAAGTAAAGCGTAGTTTTGTTGGTTAGACAGGTTTCAGGATTGAAAACTGGTAAAAAACATGCACTTAGATAGGTTAGGTGTCTCTGTATCTTCGAGAGCCAATAAGATAAAAAAATTAAACCAAGATAGGTCGATAGAGAATTTCTCGCTCTCTTACGCTGTTTGAAAAAGTAAAAAACGCACTAAAGTCACTTTGAGGAGTTTTAGTCTGAGCACGGCAGTATACTTTAATACTTTTTTCCGGGAAAATTAAAGAAAAAGCGAAAAAGCACTTTCGCGAACGGAAAAAGGTCTTAAAAACTAGTAAGATTACGCTTATTATTGACTTTTCCGATCTTTTGATTTACATGCATACAGAGCTAAAGTAAACGACTGCCTGTCTGCATTGACTGAGATAAACTATCGACAGTTTTCGACAGCTCTATTCATTGTTTTTTTTCGATGATTCAGTCGCAAATTTCTGCAGAATGACCGTATACGCTATGTTTCGTTTGAGTTTAATGATTGCGTTAAATTACAATAGGCAATCTTTTACAAGTTACTATTATAATGAAATTATTGAGTAAAACTATTTCGAACTAACTACTCCATGTTCGCAATGTTATACACCGCAAAATACTCAAGCAAACGATCCATATTTGCCGAGTATCAAAAATGACATAATCGTAATCAATCTGTTACGAGTATAACAAATAAAAACAAAAGTGAACAAGACGAAGACTAACAATTACTCATCATCAAATTAATTCTGTTTGGAAACGGAGAGGGCAATGCTAATTCCTCTCCTCCACTTCTCTCTATCCTGCTCTTGGTCTTCCTTAAATACAGTTATTTTAGTTTATAGGTATAAAATAATAAGTATCAAAATAGTTTGTTTTTTTAACCAATAGATTTCCAACGAGGACACAAAGGACCACGGCAAAAAACTTAACCCATTTTTATCCTAAACCATATCCGATATTGGTCATAAATTTCGTTTATCAACATATTTTATCTATTCAGCGGCTATAAAACGTCGATAGCCTAAAAAAGCCATGCGTCTTAAAAGGAATGCATAAAATATTTCCTTTTTTCCCTCAATTTTGGAGAAGATATCCTCCGAGCACTGCGCCATCTTGTCTCTGAGGAGCTTCCGGCGATAACTAGCCGCCCCAGGCGGAGCTTCGAAGCTCTCTCGAAACTTTGTTATGCTAAAATAAAATTTGTTAGTGGAACCGTATGAGATAATCAAGGGTTTTTATACGGTGGAGCGAGCTTATAAAACGTGTTGGGGCAGCCCTAATTTATTTTTACTTCATTTTTTAGGTACATTTTCGTAATATGAAATACCATGTATGACAAAACATCAAGAGCGTCGGTGTGGCCTAATGGGTTAGGGGGTCGACTCGTGGCCGTAAGGTTCAGAGTTCGAACCCCCGCAGTCACCAATGATTTTTTCTAACTTGAGTACATTACCCGATTCTCTTACAGTGAAGGAAAATCGTCGTGAGGAAACCTGCACATTCGAACAGCTGAGGGCTCATATGTAAGATAATATAAGATGATGAAACGTCACTCGAGAACGGCTCGACAAATTCGAGTTTTTTTTTGCTCTGTTCGTAATTGTCAGCATAAGATTTGTATAAAAAAATACACCTGGGCAATGCCGGGCACAAACAGTACTAAAATAAAAGTACTAGTTTTCATTATAAAAGTTAGCAGTACCACACATGTACTAAATGAATGAGCGTCCATTATTTTTGGACATTAATGTTTAACAACTTTTGTGAAATGGTCCTTCGAACCAGATTAACCTCATTTAACTTTAGAACTTTAAAAATTTATTACAAATTTGGGATTGAGACTGTATTTTAAGCTATATTATACAGCTTTAATCTTAACCTAAAAGTCCCAAGTAGGGAAAGGGATGGAACATTAGCAACCATAAAGCTGTGTCTCGTTCGATGCTTTGAACTTGATAGCTTTTGAAAGTTCACTATCTTGCAGATGTTTCCTTAGAAACTGCGCCTCTACGTCAATCAAAGGCTATCGAGTCTATTCTTGTGAACTTACAGGTAAACCCAAATGCCCAACAAGATACACACAAAGAATAGATAGCAAAAATATAAGACACAAAAGGTACAAATAATACGCAAAGAAAAAAATACATACATACATACATACATTAAATCACGCCTGTTTCCCAGAGGGGTAGGCAGCGACCACTTCTTTCCACCTGCTACGATCTTGACAAATCTCTTTCGCTTCTTCCACATTCATACATCGAGTCATGCATGCACGTCGGTTTCGGGTACCTACTTAAGATACGGCCCTTTTCCAGTATTTCTCCGATTTGATTCGAAAAAGTATGCCTAGGTCGGCCCCTTCCGACCCTCCCACTCACTTTTGCTCTGTATATCTCTTTCGTCAATCTTCTTTCATCCATCCTTTCCAAATGACCGAACCATTGAAGCATGCCCTTTTCAATCTTAGTCACTACGTCTTCTTTTAGTCCACATTTCTCTCTGACCTTTTCATTCCTTACTCTATCAATCAGTTTCACACCACACATACTACGCAAAGAGCGCATTTCAACTGCGTTTATACGACTTTCATGCTTGTCCTGCCACACCCAACATTCACTACCATACATCAGAGTAGGGATCAACACTCCATTGTGAACAGCCAGTCGCGCTTTTTGTGAAACGCCCCTTCTGCTCACAAAGGAGTACAGGGCCCCATTAATTTGGTTTCCAGCATTCACCCTCCTCTCGACATCCTTTTCACACTTACCATCTCTTGTAAACATACTTCCCAGGTACACAAATTCATTCACTTGCTCTACTAATTCACCATTTACATTTATCACGCACTCAGTCATCTCCTCGTCCTTCTCTATCACCATGACCTTGGTCTTGGCAACATTTACTTTCATCCCTTTTTGCTTAAATCCTTCATTCATCACTGTCACCATCTCCTGCAACTCAAGTACCGATGGAGCAAGTATAACTTGATCATCGGCATATAAGAGGCATTTGATTAGCAACTCTTCCATACACAAACCCTTATCATACTCTTTCAAAACTCGCATACAACTGTCCATGAATAGATTGAACAGCCATGGTGAGGCAACACAGCCCTGTCTAACACCTCTAGAGATATTAAACCAGGCCGAGTATGCCCCATTGATCCTGACACAAAAAAAATACAAAAATTACAGAAATTACGAAATGCGGCTATAAGTATGTTTTTACCCAGTAAAGTAGAAGCCCGGTTTTTATTGTAAGAGCAAAATTAGGGTTTATAACAGTCTTGCTCTATTATCATGTAAAAGAAAACAAAGTAAATACTTTTCAATTGACTACACAATAGGTGAATTATTTAAAAAAACTCCGGTTGTAATTTTTCTGTAAACGCGTTAATTTTTATGGGCAGAAAGGTGACTTTTCAATGAAAAGTCACATTTTATTACTCTCTGGGTGTTCATTCGAGCAATTAAAAAAGAGTCGTATAAAAGTCATAAAACTCCTGACTTTTCAGTTGATTAACATATTACGTAGGTACAGTCAGCTGCAAAATTGCATGGACACCTTAACGTCGATAATCCTATGAGCACTCGATTTCAAGTTCGCAACAAATAAACTAGATGGCGCAGTTTACTGATCTAGTTCAATTGCTTATTACTGCAATTTCTTAACTACACAGCACTAGAATCGATATTTCGTCTTGTCAACCATATGAGATGGTGGCACAGTTTATAAGCTTCATGCGTAGGTGTGCTCAATGGATGGGAGTTCGAATCTCGTTAGTGGCAAGCATATTTTTGTTTTTTTTTTTAAATATTATTTGCTTACGTTTACAATGATGGAACATAATAAATGCATTATTTAAAGCAGGAAAAATTCGTCATTCTTAAAAATGATACTACTTTTGTGGTTTAAAATCATTTACTTCTTATAAAATATTTGAGTATAATCAGTTTATCTCAATTTGACTAATTATTTACAACATTATAACAATTTTCCATCTAACTATTGAGGTCTTAGCTTAAGTATTCATTTCCGACATCGGAAAGATGATTGAAGCTTTCCCACAATAACTAGTAATAACAAATATAATTCAAAAACATAGGGACCGGGTTAACGTAAAGTGCGCGGTTGTTTTATACTGTAAACATTTTTTTTAATGAATTGAACTCTGCGATTGGAGCTGCGTGCGTATGACCCAAAAACAAAGCGTAGTAATTGCTTCGATGTATTGAATTAAAATAGGGAACGTCAACGCAAATGCGTTAAACACCTGCACCTGCGCTGCGCATAAAACAACCGCGTGCCTAAAGGTTAAACGCATTGTAATAGCTGTCTTTTACAGTTTTGATCATGATCAGTCATCAATAAATTAAAAGTTCTGCTAGCTCCATGAAATAAACCAAACACATTTATTAAACCAAACACACACCAAAAAAGTTAACATAGAAATAAAGTTGACAATTTAAAATAAAAACAAATTAACTCGGGCGTGTGACAAAGGGGGCAATAAAGTATTTCGTTAAAATATATGATTAAATATCATAACATAGCTCAGAAACTTAAAAACGGCAAAATAAACATTCATTTCGTTTATTATTATTAATGTTTTACGCAGTGATGGATGATGATGATGATGACGTGATACGTTAATCAAAACCCGGTCTCCACTAAATATATCACACAAAATATATATATAAGTGTAATTATTTGCTTAAACTTAATATCTAGTGTAGCCCCCACCTTGTTCGATCACAGCTTGCAAACGGGAGCGCATTGAGCCGACGAGATTTCTACACAGATCTGACCCGCGAATACTGTCCCATATTTTTAAACAATGAGCCTCTAAAGTTTCTGGTGTTCGCTCATTCTGTTTATCCCATCGTTGGACGATAACGCCCCACAAATTTTCAATGGGATTTAAATCCGGCGATCTAGCAGGCCAAGGAATAACTTTAATGTTATTTTCGTGCTGGCTAAACCACTCCCGCACAATACGCGAACGGTGTATCGGACAATTATCTTGCACGAAAGATATAATTGGCAACTGCTCTTCAGGATACACATTCCGAACAGTGGGCAACATGGTCTCCTCCAGCACTTCCACATAGTTCGCACTATTGGCTCGACTGGGTAGCCTCACTAGTTCTCCCGGGTCAGCTCCACTCATCCACCCCCACATGTTCACGCTGATGCGACCAGAGTCCATGTTGGGCACTACGTGGCCGCTATTCCACCGCGTATTATTGCGACGCCACAGACTTAGACGTCCATGTTGACTCGATTTAAACGTTTTTTCATCAGTAAAGATGACATTAGACCAATCTAAATCCAAAAGCTCCAAAGCAAACTCTAACCTTGCTCTTTTGTGATTATCTGTCAGCGATGGTTTGACTGCGTGTCTACGATAATGCAGACCCTCACTGTGAAGAGCTCGACGGACGGTGTCCACGCTTGTGTCAAATAAACTGGCGTAGTGGTTAGTCGGTATAAAACCATTCTCCTCGTAATCCACCACCATGGCTAGACGCTGCGGCGCGTCTATAAGCCGTGGTCTGCCTGTTCTTTGACGGTGTAGCAAAGATCCTTCTTCTTCAAATCGGCGTACCCAAAGAACCACGGTTTTCCGCTATAACAAAAAAAAGAATAGTTAACCTATGAATATTAAGTTTTGTTTGAACAAAACACATCAAAAATACTTACGTTTACTCCTGTCTCTCTGGCTATATCTGATAAATTCTTGCCTTCGTTATGCAAGGCAATTATTTGCGATCTTGTAACTGAATCAATATTACAACGTGAACTCATTTTGATGAAATAATAACGCAATTAAAAACTCAGTAACCGTACGAGGAACAGTGAACAAAGGATTGTGCATAAGTTAAATGTAAAAACGAAACCGGTATTTATAAATTTTCATTCTACCCTCTTCTGATACTAACGTATTTCTTAGAAAGTAAGCAGAGCCGACTATAAACATAAACTGATAATATATTTTGACAGGTTATCAAAACGTTCGATGGTCGAACGGCATTTGGCATTGCCTATGATACAAGAGGTTCATAGTTCGATTCCGCTCGGGTAAAATGGATTTTGAATGTGTTTTTTAATAATCTAATCAATAATCCGAGTTTGGAAGTGTGGACTAAGAATAATAAAGTTGACAACTATGCAACTGCTTGGTTCTTGTGGAAAAAAATATTTTTCATATTATAAGGTAATGCAGCGCCATCTAGTGAGATCTGACTGAACCAGTAAGATTTACTAATAGCTGCTAACGCCCCACAAGCAGACAGATGGCGTCGACATTCACCTGCATAGCATTTTAATTCTCAATTGTCCATGCACTTTTGCAGCCTACTGTACATATACATTTATAGCCATGAGGAGGTAGGTTTGATAAATTCCTGATGAAGAAGCTATAAAAATATTGTTTTCACATACATACATACATACATAATCTCACGCCTTCGGTCCCAGAGTGGGGTAGGCAGAGCTACAGAATTACAAACATCTCTAAAAACTTGTTGATAATTCTATAACCACAATTTGCACAAATAGGCTAAGATGTTTACCAGCGTATTAGTGACAGGTTGCAAGCCCATCGCCTAACAGTACTACAAGCCTTTATTCCCTTAGTCGTCTCTTACGACATCCACGGGAAGACATGGAGTGGCACTATTCTAACTCGGCAACCACACGAGTTGATTTACAAAAGTAAAACGAAACAAAGAGTCTCATGGACTGCCAATTAAATAGATTTCTAAATTTGACTTGCAATCTTTTGGACAGTTTTTAAATAACCATCAATTGTATTAAAATCTTAATAGAACTTTATAATTATTATGCAGTAATGCTATATGCAATCAATGATTTGAATTTGATTTTCCAATGAATACTTTTTCAAACAGAGTTCCAATTTAGGGACGCTAATTACCTGTTTAAGCTACTACGATAAAAATTAAACAATTAGGTAAAGAAATTCATTACACGTTAAAATAACCATTATTAAAATTATGCTTTGCGTCAAGCCAACACGCGCGTCAACCTCTAGCTAATTATAAATGTGCAGAACATTCTTAGACGTTTGGAAAATTTCTCAAGAAAGTACCGAGAAAAAATCCGGGAACTTTCACAAATTGAGAAGTTTCTCGTTGCTACAATGCTACATGCGAAGCGTCCGAAGCGGGAGCAGCAATAATTTTGATTTAGTCATAATATATTCATCACAAATTGCCGGCAGCCTGGCCCGTCCCCGGCACTGCCGGGCTTCGTTATGCGTCACAGCCGGGAAATTGGTGGCTGTTTCTTGATTTCGCCTTATTTGGAACCTCGAGACAGTCGAAAAGGTTAAAAAAGAACCTAAAATGAAATGAAATGAAATCTTTATTTGCTAGAATACGTTACAACAAGGTCTTAAGATTAATAATAGAAACAGTATTCTGTCGACTCACAATCGACATGCAAAATATTATGCTTATAATCGAAAAATTCAAATAAGTCCCAATAATTTAAAAAAAACATGCAATATTCTCGATACCTACTTAATATTTAATTAGTGGGTTGCAATAGTAATTGTTATGTACCATTAAAATTTAAGTAATCCTTTACACTATAAAAACAATGATGTTGTAGCCATTGCGTCAAAACACATTCCTAATACATGAAATGAGTCAGAACACATGAACGTCAATAAACAAACAACAACAAAATGTTAACTCCTTACTTTACCGTATTTAAAACTGCCAAAGAAACCTCATGTAATGAAGTGCTTCACTCAATAAATTCTGTAGGCTGTTTTTTTTTCAATTAACATCTGTTTGACCCTAAGGCCATCCAGTTTGGACCAGACCCTTACAGGTTCTGAACTCCTGGTAATAGGATGACTAAACACACTCATCTGAATGATTTAACACCTGAAAACTTTACGTGAAAACATTTAACAAATTTAAATTAAGAGGAATATATTTGGAAAATTAATAATTTAAATGTGTCATTTTAAATTTTACAAAGAAAATTTTAAACTCAAAATTAGATTGTCACCCACAGTCCGTTTCAGCTGTCCTTTTTTACACAACCGTTTAATCAGTCGGTTAAAACGGAGCGTGTCTTTTACAAATAATGAGCTTTTTATGATAGTTTAAACAGCTTTCACTTCTCAGAAATACGTTCGGAACATCTGCGATGTTTCTGCCATATCAAACAGATGCCAAGTCAGATAAATAGGTAGAATCCACCGTTATCTACCTGTTCCTCTCGTCGATGAGAAATGTAACAAACCAGATTTATGAAGCCTTCCCTAGAATTAGGCGGATGATTAGTCTCTGCCCATTCCCAATTTTACCTCTGGATTCTGACGCAAAACCACAAAATTACTCAATATTGAACCTTACGCTGACTTCATTAGGAATAAATAATGTTCCGAGAGTAATTTATTATTTTATGATTCGTGATTTTTTTATGGATGTTATTATTTAGCATTACTAATTAACGCCTAATTGTAAATAATGCCGGCATATTTTACTAGATGGCACTATAATCAACTGTTCCTTCTTCCATACCTTTGGAAAATAAGGTATCCGCGGACGGTTAAGAGCATTTTGGTTTTGAATACAATGGTATCGTGGGACTGTCAAGTGGCTAACGCGTTCGCAATCGCAATCGGTTTCAAAGTTGATCAATTGTTTTCATTTTGTATGCAGACAAACCTTCGATTTTCAAAATAAAAACGATTGCGATTGCGAGTGCGTTAGGCAATAGCCCCCTATTGGATAACTTTTTAAAGAGATAAATTAAGCATTATCGAAATTAATTCCGTCTCTGTTAGAACTATTAACTAGAACTACCTACTAACTATTCTAAAAGAAATACCTATTTTTATCACTGGCATTTGGTTACTACTTCATAGTTATGTCATGCTTTTACCAAACCAAGCAGCAGTGTCCGCATTGCTGTGTTCCGGCGCGAGAATAAGACAACTGGTGACATTATTAAGTAGCAGAGAGACCTTCCATCTTGGTCCTCAGGGCAACGCATTTGCGGACTTAGGATTGCGGTCTTCAGATTGTAGTCTTGAGAATGCAAATTTCTATGGGGCACAGATCCCACTTACCATCAGTTGGCGCGTGGCTCATTTGCCTTCTCCATGCCATTAAAAATACACACAACGTCAATTCTGCCCTTCTAAATATAAGGACGCATGTGCTATTTTGAAGTCAAAGCAAATTGAACCCCTTGTTTTAAGAAATAAGGTCACTAATACATTCGCGATTATATGACACATACGCCCTTTTTTCTAATAAGGGCAGAATTGGACTGACGGAGCTTGCCGTCATGGATTCAAATATTATTACACTGGCCCGCAAAACTAAGTATCACACTTTGAATACTAGCTGGTATATTATATAATGATATAGATGTTAGGCCAGTGTATTATAATAATGATATTTTGACGCTTAAATAAACAGCTAATCTAAGATCGTTTAATGTGAGACAAACCCCGCCGCATTTACCTACGCCTACGACTAAAAAAACAATAATTCCGTGGCCTGTGACATCATTTTCACCAACAAAATAAGTAAACAGGAAATACCAGATAACGAAAATAAACAAACAGGTCAAGAGAACCTTACCCCACTCTAGTCAAGTACACTATTATTGGAATTCGGCCTATAAAGTATATCCGCAAAATTTCTATATTTACTTTGTCAAAGCAAAATTCTCAAAACCACTTAACCCAATGCTCCCAAAGCAAACAGGAATATATTTTTACTCTGTCGAAGTGCTTCCGAAATCTCTCCTATTGATCTGGGATCAAGCGTTCGAAACAACACGCAATACTTAATGTGATACTCAGCCTTCGCTTTGTGGACAGGGCTTTCGGTTCATATTTTCCTTTCCCCTTTTTTATTTTAGCTTTGGACAGTAAAATATATTACTAAAGTGTTCTTAGTATACTGAGCGGGACTTTGCTAGGCGGGAAGACAGTCGGTGGAATAGGGCATCTGGGGTCCTAATGAAAAAGCGTACAAGTCGATTTAACTCGTAATAAAAAAGATAATACATGAACGGAGTATACACCGTGTTTTTTTTGATTTACGATAACTTCGGCATATTGTTAGGTACACGTATAGAAACTACGTGGTACATTAGATTTTAAAATATTGCAAAAAAAAATTAAAAAAATTGTTTAGAACAAAGTAATTAAATGTTGTGTCTTCAATCATTCTAAAAGGGTCTTTAGAGTTAACTCATAGTTAGTTTCAAATACGTCAAGTCAGCGTGACATACACACACACAAGTAAAGATAACACTTGACAGGTGCACGATCGCTTGACTTGGCGGGAAGTATCTTGCTTACTGTGTAAGAGGTCACCGGTTCGATTCCCAGGTGGGTCTCTTTTATTTATTAGAGTTTTTTTTATAAATTGATATTTTAATTACCCAGTATTTAACAATAACGTGCGTATCATAATTACATTTTAGGATAGTTACATTTTTATCGTCGGTTGAGTGCAAACAAGCACCCTAAAATAACAAAACAAAGTGAAAATTTCTTTATTTCTTAAATGGATTTAGCAGATTGCTCTAATTTTTAATATTCTCATTCATCATAATTAATTACTTAATGGTTTATATTAAAATGAAAAAATTCGTTGTGTTGTTTAAAATAATTTTATTTAAAATTTAGAATAAATGGCCGCACAAACATCAACAGTCATTTTATTTATTAGGTACCTTATGATTTATTACAATGAAAAACCTAGCATTACTTAAAACTGTAAAAAAACATATCAACGGTATCAAACAATGAGTATTAAACAAATATCGTGCGTATTTACAACGGATTTCACAAAACTGTTTAGAAATCCTTCAAGCGGCATGGTCTGCAGATCATAAGTTATCACAAAGAACGAAATCACCTTCTGTTGAGTAACAACTTTTCAAGTATTTAATTCTAGGTGTACAAATAAACATACGGGCACTTTTAACACAGGATTAGCCAAGCAAAGAACGATACTGTGGGTGACCGAGGCAGAAAAAACAAGAGCTTTGAATAGTCAATTATGTACGTGTCTCGAACAATTTTTTTTCTAAAAGAGCACGAAATTTGGTCAGACCATCTTCGTCCGCGTGGAGCTTGTTTAAACTGTTTCCGAGGGATCAGTGTAGCCTTTATTCATCCTGAAAGTCCGTTCTAACTATTGGTGACACAATGTTTGAAATCGGCAAAGAAGTTTTTGAGTTTATCCATTACAAACATACACACATACAAAAATACAAACCTCTCCTCTTTATAATAATATGTTTATCCTGAAAGTCCCTTCTAACTATTGGTGAAAGAATTTTTTAAAATTGGCACAGTAATTTTTGAATTTATTCATTACAAACGTACACGCACATTGGATAGCTACATTATTAATACGTTAACCAAAGAACCTTTTATGATAGCTAAGTACCTAATGTGAATGTTTGAACCATCAAGAAGCCTAAGCTATTCAACCTAAACAACCAAATTAAATTTATTTAAACTAATGTGAATGATTTTCAAAATGACCACCTTCATGCTCTAAACAAAGGTGTAATCGTGTGCGTTTCTGACGATTTAAATTAACTTCAGTAGCACGCATGTCATCAGCTACTTCCCGAATCCTTATGAGTAAATCTTCTCGTGTTGAAATTGGTTTTGAATATACACGCTCTTTAAGAGTTCCCCAGATGTAAAAGTCCAGGGGCGTTAGATCGGGAGACCGAGGACACCAAGCAAGGATTGGACTACCGCGTCCAATCCACCGGCCGGCGAAATTTGTATTTAAATATTCGCGTACGCGAAGAGCAAAATGTGCAGGTGCCCCATCATGCTGTATCCAATGTGTACGTAGCGTTTGTAATGGTAATTCTTCAAAGTAATCCATAGAATGGAGAGATTGTAAAAAATCCAAGTAATTTTCACCGTTCAGTCTGCTTGGAATTTCTACGGGAAAAGCAAAAAACCGGTCAATATCACAGACATAATCATTAGTGTGATTATGATTATTCGTAAATAGGTTTTACTAGCCCTCCTAAGACTTCGTGAATTAGCGTAAAGCAAGATAGAAGATAGGGCGTCTTTATAGGCGGTTTAACCCTCTTTGATGAAAAGAGACAGCTTTCAAAATACAGCAGTTACTGAGGACTAGGAAAACCAACTTGAATTTCATTCAATTTAATGTCATGTGAATACTCGTATACGTAACATAAGATACCTATTTTCTTTAACCTTCGTGTTGTACCTATAAACCTAACAATTGAAAACTCTTTACTCATAATAGGTAATTAAAAGAAAATTGTTAGGTATCAATTAAGAGCCTTTTACATTAGTTTAACGTGATTAACTGATTAATTTTAATAATTGAATATCTTTATAACCGTACGAGTTATCATATGTCTGTCTTCGGGAAATTAGCTTAATTTGACTTGAAGAACGTGCCCTTAAAGTTATCGTAAATCAAAAAAGACACGGTGTATATATATATAGACTTATACCCTTTTTCACTTGATCTTCAGAAAACTTAAACCCTTTTCCACTAGGACCAAGGATATTAGACAAATTTTATGCCTAGAGAAGCGGTCAGTATTCAGACCATCTGCCCGATTGTCAGATTTTCGGAAACGAGCTAGACAATAGGACACTAAAATTGGCGCGAGAGAGAGGTCTATGCCCTGCAATAGGTTAATATGTGCTCATTGCATGAATAAAATAGTTATGAAAACACAAATTTAAACATAATAAATTGTCTCTGCTGTAATTACATGAGTCAGATCGAAATAATCTTCTGGTTTTAAGTAGGAACCGCTATTATACTTTTGTTAACAGTTTAGTTCGTCATATTGTGTATTGGGCACATTGCTCGCAGGACTGATGGCCGATGGGGTCAGAAGGTTCTTGAGTGGCGGGCGCGGACCGGGAGACGAGCTGTAGGTAGGCCTCCAACAAGATGGAGTGACGACCTTGTAAAGATCGCGGGAACGCGGTGGATGCGAAAAGCAAAAAACCGGTCTGAGTGGAGAGCCTTGGGGGAGGCCTGTGACCAGCAGTGGACGTCTTTCGGCTGACATGATGATTGTGCCATGAACTAGTTTTAAGGACGCCAATTACGAGTAACTATCTCTTTAAAAAAAAGTGCGTACTCCCATTTTGTAGGTTTACAATTTTCTTGCTAAGCAAAACTTTTCTTTTTCCACAGTGGTATGGCAAGAGTGGCAGACACGCGTGACTGCCACGCCAGCAGAAGCGGGCGGCCCGGCGCTGCTCAGCTGTGTGGCGCCCCCATCGCTCCAAGAGCACGCCTCCGTAGCTGCCTGGTACCGGGACGACGTGGTTCTACCAGCTGCCGACCATCTCTGTAAGGCCCAGTGTACAATGGGATGTACTCAAAGCAATTTAATTTTAACTGTGTTGCAATAAGATTAAAGTTTATTTCACTTTGTTCATAAATTGAAAACGGCAATAGCGAACAAACTTAATTGAACTTTATTGCCTTGATGGTAGATTCAAAGTCCATCTTACAAAAAACTCCCTGTATGGTGGTTATAACTGATTTTTAGGGTTCCGTACCCGAAGGGAGCCCGACTCTATTGATATGCGAAACTTTAAAGAGCTGTATCTTTTGAACCGTAAATAGACAGCGGGTTGTTTTTTTCAGCTTATTATGTGTTATTACAGCGGATTTACTGACAAATATATATTTTTAAACATAGTAAAATAACAATGGCGGTCTCCATTTTTTTCTACTATTTTTGTTGTATTGTAAAAACGGTGAAACATACAATCGTCAAATTTGTTATAATCATAATCGAAATCTAGAAAACAAAATAAGTACTAAAATTGGTCAAATATGAGCTGGACTCGCTCTGATTCGATTCAAAATCGAATTGAAATCGGAACATAAGAATACCTAATGTGTGGCAGTACGGAACCCTAAGTGCGCGTGTCCAGCACGCACTTGACCTATTTTTTACTACATCAAGAAGGTAAACAAGCACACAGACATCTAGGGGTTTTAAATACTAAGCACTACAGTTGAAGGTGAGTGACAAGGACATAGTTACATCTGATACAGCTCTACCTCTCTCACTCGTTGTACTGCATGGCAAGATTGCGGTGACGCCACAGCTATACAAAGTAATGAGCTGAACTTTGGACATTTCAACTTTGAACCCGGTACTTTTACGGCCTAAATTTAATGCCGTACTTATGTAGATGGGTTCTGATTGTACATTAAAATGTTATCCTTCACCTCGGCACCGTGGAAATACTGTTAAGAGTGGTTAAGGTTTTAAAATGGTTTTAAACCGATGTTTCCTTGCGAAAAAGAAAAAGTGGTTTGTCTGTACTTTTGTTTCAAATCTTAGAGAAGTCAAAAATTTGTACTACTTACACTTGTAAGCCCCATGGCATTACAATATCATGGCGTTTAAAAATTCAACTCATACGATGAAGTTAGAAAGCGGCAACGGGATCTCCATTATTTTTAAAGTAAACGCTTAACCAAGTTTGTAATTTTTAGATTTGGTATGGATAAGCAACTGAAGACTACAAAAAATTATGGCGTCGACTTTCGAATCTCATCCATCAGGTGACTAAAGTCCACCAAAATGGCCAAATTTACTGATATCTACAATTTCGTGTTATTTATTCTGACTCGTGATATAATTTACCAGATAGTGTCTCCGCCCATTTGTAAACGAGATCACCGCGTTATTTCTACCCACTGCTCCGTGGGATTAAAAAATCGACTCCTCAGACCTAGTATGGTTGGTTGCGTTTATCGCGTGTCAAAATGTGAATAAAGCATCCGTCATTCTTAGATACGTGTCAGAAAGTGACGGATGCTTTATTTACATTTTGCCCTGTTTTGCGCCTATTAGGCCCCCTATCTTACCTGTCTCAAAATAATATATTTCTTAACAGAAACCAATTTGTCTGTTATAAAGCTGGCTCTACACTAGTTGTGGACGAGGGCTGGCGGCTGATCGTGCGAGCCGCGCGAGCAGAGGACGGGCGCGCGCAGTTCTCGTGCTCGGTGCTCGACGCGCTCACGGGCGAGCGGCGGCGCAGCGCACCCGTGAGCATAGACGTTGCGCGTGAGTCGATTTCACCTATGATTGGAATACCTAGAAATCCTTTTTTTTTATTACATACATACCTTCATGCCTTTCTCCCAATGGGGTAGGCAGAGACTATGGAATACCAGGTGCACCGGTCTAAACATACAACTTTCGCTTCCTCTACATTCATCAACCTCGTCATGCACGTACGTCCGTTTCGGGTGCTTTTGATTAGGCCCTTATTCAGTACATCGCAAACCTGGTCACTGTATGTGTATTTAGGGCATCCCCTGCCGACATCTCCACTCATTCTTAAAATACCTCTTTCGTAACTCTTCTTTCATCCATCGTTTCTAAATGACCAAACCATCTTAGCATTTGACACTACTCTTTTCCGCAATTCAAAATGTATTAAGAGACAGTCAGAACTGTAGAAAATGTTCAAACTTTTCTTCACTAACCCTTCCATCAAGGCTCACTTTCATTTGTCGATAGCGAATGCTTTTCGTGATACATTGCTTCGCTGTAATAGCCCCCGAATAAAAAAATTAAAACAACCCGTCTATGGATTGCAACAAGCATGCGGGCTATTTATCAATAATTAGCCTTCATTGTCCAGCCACGACGGGTGCCTCAGCTCCCCGCGCCATCTTCCACGGCCAGTGGGACGTGAGCGTGCGGCGCGGCGGCGACGTGGTGCTGCCCTGTCTCGTGCACGCCAACCCACCTGCCACCATCACGTGAGTCACTTTAATCTATCAATAAAATAAGTGAAAAACTAACACACCAGTGTTAAACAAGGGTTATCGTTGGTAACCCATCGATGTTTAAAAACGTTTGTCGTTTTGCCGTTTGTTCGAAAACATTTTTTCTCTGAACCCATTAACTTTCCAATTGTAGGCTTCGTTGGGTTTGTTTTATAACAATCCAGGAAAGTTAAACGGTTTCAGAGAAAAGGGATTTTCAAACAAATCAAAATTCGGACCAACGAAACAACGGACAACAGTTTTTCGAACTTAAGATAGGCCGCCGTTATCGTTACATCGATTCCCTTTTAATAGAATGTATCGCATCAAAGAATTTTCATCTTTACTAACAAGAGATTCTTACAGGACAAGTTAAAATTTTGGGGTAGTTCTAAATCTAACAACAAGAGTTTAGCAGAGAATATCTTTAAGACGTACTTACGTGTTCACTACGAGTATGTTAAAAGTTTAAAGCGTACACTACTGCTTCTAGATTAACCACGGTAATCACCATGTTTAAAAGGTAAAGAAGAAATAGAAAACAGACTATGATCGCCTTCGTAGTGTCATCATATTTGACATGAAGTCATCAAAACAATAAGAAACACCACAGGTCCCAATATTCTTCCTTGCGGTATTCCTCTCAGGTTACTTAAAGTTCTGGAACTGTTGGTTATTTTGTCATTATTTAAGCTTCTTTTATTATGGCTATTGATGGTTGATCTTGCTGTCATTTGATCTGCTGTTTCAATTAACCAAATTCAAATAACTGTACGTTCTGTAGAAGCTTAAAATACGTAATTATATTATGATTAAACATCGGTATCAACGTTCAGTTTTCATGGCACCCGGTAAGGGTAGCAAAAAAAGAAATACGTTCGAATATTTAATGAATAATAACTTTTATTTTCTGTTATTTTTTTAAACATAATTATGCAGCAGCTAACTGTATCTATATTTATGCTGTACTTATGCTTAAAGAGGTTTATATTCTAAATAATGTCATAGAACCTTAATACTTATATTGCATTCGAAAAAAAATATATGCCAAATAGGTAACGTATGTCAATTTAATTGTCACACCAAATAATTATTAGTCAGTGTGGAAAGGTAATTAAGTCATGTGTACAAAATTTATATGGAATGTACGTCAAATTTCAAATATGGAATGTTGAACGGTATATACAGATGTGTTACAACTACATGCAAGAGGTCATTTACTTAAGTTTTTCATCTATAATATTATACGAGATGTCAAAGGTTAACAGCAAAATCCATGGAACAAATTTTAGCAATTTATTAACCTTTTAATACATTTTTAGCGTCTTTCTTTTTGTTTATAAAAAATATAAGTTCAAAATACTGTGTATGTATTTGTTTGTATTTGTTTTTCTGCAAACCGTACTTTGCCATGAAAGTTGAACGTTGATACCGATGTTTAATTATGATAGACGAAAATGTTTTCTTGGGCGTGTCCTTCGGCTGTCAACAATTTCTATACAGTTAACAATTACCTTATTATCTCAGTCAAGTTAATTATCAAAAAATAAATTATCAAACCGGTTTTCATTAGCACCCTTATTATATTCCAGGAAAATACCCAAAAACTCCAAAACGTAATAATATTTCCGACAATTTTGTGAACACTACCAAAACATTATCATTTAATTACTTTGCAAAACTCTTAATGGCCCTATAATTGGGTGATTTCAATATAATTATAAGCTAGAGATATTTATCACTGCAGTAATTTTCTTTTTCTATACACGACGCGGCAAGTTTATTTCGGAATGGTACCCGAGGGCAACATTCGGCAAATCCTAATGAAGTTAGCTTAATGTGGTAGTTCGGTCCCTTGGACCGTGTAGCGAAGATATCAGTCTAGTCCGAAGGGCGTAGTTAAAATTAGGCGTTGTAATACAGACGCTTTTAAGGGACTTAAATACTTAAAGTTTCTAAAGATGTTTAAAGAGCTATAACGATGAAGAGAAAGAACGTTTTGGTGATAATAGGATTATAAGAAGCTCTTTGGCTAAATTAAATAGATTCATTAAGATAATAATTTAAATCAGTTTACGTTTAGAAATTTACTTGTTGAATTATAAAGTTGTTTACAACAAGATTAACCGCCTACTATATAATCCTTAATTAGTGGCGTTAACAAGCCTTTTATTTGTCTTAAAAATGTTTTTAAACTACAAAGTACTTTAGAAGGGTATTGAATTGTAATTGAAATTGTTCAGTAAACAAATGTTAATTAAGTTCTTTACTACAAAGGAGAAAGTGGCACTGAGGCAAAGTGAAATATTTTTTTTAAAACCAGTTTGCATAACACGATATTTTTTTAAGTATCTGTTACATAATAAGTATTATGCATAGCTGTTTGGCTTTGTAGTAACCATTTTCAAAGTTGATATTCGCTTTATTGAGTCGGAAGCTGCTAAGGAAAAGTAAGGTAGGAAGTATAAATAGAAAAATAATTCGTCTCTGACCCTTTATGAGTTTCTGTTACCTATAGCCGCTCGGGCGCTAGGGTTGCGTCGATGCGCGTAACTCAATATTTAGTAACCACGACTCAATTAGCTTGGTCCGTCCTATCGATTCTCGTCCTGTGTAGGTACATAGGTGATGAATGGTATAAAGATGCGCGAGTATTAGTGAGCAGCTGCCCTCCGTATTAAAGAAAATTTTCTATGTATCTAAGGCCATTTGCTGGACTGCTGGTATACTCACATCATGGTTGCTAGGCAACTACCAAGTTTTTATGCGAAACATGTATTTTAGAAGTAAGTATATATTTATTTAATTTACGACGATCACAGGAAATTAGAAATCTAAATTTAAGTCTGTCAACCAAAAATTCTGTTTTTTTTTATCATTCCTAATTAGGCAAATATCAGAATTTTCACGTTCGAGATATTAAGATTGATTATACAAAGGTGAACGTTGATCGCAGCAATTTGCTCGGCTGCTTCTTATTTGAATTATTTTTCTCTTTGACTCAATTTGGTGAATTTAATTTAGTTTATACGCTAAAAGGGTCTGAGAAAGGTTGTTAGCTGTTTTAGCCGGGCGAGCATCGTCGGGGTAACGAGGTCGTCTATGTAAAAGTTCAAGTCTTTAATGGATAACCGTTTAAGTTGTAACTTAAGGATGGAACATGGAAAAACTAGGTAAAGAAAGGTATGTTTCATAAATAAACATAATTTTGGTTTCTTTTTTTATCCTTAGGCGCAAAAGAGGGTGTTATAAGTTTGACGTGTGTATCTGTGTATGTCTGTGCTGATTCGGATGCAGTTATTTTTTATTTGAAAGAATGTTCTCTAGCCCCGGTTTTTAGCTAAATTTCATGAAAATCGATTGGGCCGTTTAAGAGATATTAGTTCTAAAAATAAGGTTTGCCATTATATTGGGAGTTATAACTATCTAATAGTTATATCTGTTGTTACTTGTACTGACGACAGTAGGTATAGTTAACAGGAGATCATCCACACAATATTCAGAATGACAAATGGGGCGAATTGGGATTAGAGTTCTCTCATTTTCCTTCATTTATAAACGTCAAACTCTAAATATTGATCAAATTGCTGAACAAGAATCACTTTCGTAAACTAAATAATAAAAAAAACTACTTAATCTTACAAACTAAATCATTTTTTATTATGCCTCTGTAAATCTAACACTTTGTATCTATGTATGGATGTTTGTAATGCAATCACGTTTAAGAGGCTGAACGGATTTGGATAAAAAGCACACAGAATAGTCCACACACGATACTTTTTAACTCGAAAAAATAAAATTTCCCGACGGAAAAGCGATAACCAACATTTACACGCACACATGCAAAAGCTTTTTTGAAAATAAACCAACAGTGCTTTCTAACAATAAAAACTTACCAAAGGCATAACGATTTAACAATTTTACCAGCCAAATCGCGTGCCTGCTTGTAATGGTGTACTAACAGTTTTAAATCGTTAATAATTTCCTCAAGTGTATCAAAGACATAAACGTATTGCATCCACTTAAAGTTAGCGAGGCGTAATAACTCACGTCCGAGCTACTTAGCAAGTTGGCGAGTTTAAACCGTTAAACAACTGATATAACTTGGGCACAGCGTTAAGTTAAAACTGGCCTTACATTGTTGAATAAGCCGACTTGAGCAGCACAATTTATTAACGTTGTTATGATAGCGAATGGCATAAACGAGTTGCCTCGGCTTTGTAGAAATGCTTAGGGTTTTTAAAAGTTGTTAACTAGAATTCTTTTGAATTGCAGTGGGTTATATTTAAAATCCTTTGTCATGTAGCCGTAGGATGTTAAGTGTTTCTGGGAAAACTTGTTTAAATATACGTGTTTAATTTTAAAGCAAATTGTTATTTTGTAAATTATTTATAAACAGTTTCGGTTTTAGTCCACTTGAACTTGTGTTTTCTAAGCAGTTTATACACATTTTTTTAAAGGACTTATGTTATTTGAATTTTATTTAGTCAGAATTGTTACTCCTTTAGTCAAATAAGAATCGCTTTATTTATATTAAAGGTAATATATATATCTTTACTTGACTTGATAAATTCTCGAATAGAATAGAATAGAATAGAAAATCATTTATTTCGCTTAAAAATTATAACATTACAGTGTGTGATAAGTATTGCTGCGAAAATGGTATCCACTCAGCTATATGTCGTACCGCCTATTGGCAATGCGACGCTGGTTTTCTGTGGACCCACGGACTGGTTTTGCTAGACAGCATACATTGCATTCGCTTCTCCCATCAGGTTAAATAGGAAAAAAAGTCAATATACATAAATCAACACAGTACCTACACAATAAGTGCTTATATCGAATTAATCCTGTTTTTTAGAAGTATGATACAATTATTAACTTAACCTGCCAATATTTTCATACCTGTATTTACATTTGTGTTTGTGCCTCAACACGAAACCATAAATATACAACACGAACACAAATACAAATATAAATATATAAATATTGATTTATTATATTGATGAACATAGCGAATAGGGGTAATAAATTGTAGGTTTATAAATCGAACTGTCAACATGGCATCTTTGGGAAAACTAATTTTCAACAAAAGCGACGCCTGCTTCAAAATGTTTTTGGATTTATTTCACTTAGCAAATTTTCAAATTGTTGGTGAGCTAACATAGTTACTTATATGCTTATTTGTCCGCCATATTTTTTACTTCGTCTACTTTTCACGTCGAGACGTCTCTATTTTCTAACTACCCCATTAAGGCTTACTTTGGCACGTGACACATAAATGAAGATAAATGCATGAAAAAAACACTAACCGTAACATCTTGACCTTACAAAAACGCAATACAGGACAATTGATGGTCTCCTTAGACGTATTAGCAATTAAGCTGTTAAAGGAGATTATACCTTTTCCTGTTAGTAAATAGGTTGTAAATGATACGAGTGTTTTAGTCGAATACGCCATTTTGACTGAGCAGGACACCTAATGACCAGTCTTTATTGCCGCATCGTTGCGTGTAAGTTTTTACTTGACCCTTAATAATGAGGATCCTTGGGATTTTACCAAGAGCGAGAAAAGAGGGCACAAGAGTTTTCGGGATAAAATAATTAGAACATTAAGAGGATTTTGAAAAGTGTTTGGATCAATAAAATACGTCTAGAATGTTGATATAACATAAGAGATGGAAATCAAGGAATATACATATAAGAAAGAAAGAAGGAAAAAATATTTATTTGTGACAAACAGACAAACAAAACTCAACAAAATACTGACATAGACAAAAAAACGCGTTGTCACGAAATGGTTCCAACTCAGCGTTATGCTGGCGTTACAACCAGCGCTGGTCTTCGGTTGGAACCATCCAGTGAAGCCACGGAAGATTACACACACATAGCACACACACACACTAAACTTATAAAACAAACCAAAAGAAAGAAAAAGGGAAAAACCGCAATAAAAGCGATCAAGTAACAAAATGCATATAGAAACCTACGACAATAATAGCGAAAAATATCTACCCCACTATTACTCCTGATAAGTCTTAGGTCTTACCCGATTTTTATCAAACTCAGCTAAGAACCATTTATCAAACGAAGTTTATCCCTTTGAAACCTACGATGCCACATAAAGCACCAATTTTGCGTCTAGGGTTATACAAACTAAAAATAGGAGAAGACAGAAGGTAGTTACGTCTGTTTTAATTCTTATTGTATAGTACCCCAACGAAAATGTTAAGCACTTTAGTGCGTTGTCATAGTAAACTTCAAACAGAACATCAAATGACACACATCACAATGACAATGACATTCACAATGACAAGGTTCTAAGTATGCTGAACATTTTTATTGGGTGACTCTAGATAAAAAAATGCGGGTTTCTGCTATTGCGATCTCAGCCTGTTTTATTTTCTTCTTTACACAGTATAAAATAAAGTCGCTTTTCGCATTTTTCTGTCTGTATATCCGCTAACTTCTTTAAGACCACGCAACGGATATTGACCACGACCATCAGTTTCATATTTGTGATGTTATCTATGAAAAGGGACCTATTGCCGATGGCGCTTCCGCCATTATTAAAGATGCTCCGATATAAATACAACGTCGCGTGAAGCAGTGCGGCATAAGCGCCCTCGACAATAAGGTCCCTTTACATAGATAATGCCACATTTTATCACGTAAGGTTATTAGTAATTTCTGGTGTTACAAAAATGTCACAAACCGAAACGAAGCGAGGGCGGATCGCTAGACTAGGTGGTTTATAAAGAAAATATTTGACACTGTTAGCTGTGTGAATGTTTTTTTATGGTTCTCCTATGGAAGCCCTAATCGTCATTTACCTAATGCATCGTTTGTCCGAATTTTCATTTATCCTAACGCCATTTCTGCTTACATTTTAAAACTTTTTAGTATTGTTATAATACAACCCTAACCTAACCAAACCGCAGATATGATTGGAAAACTTAAAAAGTTGACTCATCTGAAAACCAGTTTAGGGCAAATGAAAATTCGGACAAACGATGTGTTAGGACAAACGTTGTTAGGGATTATGAGGGACACCCTTTTTTTATATGTCCCATAAACTTGCGCAGTGAGAATAAAACAAACAGTGCGCCTCTAACCACAAAACAGCGCGTTTAAAACCTTGTTTTACTCCTTGCTAACCTTTACTGCACTCCGTAAACAAGTCATAAATGGAACAGCGGTTTCATTATGTTCCTGGGAACAGGCCACAAGGCTTTCTTACTGTTTTAGCTGTATTGCATAATTTTCAAATGGAATATAGATACAGTTGCAGATTTAAGTAGGTAAAAAATGGGGAAAGGGGGGATTATTATCTTTTGCTTATTTATTACATACATACATAATCTCACGCCTTCGTTCCCAGAGTGGGGTAGGCAGAGCTACAGAATTACAAACATCTCTAAAAACTTGTTGATAATTCTATAACCACAATTTGCACAATTAGGCTAAGATGTTTACCAGCGTATTAGTGACAGGTTGCAAGCCCATCGCCTAACAGTACTACAAGCCTTTATTCCCTTAGTCGTCTCTTACGACATCCACGGGAAGACATGGAGTGGCACCATTCTAACTCGGCAACCACACGAGGCTTATTTATTATTTATTTATAATTTTTAATAACGGGTGTGCCGGTATGCACTTTACGTAATTATTATCAATTCACGTATTTATGATGATGCATTTAGATTAGACATTATCTGTACGTGTATCTTGTGCGCATTAGTTAGTACTGTAGTAAGTTAACATTGTATATAAACGCATGTGTGATTGTAATTAAATTAGATTTTGATCGACTGACAAAGTGGTTTCTCTCTCACCCCCATCAACATGAACCCTCCGGTAAAACAGATTTACAGTAAACACCAAGTTACCTATTATAAAATAATATATTACTGTGCCTGTAAGTAGTTTACGTTGACGTTAGCCTTACCTACTTTAATTCCTTATACATCGTATAATGCTATAAATAATTAGAATTTGTATTGAAAAAGATTTAGGAACGACCAAGACTTTGTGCGACAGCGGCAACGGCGACGATGAGCAGCGAACGGTGACAAACAAATACGTTGTAAGTGTGTGTGAAAATAAATAAATAAATAAATAAATAAATAAAAATAATTATGGAAATGTAAGAAGCATGCCACGAGTCGCCGCAGCTACGATGAGGCGATTTCTATGCATTCGTTTCCACAGCCCGCCGCTTACAACGGCCGCTACCACCGTTCCGAAGTCGTGGTCAAGTGGTTAGATACTTTTCTTAACGTCTATTTCTGTCTGAAGATTTAGAATTAAATATCATCAGCTCAACGACAGTGCCGATTTCTATACAAAAGTAATCTGACTTTATTTATACTTCAAAAATATACTTTGTATTCCACTTAACTGCATTTTAAACCAATCCTTTGGTAGTTATGTAGTCGCATTAGTGATATGAACAGAATCTAAGGGGTATTAAATAGTTATGTATTACATAATAATCCCTAATCGTCATTTGTCCTAATGCATCGTTTGTCCGAATTTTCATTTATCCTGAATTTTAAAACAATTTATTGTTGTTTACAACCCTAACCTAACCTAACCGCAGGTATTTTGAAGAACTTAAAAAGTTGTCTCACTCAGGTGAAAACCAATTTAGGACAAATGATAATTCGAACAAACGATGCCTTCAGACAAACTTTATTAGGGATTCCGAGGATCATCCATCTAAAACGTATAGGATTCACTTAAGCCGTCAGACGGTCGCGTCGATGTCAATTCCATACCTCCATTTTGTCACAAATCATTTGTAACAGTGTTAATGAATGCCATTAAGAGCAATTCAATATTGTAAATCAGAATACTTTTGTATCAAAGTCGCTATTTATTATACATATTCATTATGTACCTAGCAATGCTTTGTGAACAAAATAATTAACTCATACATTTATCTCATTTGACTTTACCTACTGTTCCCCCCCTCAACCCCCTGCATTAGGGTCACCGCGCGCGGTCGTAAACGCGCGTCATAAACCGTAACGCAAACGCGCGCGTTACGCCGCCGTTAAGGGTTTAACGTCGTTAGTTACTAATACCTTCGGTTCATAAACCCGTGTTTACTCGCGTATTGGAGCAAAAGCAGTCAAGGGCGAGTCAGACCCTGCACTATTAGGTTCCAAATACAGAGAACATTTTCAATAACCACTCAACTTATTTTAAAACGTGACTGTAATATAAAAATAACAACAAAATTAGACCTCCACCCCAGTTAAAAGTTATCTTATTTTTACTACTTCAGCAAAAATTCGACATACCTTTATTCATTGACGACGTGCTAGCCTAGTTGGTAGTGACCCTGCCTACGAAGCTAGCGGTCCTGGGTTCAAATCCCGGTAAGGGCAGATATTTGTGTGATGAGCACGAGTATTTGTTCCCGAGTCGTGGATGTTTTCTATGTATTCAAGTATATATTTCTCTATATACGTATTTATATCGTTGTCTAGTACCCATAGTACAAGCCTAGAGCTTAGTTTGGGACTAGGTCAATTTGTGTGAGATCGTCCCTTGATATTTATTATTATATTATTATTATTTATTATTCATTCGTTCATAGCCAAGCAACAATAGCACCATCTCTGATTTCTTACAAACTACATTACACTGTCTCACAAATTTAGAAACAACGCAGTTCCGTATTTTCCATTTTAAAATTTTAAATAATGGCCACTTCTCGGATTCGGCGTCTGCACGATACTGAGCATGTCACAGTGACGTCATGAAGTCACAACTATAGTTTTTACACCATAGAATTCGCCAGATTCGTTATCTGAGAGGCAAGTCCATACAAAGTAATTTTATATACAAGTATGTCTGTACGAATTGAGTAGGTACTTTTCTTGACTTTTTAATGCAAATTATGATACAAAATATCCAGAGGTAGTAGAAGCAAGGGCCCGTCACTCCATACAACAGAGTACTTATTGGCTGTTTTTGTAACCTACGTCATTTTTTCTTACCCCGCCACCACAACTGTAAAACATGCTACGCGCCAAAATGTGCCTATTTACGCGCGCGTAAAGTACATAATTACTTGTTTGTTTGTCGTTAACGTCATTAACTTCATCTTTAAGCGAGGGTTGGTAAATAAATAATAAATTGATTAATAAGGCAATTTCGTATTACAGATGTTAAGACATACGTACGTTACGTGTGAATTTCGATATCCAACTGATATTTGTATCCCCGGCGATACACTGGCCAGTAGGTAATTAAAACGGTACGCGCCAGCGAGTGATGTATCTATTACAAGTAGAAGGTAGAAGTCGGTAAATGAATAGATAAGCCCTTTAAAGTTGAACCACTACTTCACCTCGTTTGTTATTAAACTTGCCAGCCTTAATATCTCACTATCACATGAACTATGTTTAATGCACTTAGTTCATACAAGCTTAGCCGTAGTCAGCGGGCATGTCGCCGTACTTAGGTATAACCCAATTAATGTCACAAGCGCCTCAAGCGCTAGATTATTGCTTTATTAATAATTACAGTGCACAGATTTTTTATTACCAAACAACATTATGTTTTTGGGTACTATTTTCATCTCAAATGTTGATCGTTGCTTGAAGCGCTGTAAGACTCGTTAGCTGCGTAAAAAACCCTTCACTGTGAGCGAGCTGTGTTCCGATTTCAAAATTTGAATTGAGTGTTCTTCTTTTGTTTTTGCATAACAGATAATTAAGCAGAAGAGACCGACTAGCGTTTTGAAACTTTGAAGTTCCTCTAAACAATGAAACATGCTTTGGTGGCCTTTTGTTACTAGATAGATGAGGAAGTTTTTGTTCGGTTCGCTTGTTGTTTGTTGTATGGATTGTTTTGTTATTTGAATTGGCAACTATGAAATTGAACTCGAGACTGCTTAATTGTCCGTTGTTTTACTTCGTTATTCCAAAACTAAATAACAGTTTGAGGTAGTAGTAAAAGTATTATAATCTAGTTAGATATCTCTTTTTTATTTAATTAATGGCTCTTCTCCTTGTTTTAACAAGTTGTATTTCGCGGATGGGTTTAAGACAATGGACTTGTTAGAGAAACAAATAACAACAATAACATGGGATTAGCTCCACTGGCTTCTGTCAAGTCTAAATATAACCTTAAACTCATATTATGTAAGTGACAGCTGTCAATCAGGCCTTTTAGAACGGCGCGATTATAGATACTTTCCTATTAGATGTTGCCAGTAGGTATATTGAGTTAACATTGATTTGAAAAAAAATACAAGCAGCGTTTAAAACAAGTGTTGCCGCATTAACCAACGTAATGCGATCACTATAGAGGTATTAACATAAATGAAAATAAAGAACACTGTAAGTCTGAGTCACTTCTTTTTCTATACGCTTTGCCTAATTAAATTAAATTAATTACTAGCTAGCTAGATGTTATATTTAACTTCAATCTTAGTTACCCGATGCCTATCTCAATAGTAATATACAACTAAAAACACTTACTGTAAGTTAAACATAACTTCAGCATGTTTTTCGTCACTTCTACCATACTTCTACGCGTTACGCAGGCCCCATCGTCCCCTAGTAACGACAAAAAAAGAAAAGCGCAGGACAAACGAGCGCGCGGTGCCGAGCTGTCAACATGACAAGAGGACGGCCATGTTTTTTGACGTCACCGTTCAGGAGGGACGGCAACAAAGCTTCATGTAAATTAGAGTTTTTATACGATGGAGGTTTTATACAAATTTTGTTGAAATATGATTGTGTTGTGTGCAAAAAACAGTATTTATAGAGAGATGTGTTGTAGTAGCACTAAGGTCGGTTTACCCACTTACTCCTTTTATTGTGTCTTAGACAAGGCGAACGAGCTCCAAGGCTAAGGGGGTAAGTGTTATCTGAGACCCATAATACATTTGCATTTTAAAGACTATAGTCTTAAGATTGCTAACCTAAGTCCGCAAATGCGTTGCCAATCCTGAGAATCAAAATGAAATGCCTTCATACTAATAATTTCACTGGTTATCTTACCCCCACGCTGGAACACACTAAAATGTAAAAATAATACGTATAAAAATACATTTATCCAATTTCTTGAGTATGTCTTCCTATAAAGACCAGCTACAAATTATTTAATTACTGATTAGAAGATTACTTATTTAGAACATTTAATACATTTAAAAGAAAGAAGGGGTTTCGGCCTACCCTTCTGGGAAACAGGCGTGATTAATGAACGAGTATGTATGTTTAAATTTAAAACTCAATTGACACCGAAGCAAGTTAAATATAATAAACATGTGCTCAATTCGAGTCAAAGCACGTAAACAATAAGCTTGCACTAACAATAACCCCGATACCGTTGTCATACGAATACAATTAGAGCATGATGTCGCTCGAAACTGACCCAAAATAAACATAACCTAATAGAAACGTGACCAATGCATAACGTGACATCTAAATTGACTTAAAATGGACATAAAATTGGAAAGTAACCTGACTTTAATCGTCTGAAGAACATGGCTGCCCTCCTTTACAGGGTTTATACAGGTGGCTTATTTTACCGCTGGTATAGTTTTTGAAGTTCGATTATGATGTCAGTCTGAGGGCTGTATTAGGACCGTATTCATAAAGTGATCTTGGCTGAGATGCCTATGTCAAGACACGTCAGAAATGACAGCTTTCTGTGGCAACGTTTAGGGTCTATGTAGTCAGCTATTTTTATTTTAAGTCATAATTTGTTTTAGGTCATAATTATCGCAAGTCAGAATGGTTTTTTTTTAAACTGTAAACTTTTCAATTATTTTATTAACAAAACTATCCTTAATTTAGATATGTACTAAATTCTGAAAAGTGTACAGTTCAAGCGATATGAAAAATTCTTAATAATAACGTATATAAACAAAGAAAATTTGATTTAAAAAAAAAACGGGCTCCTCAACATTTCTTTGACGTATCTTAAGACAGGCATCTTAACCAATATCAGTTTATTAATTCGACCTTTAATTACCTTACCTTAATTGGATGTTCGTGTTAAAACACGTCAGAAATATCACGTCATAACATTGTACAACTTGACATTTATAAGTCTACCAGAATCTCATGACCAGAAGGGAAATTCAAATTTATAGCTTGCAATTTCGTGGTAATAGGACTAAAAGGTCTTGATACTTGATTTTCCACGAGTTCTGTAGAAGAATGATGTGGTGGACTCAGTCCGCGTAAAAATCAATGTTCTAGGATAAAATAAAAATAATTATCACGACTGTGTTATTAACTATCTAGCTATGCCGTGAAGACGGAAAAAACCTTTATAATATTAGTAACGATTAATTACCTACCTATGTAACACTTAAAACCAACTTAAGACTTGCATTTCCTATTATTTGCAACTACGTAAGTTAACTTGACGCATATTGAAACGGACCTGTCACTAAAGACCCAATTTTTTATACCATTTTAAAGTAAATATACATAAAATTGATTTTACATTACAATAACCTAGTACAATGACTCACAATGCATTAAAACTCCTTTAGCTTTTATCAGACAGGGACGTCAGGAAGCAAGCGCATCGCTTGCACCCCGGGGATGCACCGGGAAATGCATCTAAATAGCCTTTCTATCTCACGTCCTGATACAAAACGTAAACCTGAACATTATTTTTCTGATAGAAACTTTAGCTCCATTAACGGTGCGAGTGAGATGAGATTTATTTCTCTTTCGATGTATTTCTGTGGAGTGGTTTTTCTTTTTCAAATAAAGCGTCAGAAGGTTCTTTGTTACTATGGGTGTTATTTATTTAAAGAACTCTCTTTTAAATTTTTCGTAGAGTTAAGCATAGTTAAGGAAAAAACAGCATAATTTATTGTAGCAAATTTTTTATTAAGTCAATAATTACGATTCGTATAACACATCGCATTAAGGAGCAACTTTATATACATAATAAAAAAAAGTAAAAAGACCCTGATATATCCCTAGAAAGTACAAAGGCGAACTTATCCCTAAATGAGATCTCTTCCAGCTCACCCTGAAGTAGGTGAGTACAAACAACGCATGGGGTTGGACACATACATTTGTACAAAAAGAGATAATAATACTTATAAATCAATAAATATTAAACAATTAAAAAAGTACACAAATTGATATATTTATTATTTATTTTATTATATTGCTTCATCTAATCCCGTGAAATGTTTAAATTTTATTCAAATAGAACAAAATATAATATAAAACATATTAAAATATCATAAATATCGTCCTGATTCCGCAAGGGCCAAACACCCGGTATAAATTAAAAATAATTTATTCAAAAACTTTCAAGTTGTTTAAATACCGATTCTTAACTTTATTTGGCTTTTTAAGAAATTACTGAAAGCCTTATTTACGCAAATAAACACAGAGCTAGCCCGTGAAGGGGCTTGAATTAGTGGAAAACAACCTCGTTTATAAAAAGTCCGTAATCCTTAAATATGGCAACCCCGGCTTAGTCCCTCATTAACCTTTGCGGAACACCCTCGTCGAGTAGCGTCGGCAGCGCGAATGTGACATATGCAAATACCTATGTTGGAAGCACTGAAAAACATTCGGGATGATACAGCGTGATTCATTGGAATCATGATAAAAAATGAACCCTGTGAGTTCATGCTTCATAAATAATTATTACAAATGGAATTAGAATAAATAAATCACATAAATAAATCACGAAAAAATAATAAGTAAAATAAATTATCTAAAAATATGACCTTTTTGGCATTGTGCGTAAAAGCTTTCTAAATGTAGATCAGGGGAGCTATCATGACATACTTATTCAGTTCAATTCAAGGTGAGAGAAAGAGACAGAGCCGTATAACTGTTTTAGCACTGTACTTTACACTTGTCTTAAAAAAAACTTTTTATAACAGTGTGAACAATAAGAGACACAAGCCAATAACTTATTTAAATCCCAATACACGCTCATCACTCATCATTCTTATGATAAAAGTTGAGCAACATCAGCACTTCAAGACACCAAATTGTAACAAAATTGTTTTGTATCTCGTATTTCCTCGTTGCCATAAACCGTTGCCAACCGTCCCGCCCTCCGCCGCATAGTTACAACTGTTTTACCGCCCGTTTTATTATTTCCTTATTCAATTACACTGAGTTCGCATTTGAGTTATGGCCGTGACTCAGGACATTCTTCTGCCCCCAGCGTTGGGGGGGTTAACGCCTTGAGAAGTACTCTTGTTTGCTGCGGTGTTTGAGTGTAATTAAAAATTTAATTCCTTTTAACAGAGCGCGACGAAATTAAATGCAAACTTGAGAAAAAAAGCATATTCTGAAATGTATAAGTTTATATTTGCAACCTAAGATTTTTTTTTAATTTTACCTTCTCTATCATTTTAAGACAACAGGGGGGGTATCCATAACATAGCTATAGCTATGCAGCTCAGTTTACGCTGAGAGAAAAGGACAGAGCTTTCTAACTGCTATTCTGTCCTTTACGCTTGCCCCCCTGGGAATCTAACTGAATGGACTTATTTCTGTTTTACTTTTTTAAGCATTTATTAACATGATTAGAAATTAGTTTATGGTCAACATTTTAGCTTCTTCGTTTGACCGCTTTAAAGCAAAAACAACTGATGACGCTTTATTTATAATTCAAACAAAAATGCTGAGTGGACCCCTTTTGGCGTCAGGATGCAGCACCACCAATGCTTATGTTATGTTAGGTTTCTTATGTTAAAGTTAATTAAGTTGGTGGAGGTGCTCTTTTGATTCCAATAAAATATTTTTATTATTATTTATTATTATTATTAAAAATATACACATTCACCGGAAATCACTGCACTCAATGCTCGTTACATATTTCATCTACGTAGCGGGAAAATGTGCTACGGGCGACGGTGTAGCCATCGTAGCGTTAGCTCGCGATAAATGTGTAGCACTACGCAAAATACATACAGAATTATTTTACGTAGTGTGTCCGAGTATACATTATATATAATGTATAGTGTACGTACGTAAGTATATCATCCATACACACGTTCACGCGTTTCAAGGGCTCTCAATACTCAAGCTTATAACCCTTAATTTCAGTGCCAAGAGCTACTTAACGGGTCCATTTCGTATAAAAACCTAGGAGATGGGCTTTCATGGGTCAAACTATGGTATTGGCTTAATGTAAGAGTGACATAAATCAACTTGAGTCACTACTGCTGTACAATTAAAGTTAATAATAGTTTGGCTGACCTTGTTGAGTTAGGACCTATTTGTTTTAGAGCTATGTGCCACCAAGCGAGTTTGTCTTGACTTTAGAAGTCTCACGTGTGGATTCGCAATGTCAACATGAATTAACACCGATTGAGAGAATAAGTAACTTATTTGCTAATCAGCTGCTGTTTATGTCGAAATACTCACTGTGAATGTTAATTTTGGGACGAATATGCTTTCTGCCTTGCCCCGTTGGGTTAGAATAGTGCTACTCCATGTCTTCCCGTGGATGATGTAAGAGGCAACTAAGGGAATCAAGGCTTGTAAGTAAGTAGTGTACTGTTAGGCGATGGGCTAGCAATCTGTCACTAATACGCTGGTAAACATCTTAGCCTGATTGTGCAAAATGTGGTTACAGAATTATTAACAAGTTTTTTTGAGTTGTTGGTAATTCTGTAGCTCTGCCTACCCCACTCTGGGAATGAAGGCTTGCGTTTATGTATGTATGTATGTAGTAATGGTGAAAATGTCAATTGCATCTTTTTTACATAATTTTTAGGGTAGTGGACCAGAATGGTAAATAGAAAGTATTACTTTGGCGTCTGTCTATTTGTGTTTTTTTAGCAACTACTTTAAAACTAAGTATAGTTATATAACTTGCTTGCCCACATCCATTGTTGGTTAATAAAACTATTAAAATAATAATAATTGTATCAAGTGACTTTTTTATAAATTAAGTAGACACGTAATCAGGCTTTTGATCCTTACTAAATTAAGTTTAGAATAAAACTTGCAGAACTTTATTAGTTTTCTTACTCTAATTTACATGCAAGAATAAGACAACAAATGCATTTTTCTCTAAAATTAAAGTTAAAGAAAGACTTAAAGTTGTGCGCACTGCGGTGCGGCCGGCACATTGCAGAATTGAAATCTTTCTAAAATAAACATTTTATTCTATTTTAGTGCGTTGTCTAAGTTTACTACCTTCAACTCCCGTTGCTTGAAGCGAGCATTCATTCATCGAAAATTACTAGTTAATAAAAGATTATAAACTACTTACATACAATTCGTTAGTTCTGATCGGTTCTCTATTGGATGGCATAAAATTATTTGTAATAATGTTGTTACGCATAATTGCTTTTAGCCGAAATAGCGATGTGCATAATCATCTTTATGCATATATTTTTACGCATAAAATTAAAAAGCATAAATACAGAAAGCATAATCGTCATGAAGACTAACGTCAAATAGCATAAATACAAAAAATCATAATAATAAATTGGCATCATTGCAAAATGCATAACATGGCACATAGCAACACAATTGATATATCGAAAGTCGTAGACGTACTACGAGAAAAGGTTAGTTTTGGTTTTGTGTTTATATATTTATATATATTTAGGAACTAAGGCGAGGTCGAAGCGGACCTCCCTTCGCGGACCTCCTATTCCGCGTTGCTTGGGCGCTTCGCGCCTGGATATCATACTAAGCTAACCCAACCTAATGTACCTAGCGTGACCTAATTTAAACTTACCTAATATGTAACAACGAAACTGTGTTTTATTCATTTAGAATACTGAAATTATGGTTAATGACAGATATAACAAATAATTATTAGCCCAAACAATAATATGCAAAATGTGTATTAGTCTAATACAAATTAGTCTAACTGAAATTATTCTAATAGCGTAATATGCCAACAAAATATTAGGCCAAAGTATTATTATGCGACAGTACTATTATGCCCATACAAATTATGCCAAATTAATTATGCGAAACAATAATAGTCTAAAACAAATTCTGCGATCCAAGGGGATCCCGTTCTGATCATCCTGTAAGCAAATTGAACACATTTTTGACTACATGAAGTGTTTAGTTTCTAGAAATCTTGAGAAAGCTTTTTTACATCATTTTATTACTTCAGCAATCATTAACATAAATTTTAAGGTAAATCTCTACGTGACCGTCGACGTACGGTTCGGATGCACGTTTTCTCCTTCACAATTTAATTTATTGTATCTGGCATCCAGTTCTGATTTAACGATGTTTACTCGTTTGTAATATTAAATCACAAGCCTTGCATTTAAATTTTACTGGGGTATATTAATATTTTTTATCTCCTGTGTTCGGAAAGTAAAAATTCCCATGTACATATAAATATTGGGATGAAAATAGTTTTTGCATTCATCAAATCATCCATTTTTGACTCTTGACTATAGACCACGGAAAAATCATAATTATACAGCCCGTAAGAAATTAACTCCAGTTTTTTTTTAAAGTCATTTTTAATGAAGAAAAAGAAACGTGGCAACCTGTTTTGTTTACTTTTCCCTAAGTCAAAGTAAAAAATGAAGTTTTTAACATGGGTGAAAGTATCAATTTTGCACCCTTTACTCGAACGTTAGGCGCGCTCGTTGGCGCTCATGCAGCTAAAAACCTCAGGAAATAATTTGATTACTTCTTATTCTACTAATTTAAGAATATGAGCACAATTTGTTAAGGAAGAAAGAAAGAAAAGCATTTATTCGTGACAAACAACAACAAAAAATAGAAAAATACGCACTTGAAGAATGTAGCTACGAAATGGTCCCAGCTCAGCGTTATGCTGGCATTTACATCAGCACTAGTCTTCCGTTGAAACCATTAGGTTCGTCATTATTTGTACACAAAAATAAATTATAGCTAAGGAAATAAAATGAAAAGAATAAAATAAACATCGTTACGACTTTAAATGTACCTACGCAATAGTACGTAAACATTGGTACGAGTAATATAATAAGCCATTTCGCTACGTTCTCTTCTGGGACCTGTCAACCCTTAATTTAGTTTATCATTGGAAATAGTGACATGATCAACTTACTTCACTCGACTCAAGAGACTTGTCTTGATAACTTAGTATTACCACTTTACACACGTACACTAAAATACTTTTATTTTTAAGTAAAATTTATGTACATGGATGTAAAGTTACCACTGTGCGCTTTTTGCGGACGTTATTACCACACATGACACCTAATTTTTCTATTGACTTTACAATTAAAAAAAAAGTGGCTCTTATAGCAAATGAAATTAACTTATAGCATCAAATTTTATGACATTTGATTATATAGGAAAAATGGTAGACCCCGGCTTAAGAGCTACTACACGACGGACAGACATACAGCTACAGGCGTTAAAACTTATAACACCCTGTTTTTAAATCGGGGGATAAAAAGGCAAGCTTTTAAAACCCGACAAAAAATTTGGTATTGTCGTCTATGTATGTAAATTACCCAGTGACAATCACAACGCTAGGACGAATCTAACCTCGTTTTTCGAAATTGGGCCATCCGGTAGCCTTCACAAACAAAGAACCATACATACATACATTAAATCACGCCTGTTTCCCAGAGGAGTAGGCAGAGACCACTTCCTTCCACCTGCTACGACCCAGACAAATCTCTTTCTCTTCTTCCACATTCATACATCGAGTCATGCATGCACGTCGGTTTCGGGTTCTTAAGATTCAACAAAAAACCATACACACAAATATACATACGTACATACAGATCAAAAACAATACCTTCCTTCTTTGGCAGTCGGGTATAGAGCTCCCGATTTGTCACGGCCCTGGACATAATTGCAAATTTACTGTCAAAGAATAGAAAAATAAATGGGTCAAGTAGAAAAGATCCTCACTGACAGAAAAATTGTGATTGAAAAATGATCTTCTTTTTCTCGCTTCTCATTTTCCAGGGTCGTTTGAGAAAATGGATAATGAATGTTGTGGTAAATTGCAAGAACAAATTTTACGCGCCTTTTTTTACTTTGTGGTGAACTGTTAGTAATTTTCAGTATTATTCTTAGCATTTTTTTATGACGTCCGCTTTCTTGTACTAGTGTTTTTAATTTAATTAAGTTATTTAGTTTATGAAGTTCCCGTACAATAATTTATACTAAGTGCCAAAGAGTTGGGTCATTATTCGAGCGTTTCAACCGCCTCACTTTTGTGGACATATTTATGAAGAATTGGGCGTATATTTTGATGCCGTTTTTGTATATTTGTTAGATGTCCGGTAAACTTAGATACCTAACCAGAAACGAAATCGAAATCTGCAACCACTTCTATAAAAATGTGACCACGAAAGTGATTCGGAACAAACGCCCAAATAATGACCCAGTTACAATTCAATAGATAGTAAATACATTAAATTTTGTAAAAATTTAGGAAAAAAAATGGTATATAAGTGAAACGAATTCAAAATGGTATTTTTTATAATTTTATAGAATAACATTCTTGGACCAATATTTTGCCGGCATCATTTCTCATTATTAGATTTTATATTAATTAATTGTTGTATTTACCAAACATTAATGGAAATCTAACTCTATTGGCGGCACCATTCTGATTTGAATTTTGGTTCATTAATCGAAAACTATTCAGTGGAATAATCCGTTATAATCACATTCCCTAGCACCACATCATTAAAGCGTTCCAATTAAATAATAATCATTATTTAACAGTGCGGTCAACAATTAAATACACGAGGGTAAAAAAAATACCCTTTACTAAGTACCTGATCAAACACAACAACACAAACACAAATCTCATAATTTTGGTATTTTATTATACAGTAAAAGGATACATTAAAGCACCATCATAGTAGCATTTCTATATACATAATAATAGAGTATTTAGAAGATTTATAAAAAGCTTTGGAGGATTTCTGAATAATAATATCCTAAGTCAATTTCTATATAACAACCTATTTGCTGACACTAAATTTAACACAGTGTAGGCCTTCTGCTTAGCACACCACCCTACATAGCGTTTGATAAGTCATAGTATTGTTTTAATCTCTGTCATTATTCTCAAGTGAAAGAGCTATCATAAAGTTGACATTACGATAACACGTCAAAAGCAATAAGGTACTCTCTGCTTTTGATCAACGGTCCACCTTAATCCTTTGTCCTCAAACAAGCTTTGACTTAAACCTACGTCTAATACCTGCCGCAGCTTCCAGCAAATTCCAGGATTAATCGTACCTGCCATTGCCCATTAAGCGCCCAGCTTTCTGACTCCCGTATAACATTGACACACTCCCGTGCAACATAAAACCCCTGGCTCTCGATGGGTTAACCACTAAGTTGGCTGAGCCCTAACAAGGACGCATTAGGCCCCGAACAAACACGATGCATTACTTCGGGTTTGTGTTGGTGTGAGTTAATGTAGGCAAATAAATAGGTAAGGTCTTGTGTGGAGTGATCTTAGCTTGTTGGGTGGGTAAAAGGGTCAGATGTCTATGGGAAACCCATTCATTAAGATATTTGTACGCTCAACATACGAAAGAAGGAGCTCAAAAATGTTTAAGTTCTACTTTACCTATTGCTAAAGGTGGTAGAGTGAGTTAAGATATTTTTGAGCACCTACTCGATTGTTTCTTTTTGACTATAAATTGTCTATCTGTACTTATCTATTTGTTCATTAAGTTTTTTATCATCTTCGCACAGTTTTTAACATTCGCAAGGAAATAAAATTAATAACTGATAGATTACCTATACGGACAGCTTAAATCACTGGACATTTTAATACAACATTTAGAATATAGACTCCCACGTACTATACCTTGATTTATCCGACCCCAATTATTTCAATTGCTCAATATCGAAATTGGTTTTAACATGACTACAACTTTATTAGTTAATGTTATTAACGAATGGGGTTTAATCGCGTTAACCAAAAATCATAATTGCTACCTCAACATTTCAATTTCATTTGCAACGACCATGGTAATACAATTTAATACAATACAAAATACTTTATCATACACCATCCAGAAACATTTCAGAGAAAAAGCTAAGTAAAAACTATACAGGTTAACAACAGACGGTCTTATTGCTGGTTAGCTAGTTCTTCCAGACTACAATACAATATGAAATTCTTTATTGTATGTACACCAAACAAAAACAATACAGAGAAACAATTCAATTAAAAAAACACAGGTAATCAATCAACCTTAGTAGGTATACGTAGTAGGTGGTGCAGAATTCTTGCGAACAATAACAAGAAACTAAAACCGTTACAAAAAGTAATTAGCTTACCATACAAATAAATAGCTATCTAAGTAAATGAAAACGTTATATTGATACAGAGAGACCGCAACATTAGCCTAACTTACGCATCCATAATTTTTTACCCGAAAAACATTTCTATCTCCCAAATCCCCTAATTTCTACCTCGGAAAAGCATACGTCATGTCGCCAAGATTGGCAGCGACATAATAAAAGAGGCATATTCCAGCGCACATTTCGCCCCGTGGTATAATTATCTTACACAAGCTTAAGGAGAATTCGTGACGACAACCGAGTCGCAGTGGGTACGGTTACAGGCACATGGGAAATTATATAAAACTCAATGTTATATTGAACAGTTTAAACATGGAAACCCTTGCATATCAGGTTTCGTGTAAAGAAATAAAATTGGGTCCAAAATAAATATAGACCGTGAGGGTTCTACTTCAACTTCTTCATCTGGTAATCTTCTTGATAAAAAGTAGGGTACATTTTTAACGCTTTGTTCTTCGCGTTGTCCTTTGCTTTGTCCAATGTAAAATGTCTTGTTTTTAATTTAAAATTATTTAATAGAATTTTTAACTATTTAGCTACGTTAATATACCTGATACCTACACTACGCATGCGAAGGTTACGTATCATTAGGGAAACTATTAACTCTAAAAAATATAATAATGTATTCATTTATTACTTGACCGTTGTAATTCTCTGTTGGTAATCTATAACAAATAAATAAGATGAATTCTTATTGAAATCAGAGATCCTAGTTAATTTTTTAAGTATGCAATTTCCTAGTACCGGTACCTACGTTGCACAGCATACCAAATTTGTGAATTATGTACTGAAATTAGGTTAATAAAGTTGTTTACGTTCAGTACATATAAACTTATTATTTAAAATCGAACCACCCTTATTCATATACGCACAGTAAATCTATTTCAGTTCAAGTATTTTTTGTGTCTTTCAGTCAAAATCAAATGTCACAATTTGACTGAAACAGATAAGGAAAAACCATAATATATTTTAAGCACACTTTAGCAATTGCGTATTTATAAAATATAAGAGGAGTTAATTTATAATAATTCAGGTCATATTGTTTTTTTTTATAAAACACGTAGGTTAAAAGTTAGTAAATGATGGGGAAAGTATGTTATTATACTATCACCAAGGTGTAACATAGAGCTAAGGACCGAGTCAGATGCGGCGTTACATTCGGGTAACACGGCGCATTATTTTTTACGATTCCGACATAAAACTCAAAGTACGGCGGTAAAATTTTGCCCGAGTCCTTAGCGCTTTGCAAAGTTAGAGAACTCTTTGAATTGGTTCGCGAAAATTATTCAAAGGCTTAAGCTTAGCTGTACGAATAATTTTACTGCTATATAAATGTTACCTTTCTTTTTTAACTTCGCTGCAGACGGCAAAATAAAAAGCTGAAAATTGCGTATTATTCTAAGAACTTGCTTCTTGAGAATTTTTTCACCTTCCATGTTCCTAAAGAAGCTCATTATAGCTGAGCATCTAAAATGCACTAGGGACTAAAGTGAAACTTTTTATCTCACGAGACAAAAGTAGGTACTGATTTTTTCTTGTTAATTTTCTTGGAAAGCTGTTAACAGTCAAATGCATATAACTAATAGTGCTAGTTTCAAGATGCAACTTGTGTATTTAGTAGGTATTTTGTGCATATCGCTGCTTAAATGCAAAAGCGCCACAAATCAAAAACAGATATAGTTCGATTTAAAACTTAAACTAAATAGCATTCCGATTTTAAATGCAACACAAACTCATTTTGATTTGTGTCGCTTTTTTATTTTTTAAGCAACGATATTTTAGCGATATTTGCTGTCATACTTTGCTGGTTTTGTCATCTATTAGAATAAAAGCCACATTTATAATAACAGACTCAACGGAATACTATTCACAAAAATTTCTTACGCTCAAAACCAACACATTATTGGAAAAATATCAATGAAATCGCCTGTCCCTGAGTTTCTAAGGGCCGTCGATTTGTTCCCTTCCCGGGGGAGTAGTTCGGATGCCAATATAGAAAACAAGTAATGGAAGGAATAACCCTCAATTGTCCTAACTTTGTAAACTTACGTTGCAGAAGGTTTTAGCAGTAGGACCCTGTGTAGGGTCCGACCCGATCGCTACCACCGTCTTAGCTTTTATTCTATCACGAATCAGCAGTATTTGGCTTGTCGTGTTCTGGGGGATAAGAAAACCCGTGATATTACTCGCGTAAAGGCATTCCATCTAAGGGTGTCTTTAATGATACGGAGCGTTGAGCGGCGCGTTGTGCGGCTCGAACTACAGGAAATTCTAACATATGACGATGTATGAGAGATCATGTAGAAATGTAAGCTTTCTAGGAGACACAACACGCAACCGGTGATATGCAGCGCCTTTAAAAAAAAGAGCTGCAGCTCTCAGTCTTCAAAATAAAAATAAAAAACAAAATTCAAAATATGTTATGTAAATTGGCCACATGAGCTCTCTTACACTTTTACACGTCTTGGACTTGGATTGGGCTCTTTTACACGTCGGTGATATGGTGTGATCCTACAAGCGATTCGGACAAGATCATCATTGCGGAGAATAAGCGCCGCAAGAAACTCCAGCAGAAGGTAATTTTTTCAATCATTAAATACAATAATACTTTAAAGTAAGTAACATTACAAGGTATTAAATTAACAAATAATTATTTTTAAAACGAATACATTTAAAACCATTACAAAATGTAAGGTCAATAACCTAAAATCAAAAATAATGACTAGGAGAACATGACAAGGTCTCTACGTCAGGAACGAAAATTAAAATGACTTTTAATTGGAAAATAGGTCCTTGCAAGCGTGAACAGAAAGGACCCCACAAGCAGCACCCGTTCACGAGTATGACGCGTATCTCAGTCATCGCCTCCCTCACCCATCTTCACGCCTGTAATCTCAAAGTGGGGTAGGCAGAGCTACAGAATTACCTACAACTTTAAAACTTGTTGATAACTCAGTAACCATGTGTTTAGGAAGGTGGCGATCTCTGGATTGGCAGCGCGTTAGCAGTCTTATGATTGAAAATGTTAATGGGTGTCTTACCTTTAGGTGGCCTGTCTGCTCGTTTACTTTCTCTACGTCCTAAACTGCTAAAAGACCTTAAAAGATGTCCCATTGACCTTACGATTTTTAGAGAACAAGCAGTTTTTGGTATAATAACTTATTGCGTGGCTACAAATCAAATCTGACAGGCTGAGAAAAATAAATATAAGCCGCCTATAATTCATCATTCTGTAGCATTTATCTGTCTTATAATAAATTCTGGATTATGTACATAATGAACAAAAAGCTCACATAAACCGAGCCGAAGCGAGGGTGGGTCGCTAGTTACTTATATAACTCATCCTTGACCGACTGAACAACGCAGAGCCTAAACCACTAAACATACATATATAAAGTCATGCCTTCATTCTCTAAAAATTTGTTGATAATTTTCTAACCACATTTTGCACAATTAGGCTAAGATGTTTACCAGCGTATTAGTGACAGGTTGCAAGCCCATCACCTGACAGTACTACAAGCCTTTATTTTCTTAGTCACCTCTTACGACATCCAAGGAAATATATACATGGAGAGGCACTATTCTAACGCGGCAACCACACGGGTGCCACTAAACATAAGCACTTGAAACTAGGAGTGAATATTCTTTGGGTACCCTAAGGCTGCAACACGAAAGAATTTTCAACCCCCATCGGGAAGAACGGGGAGCTAATTCTACACGTAGAAAGTCGCGACCGTCCTCTAATCTACACAATAAATCTCTCCATAACTCATCAACAACACAGCACCAAAGATTACTCAATTCAATCTCCCTACTATAGTTCTGGTCCCGAATCCACGCCGGGGTCTATTACCGAAACGCTCGCCATTTGTCACGTGTCACTCATCCTGGCGGCTGCTAATGGATCGCTCTTGGAATACACCCTTAGCGCCCTTTATTACGCAGTGCCGTTGTATCTTCAGTAAAAGGCTCAAGATGGTAATTATTATTTACTAATCCTTATCCTCATCACTTACTTATAAGACTTATGTTATAATTGCGAAAAAAATCGTGTATGCGTTTGTTACTTCTTCACGCGGTAAATCACTGTTCCCGTCAAGAAAATGGGAGGTATAGCCGATGGCAAATTCTACGCGGGCAACAGCTTGTACCTAATATTACCTCTATCATAAAGTTTTTAACCGACTTCAAAAAAGGAGGAGGTTATACGTTCCACTGTATGTATTTTTTTTTTTTTATGTATGTTCACCGATTACTCCGTCAATTGTCGACCGATTCCAAAATTTTTTTTTTGGTTTGATAGAGTATACTTCCGAGGTGGTCCCATTGTCACCAAATCTGTATCTGATGAGGGGATCAGTGAGGAATTGAGGGAACTCCTCAAATATTGTAGGCAAACATATAGCGATTTTAGTATTTTTAGTAACAAGTCCAGCATTTGCATTCAGAAAGTATCATTTGGTGAAGTGGAACTGATGATGAAGACCACAGATGGCCACCGGAACTCCTCAATGGTACCGATTTCAAGCGGGTGGCGATAAGATATCTCGATTAAGATAGTTGAGCGACTACCTACAACGAATAATATTTACTTGTTGAAATATGACTATGACTTTCCCGCGGCGTTGCTTGCGGCGCGCTTGATATAAGTTAAAGTTTCATTTCAACTAAGAAGTGGGACTACGTAACAGCGTATTATGATCACTAAAAAGTATAAAATAAAATAAATGTTTTAAAAAACAAAAAACCGCCTTCAAAAACGCAAAAAATAACTTCTTTAAAATTGTAGGCACCTAATAGGTTAGTCCAACTGAAGTCGGCGACCACAACATTTTCAACAAAAAGCCGACATTAGTTGGACTAACCTATTAGGTGCCTACAATTTTAAAGAAGTTATTTTTTGCGTTTTTGAAGGCGGTTTTTTGTTTTTTAAAACATTTATTTTATTCTTGTGTAGATTGTACATAAGCTATAACTACGCGAGCGAATCCACGGATAAGAGTGCGTTACATATATTTTTATGCTTCGATGGCAATACTAGTAGGTTGCAAAGTGATTTTAAAATAAATAGGTAAATAAATATTTACGAGCATAGTTCACAAGCAAGTTCATCCGGATATTTGTTTACAAAGCAAAATGTATATTTTTTATGACATGAACATCGAAGTCTTAGACATACGCAATCTTCGGCAAATTTGATATGATGTCTTTTCATTGCCTGTAAACTAGTTTTTACCGGCTGTCTTACAATCCATACCAAAAGTAACCAAGGACCTCTCCGTTTTTTTTTTAACAGGTCATCTAAAGTGCTTTAGGAACTTTTCGTTTTTTTTATTAAGGGACATAAAGCTACGGTTTATTTTGCCAAAAATGTAAAAACCACGACGATATCCATGTAGTAAAGTTGTTTTATAAGGGTTAAACGTCATCGTTGTCGCCTTTTATATCCTAAACGCAGTTTATGGGGTACCCTGAGGGATTTTAAGTTGTACTCCGGAATATGGTCGTCGATTATGGTACTTCTTTATGAGTTATCCTAAGGGCGCCCTATGAGCGCCTTGTACTAAGTTCTGAATTAAAGATGAGTCAATAATACCAACAAGGACGAAGACTAGGCCATCATAGACCTCAGCAGTATTCAGTGTAAGGTATCACATCAATAATATTATAAATGAGAGTGTGTGTGTGTGTTCGTTTGCTACTCCTCCACGCTGCAACCGCTGGATGGATTTAAAGGAAAATACATCTTTCCTTTAAAAAAAATGTTGGAAAAACTTACGAATATGCATAAAAGAAACCATTTACGTACACACATACATACCTTCACGCCTTCATTCCCAGAGTGGGGTAGGCAGAGCTACAGAATTACCAAGAACTCTAAACATGTGTTGAAAATTCTGTAACTTAATTAGGCTAAAATGTTTACCAGTGTATTAGTGACAGGTTGCAAACCCATCGCCTAACAGTACTACAAGCCTATATTCCCAGAGTCACCTCTTAAGACATCCACGGGAAGAGATGGAGTGGCACTATTCTAACCCGGCAACCACACGAGCAGAAATCATTTAAAGAAGTGTATAAACAGGGCCCTCCTACTTACATAAAATGATACTTACGAACACAGTATTTCTTCAAACCAGTTGTAAACATGAAGTAAACCCGACTATCCCACCAGTTAGAGAGCTGTGGATTCTATTTAATCCGATACGATACGATAGATACATCCACACTTGCACTTGAATAACACTGTATCCTAAAATCCATAACTTCTGGTGGTTTTTAAAGTGCGAATCTATAAAGGCCTGAATGGCTCAAGGACTTCGAGAGCTCTCTAATTTAAGGGCGCTTTTAGTTGCTGAACTTTAATGGCTGGTGTAACTTAGCAGTAAACCTAATAATTAATTGATTGGTTTGAACAGAAAGATTTGGCTCATCTTATTTTAAAAGCTTTTATTTAACTTGCAATGTATGTATGTACAGTCGAGTACATAAATATGTACACACTTTGTACCATGTCACTTTAATCGCTGTGATAATTCGTATATGCCAGTTTGAACATGACATTAAATAGACAAGGTACTAAAGTGTATACATATTTATGAACTCGACTGTACCTATATGTACGGGTTAAATCTTGCAAGTTAAATTTGACACACTTCCCGTTAACAGAATGGGCTGAAATTTGGACCACGTGTGTAAACCCGATGACAATGCAATATTACTCTACAATATGATATCTACAATATTACATACATACATACATAATCTCACGCCTTCGTTCCCAGAGTGGGGTAGGCAGAGCTACAGAATTACAAACATCTCTAAAAACTTGTTGATAATTCTATAACCACAATTTGCACAATTAGGCTAAGATGTTTACCAGCGTGTTAGTGACAGGTTGCAAGCCCATCGCCTAACAGTACTACAAGCCTTTATTCCCTTAGTCGTCTCTTACGACATCCACGGGAAGGCATGGAGTGGCACTATTCTAACTCGTCAACCACACGAGGCAATATATATCTACAATATTATTTCTACAATATTATACTCTATAATATGATATCTAAGAGGTGGTCTGATGATGGAGTCGGAAGATGGCGACAGGATCTCCGCTATTCTTAACGTAGACCCACCGTGTTAGGACTCAATGGTTTGGTCTTGATAAGCAGATAATTGTTTTGCAAAAAAAGTACAGTGGGCAACAAAAGCTAGTCCCAAAAAAATGTTTTTTTGACAGAACATTTATTTTGTTCTATTTTATTTGATACATTCTGAGGTTTTGTTCTAATCGTACATACTGTTATGTCTTGGCTACCTCTATTGTTAAGTAAATAAGAGCTATCATATTTTAACAATATGATAGCAATAGGGGTAAAAACAAATTAAAATAAAGCCCCTTAACGGTTTTATCAAAAAGAATATTCTTAAAAGGAAAATACAGTGCGCTAATAACTTTGATCATAAAGTCAGACAATGCTAACAAAACAATTTCATTCTATTATAACTATTATATTACTGCTATAAAACTGTATGCTTTCGTTGTTGTTGAGTTGCGAAGAAACATAAGAACTGTGGAAACATGTTTGTGTCAGATTGATAAATTGTTTTATGCAAAACGACAGTTTGCGACGTTGCCTAAATTTTATTTGATCTTGCCCTAATATACATTTCCAAATTGTTCCGGCATAGCTTTAGGCAGAAAAACAAGATGTTGATAGAAAATTGATATCGCATGAGGAAAATCTCTTTATAGCCCAAAAATCGCGCATCATTTTAAATAGTGGGAGTCACGACGAGTGGGATAATAGTGGGGATATCCGCGCAGAATTTTTTATTGATTTCCCTTCAATTCGAGCTTTTGTATAAAAAGCGGGCAAATAAGCAATCGGATCACGTCATGATGAAAGGCGGCCATCGCTGCCTAGGAATAAGAACATGAATATATATTCCTAGGCGTCAATGGGCTTTGTCAGCCTGACGTTGTAAACCAAATCATAGGAAGTCTCTTACGTTTTGGTTGTCAACATCACTTTACCATAGTCCATGGTGGCCTAAAAATAAAATTGGTTGACTCTACATGACTATGATGGGAAAAATTGAGATGGTGAAGAGCAAAAAATTATCATTCTTTTTTTTACCCGGACTTATTATAAGTTTAACGTGTGTATGTGTGTGTTATTGTATGTCTATGGCATCGTTGCCACCAAACAATTTTGATTTAATATTATCTGGGGTAGTTCTTAGCCTGGCTTAAAAATCGGTTGGGTGGTTTTAGAGATATTAGTTCTTAAAATTAGTGGGGTATATTGTATCATTAATTAATTAATAATTACAATCGGGGGACGATCTTATATCTACACATTGACTTAGTACCAAACTAAGCTCTTTGGTTATCAGCCAACGATAAAAATACTTGTATACTTACCTCTTACGTGCTAACCTCCATAATTATGATTTAATATCCAATTAATTACATCTTCTTTAAAATATTAATATTACACCCGCTGTGTTGAAAACCTTGCTAGCTTTACTTACATTGTAATTTGGGAAACTGGCGTTTTTTAATGTATGTATGTATGTATAATTTATAACATTAATTGACAGCTAAACTAATACTTTAACTGTTAAAGTATTAGTTTAGCTGTCAAGTAATATTAAATTTTATAAAATAAAATTCAACCCTTTTATTTACTTCGGGAGACGGGTTTAAATTTGGGTCTTAGAGAATTAGTACGTTAAGGTTCTACAAACCGTCTTGCGAAGCATCTTAGAATGACGATAAATGTTAAAATTTAACATACTAATTCTCTAAGGCCCAAATTTAAACCCGTCTCCCGCATTAAATAAAAGGGTTGAATTTTATTTTATTAAATTTAATGTAGGCATTACGTAACGCTAGCAAAACCGTAAAAGTTTATGCAACATACTTATTTTTTTTAATATTATAAATATAAAAATAGGTTGGTTTTCTCCTGCTTCACGGGAAAGGACAATGCCAGACCTTGACGAAGGATTTTGATATTACCTGTTTTGTATGAGATTTAAATTCGGTATTTTATTACTTATCCCTTTAGTGAACTTATACGAAAAATAGAGATATCTATTAAGATACTTAAGACTACTACAAGATAAATAAGACATCTTGCGAGTAAGGTGTTGTTACGATTATTTCAAAATATTTTTTTTTGGACAAATTCTTCAGAAAATCTAACACCATAGCATTGTTTTAAATATTTTTCTACATCAAATAAACCCAATTCTATAATTATCCGTCACAATTTTTTCTTAGGCCAAAGCTTCTATTGTGACCTGGCATTGTCCTTTAGGAAGATTATACCCCAAAGAAGGAAATAAGGTCGTTATTATCCCGAAAAAATCTGTCAACTTATAACAAATAAGTTTCTATAGCGCCAAGATTAATTAAAACATAGTTAAAGATAGGGCCTTTATTGAATGAACAAAATTGACGGACGTATCATATTTGAGAATTGTTACAAACCTAGACACTGATTTGATTGTGGTCTATTTCATTGAAGTGAGGCACAATGAATTTAGATTTGTAGGTACTTGTATTGAGAAATGTTTTCTATCTCAAGCGCACGCCTTGCCACTTTCATAATTTGATTTCTTCCTAGCTTTTGCCCGCGATTTAGTCCACCTTAACCATCCTATAGGAACAATGATTTACTTCGGAATAACTAGTAGCCTATTTTTTTAATTATAATTAAAGTTTAATCTATCTCTATTTGAAATTATATCCAAATCGATCAAGCCCTTTCAACGTGGAAGAGTATCAAACAAACAAACACACAACCTTTCGCATTTATACTTCAAAAGTCCGGCTAGCGCTAAAATAAATCAAGCTTGCTTTATCGGTCTTAGTCGGAGACTTCTATTATTTTGAATTAAAATCTAAATCGTACAGTCGGCCAAAAATGTGGTCCACCACCCTACGGTTGAAGTTCATTTGCACGTCATGATACAACAAGTTTGATTTTCCCTTGAAATAATATTATGACAAACACCAGTGTCAACCTTAGCGGTAATTCGATCTCACAGAAACTTTTGTCACAACTGGTAGAACCCTTTCTTAGCCGACCGTACATAAAACTTCAACAAGATTTACCTTTTATTAATGCAAGTGGCCGTTTTAAAAAAGTCAGTAAGCACAAAGATGTGCTGTTTATTTAATAAACTAGGTTGTTGCCAGAGCTTCAACTTCCAATAGATTAAAAGTTGCCAGCGTGCCGTATGCGTGTTGTGATCCGTAATGAGTGGAAATAAAAGTTTGTCACCGTTTCGTGTTTGAATTTTTCAAATACTTATGTCCATTTTAAGTTAAATACTATACGTAGCAATACTCATAGAGGTAAATTAAATCTCACATTTAAAGTAGATATATATAACTTTTTTTTTTTTAATAGCAACGGTTTTTTGACGACGCGTGTTGGCCTTGTTAGTAGTGACCCTGCCTACGACGCTAGCGGTCCTGGGTTCAAATCCCGGTAAGGGTAGATATTTGTTTGATGAGCCCGTGTATTTGTTTCTGAGTCTTGGGTGTTTTATGTATTAAGTATTTATTTCTCTATATAAGTATTTATATTATTCTCTTGTACCCATAGCACAAGGGTCTATATTGACTGAAATAATTATTTTTAGTAATAATCTGCTTTAGGTCATAATCATCGCAAGTCATAACGTGTTTTTTTAAAGAAACTGTTACTTTTTCAGGATTTTTATAAATCAAACCTAACCTAACCTATCCTTGTCTACACGTTAGATATTTCAGATCTTCTGAAAAGTTTACAGTTTCAGCGATATAAAAAATTATGACTAACAAAAATTATGTCAACAATTTATTACATTATGACCAATAAAATTATGGGAAACAAAGGGCTCCCATAGCACAAACCTAGACTAAGCTCTCATGGGACTAGGTCAATTGGCGTGACAAAATTTATTTATTTATTTTTACAAATTCAAGCTATTAATGCCCTGCCATGTTTTTTGGCCCATTGAGAGCTCTTTGTCAGGGTAAGAGGGGATTCGACCAAACTTGAATTAATACGTGAATAACTGTACTAGGAATACATCTATTCCACAATTTTATTTTCTAGTAAACCAGTGGTCGTTTTTGCACGCAATCTAAGGTACCTATAGTAATTAACTAAGCTCGAATAGTAGATGATGAACGAATGTAACACCCGGCAAAAAAAAATGCTGTACAACAACAGAACGATGACAAAACTTCAGTCCTGTCATCTTACTTTTATAGTATTACACAGGACTGGGAAATAACTGTCATTATGAGTAGAAAATGTGAGTTGAGTTCATATAACAACACTGACAGCGCATAACAAGATATAGACGCCATTAAATTATTCCTGGAATAACTCTGTTATTACACATGAAACGATGGTGTAGTAACTATTCCCGAATAGGCTTACTATTCTTAGGCCGCATTTCACCAAACTTGGAATAAAACTTACTCCAAGGATTAGTCTATACAAATTCGGCGTTTAATCTAGGTATAAGACCTTATTCCAGTTTGGTCGAATGCAACCTTACCTCTAGAATTATCGCTTTAAAACGTAAACTGAGTTACTCTGAATTAACTGTATATTTATTCTATGAATAAAATTTAATTAGAACAAGTTTTTAAAATAAAGTATTTAGGTCTTCTAATTGACAGCAATTTTAATTGCTGTTCATATCGATTTAGTATGTACTAAATTACGGGCTGTTATGGCAAAAATGTATATCTTACGTAACAGAGGGCCCTGCAAAGATGCACTACGCTAACTAACGTTTCTATTCGCGTCATTGGGAGATGACGTGATACGAAAAGTCACGTGGTCTACCAGTGACGCGATTGGTTTAAAAACGAATCGAATAGAAACGTTAGTTAGCGTAGTGCATCTTTGCAGGGCCCTCAGAATATCGTATAAGATTAGGTTAGGTGTTTATAATGCCTTGGCCGAAAGTATTATTTCTTACGGGCTAAGTGTCTGTAGCTATGGCCGCACCTTTAAGACGCATTTGGATAAGATATATAATCTACAGGTTAGACTACTCAAGCTCGTAGTGCCAATTAATATTAGGAAGAGTGTGAAGTGCACTGGGGATCTTTTTAGCACGTGCGAAGTTTTACCTGTTCACACTAAAATTTAAGCACCACATTCTGAAGGAACAATATTTTAGAAGTAAAATCCAACATGTCATCTCACATCCAAAAACCACTCGACAAGTAACTAACCGCGTACTAAAGAAACCACCATTTAGAATTTTTTATGGTCGAAGAACGTCCGAATATATTTTGCCTGATTTAATAAATAAAATACCAGATGAATGGAAAGTCAAAATTACACCAACCAATATCGCAAAGTATCTTAAAAAACAAATGTTAATTCAATTAGAAAAATTGTCAAAGTCAGATATAATACAACAAAATCACAATCATCTATTTATTTATTTTTTAATTTATGCTTTCTCATAATTATCGACATAATTGGATCATCCTGTACCGGGCGAGCATAGACCGGTTCGGCGGCGCGGCCGGCCGGCGAAAGATAACGACAAGACTCAGTGCAATGTATTTTTCTTACTTACCTACATAGTTTGTAATTTTTGTTGTTATATTATTAATAATAGATATAAGTAACTTAGTGTAAACACTCTTATGTACCTTTTTATTTATTTGTAGCTGTCGTGGAACGATGCATCGAGACAAACCAAACTGGTTTAACGGTGCACTTTTTAATAATTTGTAAATGTTTACTAGATTTACTATAGTCAGGGAGCGTACATTTCATGCCGGTTTCGTCATAATGACGTATTCATATAAACACACAGGCTGTTTCAAAAAACGTAGTGGCAGAGATAGTCTATTAACGTTTATTATAACTAACATAATAGTTTCTGAAATATAAAAAATAAGTATTTAATGGGTTGGAAACAAAATGATTTATTATGTAATATGATATTAAGTACTATCAGTTTCGTCTTCTCTGTAGTCAACAAGTTGAAAAAAAAAAATTACTACGTTATAATGTTCTTTCACTGTCCGTCTCAAGTGTCAATATATATCTACTGAAACGGAAGAGGTTGATTAGATAACAGTGATGAATGATTAATCATATTTTCCATAATTAGGTACAGATAAATAAACGTTCGTTATTCCGTTGCTCTTTTCATACTTGTTGACTACGGAGAAGACGAAACTGAGTGATAGTACTTAATGTCATATTACACAATGAAGCATTTTGTTTCCAATCCATGAAATACTTATTTTTTTATATTTCAGAAGCAATGACGTTAGTTATAAATTATAACTAATTAATTTATCTCTAAATAACACGCATAATTAAATGAAGAGATAGTCATGCTCATGAAAACCAACAATTTGTTTTTTTCCATCCTGTATGTAGCTTGACGTCATACGCCTGTCATCGGCATGAAATGTACGCTCCCTGACTATAATAAATAAAATAATAAAAATAATACTCTCGTTTGGTAGAATACGTCCTATGTTTTACGTTTTTACTTCTTATATGTATTTGTTTCTTGCTTTTTGGGTATAGTTATCGAATAACACGAACTATTTATTAAATAAATCAATAGTTATAATAAAGTTCGTTTTTTTATTTAATGGCGATATCGAAGAACATTATTCTTTATCGGGTGTCGTTTAAAAATTATTACCTAAGGCATACCTAATGCCGCTACGCAATTTCTGCCTGTTAACTTTTAAAGCGTTTAGGATAAAGCGAATTCAGCAGTGAAACAGAAGGCTTTACAATTATAAGTTCATTTTATTATTAACATAAATACATTTAAATTTGTTGACTGTTAGTATAGGTTAATAAATTATCCTACCTTATCTAGCACATCAAAAGGTGAAAGGTGAAATGTGAAGAGTAGCCGTTTGCCATCCATACAGGATGCATTTTTATCAGTGCATTTCTACTACCATGTCGTCCGCAAATCCAGCTGCATATTTAACTGGTTCACTAATGTTTGACCAAAAAACGTTTCAGCAAATGATTCATTTCACAAACATAAATCATTTGACAAACCGCTTTTTTCCGAAACTGTAAATATTTCATGATTTTTAAAAAACAAACCTAACCTAACCTATAGATTTCTACACGATGGTCCTGAAATAAATCCTGAAATATTTACAGTTTCGGAAAAAATTGCGGTTTGTGAAATGAATCATTTGGTTAAATGTTTTTTGGTCAAACGACAGGACCCCGTGTTCAAAGTATCTTTTTATTCCCTTAATTCAATGAACAAATCTGTTGGTCCTACTTTGAACTATGTTAACCTTGACCTTCGTTCAAGCCACCATTCATGTATTGTTTTGGAAGGCTTTACTAAATCTTTTTTAAGATAAATTTTAAACTTTACTCCACCGTCTTGGCGGCGTTGGGTGCTTGACCTTGTTGTACCATCCTCAAAGAGAAAATAGCAATATATATTTTTTCAATTTCATTAAAGTTAAATGAATCCAATAAACATGTAGCCTAGTTGTGCAAAATGTGGTTACAGAATTATCAACAACTTTTTAGTAGAGGTCCCCTCTCTGGGGACGAGTGAGTTTATGTATGTACTCGTATGTATGTTCAATTAATCCACTACCTCACCGCTGTTGGTAAAAAAAAACTTTGCAAGCCAACGCTTGGCACTGCAGTGAACCGGAAAACGTTGAGTCAGAAACTTCCCTCTATAAATCGCGACTTCTGCAATACTTTTAATTGATTTCCGTTACTAAGTTTGCTTGTTACCATTTTTCAAGTTTTATATCTTAAGTAGGAGAACTATACTTTATTTACTGTTGACGGGTTTGCGCAATTGTTCGGTTTGTTTTGCCAAAACATCTTAAGTTATCACAATCAAAAATAAAAACCCGGATTATTGCGAGTCGGACTCGTGCACTGAGGGTATTGCACCTCGCGACTTTTATTATTTGTTGTTTTTCTGTAGGGTTTGCACTGAATTTAAGGTAGTGCAAAAACAAGAAAACTTAAAACTCGTTTGTTGTACCGGGAGCGGCCTAGTTGTTTGTGAGCCTGCCTACGAAGCTAGCGGTCCGGTTTGATCCCGTTTAGAGTCTTAGATGTCTATGTGTTTTATGTGTACCTATTTATATCGTTGTTATAGGTTATAGGTTATAGGTTGTGGCGGGCTGTTTTCCGCAACTCGACGACTTAAATATGCGCCTATTTTGCGTGAGAGGGTTGGTGACACTACTCCTGCCAACCCAGTTCCACCAGGAAGCCTAGCAGACCCTTGACGTTGCCGATGACTTCTGGTAGCGACCTCGGTACCAGTCCGAGGTGTCGCGCCCGGTATGTTGCCACCTCTGGGCACTCCATGATGACGTGGGCAGCGGTTTCTTCCGCTGTCATGCAGGCTCTGCACAGGGGGCTGTCTGTAACACCTAAAGTGTGTAAGTGTCTGTTGAATAGGGCATGACCAGTTATTGCCCCAGTTACGAGTCTAAGTTGAGTCCTTTTCAACTTCCGTAGTTTCCGTGACAATCCGGGATTTATTGTCGGGAGGGCTTCTTTGGCCTGCCTGCAGGTGCTTAGGTTGCTCCAGTATCGTTGGTGTTCTACCTTGGTTAAGCGTCGCAGTTTGTTACGCAGCCATCCGAACGGGAGAGGCAATATGGGCTCAGGACCCACCGCTACTATCTCTGAGCCCTTCCTCGCCAGCTCGTCGGCTGCGTCGTTACCACGTGAGTTGCTGTGCCCCTTTATCCATTGTAGTGTGATGGGATTGTTTTTACTTACCTTCGTCAGGGCATTGTGGCACTCAAGTACCAGCCCTGAGGTAACGGTGTGGCTCTGTAGGGCCTGGAGCACTGATCGGCTGTCGGAGAGTATTCGGATCGGGAGATCTATTACCTTCCGTGCCTCTATTGCTGTCGTAGCCACTATGATGCCCATGCATTCTGCCTGGAAGACTGTGCTGTGGGCCCCTAATGGTGTTGAGATGTGTATGTTCAGGTCCTCCGAGAATGTACCGGAGCCGGAGCCTGACCTTGTTTTGGATCCATCTGTGAAGATTCTTACCTCCCTTGGGTTCAGGCCCTCCCAGGGATCTTCGTGGAGCTGTATTTTGTACTTCTTGTCGAAGACAAATGTCTTCGGCACTCTGTCGGTCACCGCTTCTATTAGTGGGTCGTTACTTACCAACTCACATAGGATTTCGGTGTGTGGCACCTTTGTAGTTTTCCATAGGTTTAGTTTTTTGAGACGTACAGCGGTCGAGGCTGCCTCCTGCTTTATAAAGAGGTGTAGGGGTGGCAGGTCGAGTATGACTTCCAGCGATGCTGTCGGTGTTGTCCGCATGCATCCTGTAACTGCCATGCCAGCCAACCTCTGTAGTCTTTGTAGTTTGGCCTCGACGGTCGATAGTTTGGTGCGTGGCCACCAGACCACCGCGCCGTAGCTAATGATGGGTCTTATAATTGACGTGTACAGCCATAGGGTGATCTGGGGGGTAAGTCCCCAGGTTTTACCTACCATTCTGCGGCATTGCCAGAATGCTATCGTGGCTTTGTCAATTTTGCTGTTCAGGTGGTTGCTCCAGTTCAGTTTGTTGTCCAATATTACTCCGAGATACTTTACCTCAGTCGAGAGTTGCAGTTCTGTGCCAAATATCTTGGGGAGTTTGTAATTGCCTAGGTTTCGTTTGTTTGTGAACATTACCATCTCCGTCTTTTTTGGGTTGACGGATAGTTCGTTGTGCATGCACCAGCGTTCCACGATTTGCAGGGCTGAACGGGTGATGTCACACACCGTACCGGTGACCTTACCGCTCGTGAGGATTACTATGTCGTCAGCGTAACCCACCGTGTAGTAGTGACAGTCGTTCAGTTTGGTGATCAGCTCGTTCACGACCAGGTTCCATAGCAGTGGCGAGAGAACGCCCCCTTGGGGGCATCCTTTCGCCACTAGTGCTTGTTGGGCCTTATCCGTTTCTAGTTTGATAATCCTTTTGCTGAGCATGTTACCTATCCACTGCGTCATAACTGCGTTTACACCGTGCCTTTCCAGTGCCACTGTTATGCTGCTGAAGTTGGTCTTGTCGAATGCTCCTTCTATGTCGATGAAGACGCCCAGACATAGCGATTTGTTCTTGATGGCTTCCTCAAGCCTGGAGACCACTGCGTGCAGGGCAGAGTCTGTGGATTTACCTTGACTATAGGCGTGTTGGTTTTGATGTATTGGTGTGTTGACCAGGTCCCCTTCACGCAGGTACCTGTCGCATATCCTCTCCAGAGTTTTGAGTAAAAACGAGGTGAGGCTGATAGGCCTGTATGCTTTGGGGTCCGAGTAGTCACCTTTACCTGGTTTTGGTATGAATGTTACTTTGACCTCCCTCCAGCGCTGAGGCACATATCTGTGCGCAAGGCAGGCTGCTAGGATCACCGTGAGCAGCTGTGTCAGATTTTCGCCGCCCCACTTTAGTAGGGCGGGGAATATTCCATCCAGGCCTGGTGATTTGAAGGAGTCGAAGCTGTTGATGGCCCATTTTATTTTCGTGGGGCTGGTTACCTGGTTTGCGTATTCCCAGTCAGCTTCTGTGGGGACGATCTCCTCTCGCGTCCAGCTTACCGGTTCAGATATTACGCAACCAGGGAAGTGAGTTTGTATGAGAACATTCTCTGCTTCCTCTGGCGAGCTGGTTAGGGTGTTGTCTGGCTTTCGTAGGGAGCCCATGGTATGCGTTGTCTGGTTGGAGAGAACTTTCCTTACCCTGTTAGCCTGTGTGCAAGTTTCAATGCTGCTGCAGAAGTTGCGCCATGAGTTCGTACTTCTGTACCTTATGCGTTTCTTGTAGTTGGACTTGGACGCTTTGTAATTGTCCCAGTCTTGGTCTGCGCCTGTGTTCATTGCTCTGTTTAATTGCCGCCTCATCTTCCTCCTGAGTCTCTCCAGCTCTGGGCCCCACCAGTTCACGCGCTCGTTGCGCATGCTAGGCGGGCTAGATAAGGGACATGCTTGGTGGTAACACTCCAGTATTGAGTCCGTTAGGAGGTTTACCTGTTTTTCAATCTCGTCGCAGCCCACTAGCCGGTGCAGAGACTCTACTGGCGGCAGAGTCAGGTCCAGTAGCTCCGCGTACTGCGTGCGATTGGTCTTGCGTGGGTTTCGTCTAGGGGTTGCGGTGATTGTGTTTACCTGAATGTCGAATCGTAGCCATCTGTGATCCGAGCACGACATCTCACTAGATACGTGCCAGTTCGAGATATGGTTCGAGGCTTCTTCAGTTGCTAAGGTCAAGTCAATGATTGTTTTACTGCGTTTGTTCACAAATGTGGGTTCTGACCCCCTGTTAAGGATATTGAGGTTGGTTGTTATTAGGTATTCAACAAGAAGCTTACCTCTCTCGTTGCCTGTCTTCATTATTGTACCTATTTATTTTTGTGTACCTATACGTGTACCTATATATGTGTACCTATTTATATCGTTGTTTAGTAGGTGTGAGATTGTCGTTAAAATATTTATTTAAATAATCACATATGACCAAAAGCAACCATGATGAATGCAAATGAAGTAAAGAAACACAAAATCAAACACTACTAATTAACAATTCCAATAACGATGTTGATGAACTCAGTTACATTATTCACAAATGTCATAACCAGATATTCGATATCGAAACAGATCGCGTTTGTTAACCCTGATATGCACGTGAATAAAATTGTTTTGATTTATTTTCCCGCCCGGATTGCGTTCGCATATTGCTCGGGTCACAACGAAATTCAAACGATTTTCCTGAAATATTTTTTCTGTTTCAAAAATTACGGCGTTTTCGCCGAATAAAACAGGATGGGATTAAAACGTCAAAGGATTGCTTGTTTTTGACTTCAAATAAAAATACAGCATGAAATGAAAAAAAAATACATTAAGTAAATGTGTATGCCTTGTCATGAATTTTTTCCCGTAATATTTCAACAATTAAAATGAATATGAATTTTAACTCCAATCACGATTTAGGGACCCCCTCGAAACGCATTTTTTTTACGCATAATGAATCATTTCGCATAACACCCTTTTAGGCTGACATTGCAGAATTTAATAATTAATAAAGGTCTATTGTGTAGGTGGGTTAGGTTACGTTAGGTTGGTTTTTTATAATAATTAAAATAAAACCCTTTCTATTGTAAAAACCGTTTTCAGCCAAACGATTTTATCCGTTATGATTTATGCTGATACATTATGCGTAATAAACATTATGGATTGCGATATAGTCCCCACGATTTAAGATTATAGCAAACAAATGCGTTAAATTCCTTCTATAGCCCAATACAGTCCTAATTATCTTCTTTAACTTAAGTACAATAACAAGAATTGTACTTACATTACTATGGAATCAGCGTTTTCAAGTTTTCAATTAAAGTATTTCCAATTCAAGAAAGTGCTCTCTTTGAATAGCGACACACTGCGCCTTTTTACGGAACATAAACTAGCGGGGCACGACCTCGAGATTTAATTAAAAACACTAAAAAGAGATTTTCGATTAACGAGCTCCCATTCTTCTCAAAAACCGGCAACGTACGACCGATGTTTCAAATTCCCGAATGTTTATATTCTGGGTGAATATTTTAATACATTCCTAGGTAGGTACATATTTATTTATTTATTTCAGGAGAACCAACAGCTTGAACAATTCAGATAGTAACTTAAATAGAGGTACAAAGCCAATTACAGGAACTCACAAATAGATTAATGTAAGAAACACTTACTTTAACTCTTTTATCCATGCTATTATCTCTCATATATTAATCTAAAGCCTGACATCCCAATCAATAGCAAGAGCAGTAACGTCATCAGCAGCAGTAACAAATCGTCGGTATGACGTTTGGCAGTAATGGTCGACCGAGGCGCAAGACGGATGGGCTTCATTAGCCGGCACGTGTTTACTGAAGCTTAGAATTGGGCTGTTGGAGATCATCTTGCTTTAGCACACGGTATAATACTTCTGAGTTTGTAAGGATTCTAAAATTCATAATTTTGAATGGGTCTAATATAACTCTGAAAGTATTTTTTAATTGAAACCTTTATATCTGGATGGTGTTAATCCTAATCTACGTATAGTGATTGAAATATGCATTTATTTATGATAGCTCCAGTATAACATATTAGTCGACAAAATGAATTTTTGGAATGATTAAAATGAAATTTAAAGGAATTTTTAACATACTCTACAATTCTCTACTACATGGCGAGAGAAATAAAAAACCACAGTTCACCCTTGTTCTCTTGAACCATTTGCTGGCGAGCTAGTTTGTAAAGTACCCTGATTGATCCATCGATACCCTTTTTTTTTTCTTAATGAATGGCTCTCACTCCTTGTGTTTAACAAGGTGTATTTCGCCAGCATCGAGTTTTAGACAATCACCATGGACTTATTAGAGAAACAAGTCCATGGATATCACACGCGAGGCCAATTGTTCGGTTATAGAGATTTACTCTGGTGGACTAAACAAAAGCATATGGGGTTAGCTCCACGCACTTCTGTCAAGTCCAATACACATTAATAAATACATTAAATGTTCCAGCGTATCTTATGACGTGTATTTTTCCCCAAATAAACATTTTAACGAGGTTTTTTAATAATAGTATGGTAGGAGTAGTTTATAAAGCATAAAGTTTTTATAAAAGATTTTTAGCCAAATTTGTATTTAATATCAAGAATCACTTTAAGTGCATTACTTATTCAAACAAGCTTCAAAAACCTTTCTCTACTTTTTAGTTGAAATCACAATTTAATGAAGTGCTTTAAATAAAAATCTCTCCTGTTAAACAACCCTATTAAGTTTTCTATCCTAATACTCTTAGTCTTGAAATAATTATACTTAGACGTTTTTCTTTAGAAAAACATCTTTTAAAAGATCTTGTATTTCTTTTAAAATGAGTTGTTAAGTCTCGAGACGTTGGGTCTCTTGGTCGGGCTACAATGGACACGACTACAGATACAAGCGTTACTAGATACTCCAGGATAGAATACAAAAAATATGTTAAGAGCTAACAAAATCTTTTAATTTGTAGATTTTAGGAAAGGGCGTTGGGTAAGTTTGTTTGAAGAAAATTGACTTTTGTTTTTCAGCAGCCACGGATGATTTTTACACAGTTATTTAGAGGACCTTAAAATACACTTAGATATATATAATTTATGCCGTTAAATAATATCAGAGCGGAGACATTAAAGATTTAAGTATTCAGTTTTTGGTACTAAAAATATGCTATCTCGGCTCCGATGCACTTAGGAGTATTACATTACATAACAACATAATTATGTTTATTTTGAATAATTCTATCATAATTTACCACTTTTAAGAATGTCCGCTCACCCTGAAAATGTGACTTTTACAAATGACAACACTTTTACCCAAACCCTTTTTAGAATAAATAAAATGTCGGAACGCTTATTATTGTATAAGCAGTAATGTTACCAAATTACTGAATAATTTGATTTCATTAATCAAAATGGTTTGATTTAAAACATGCTGATTTTGTGCCACACGTTAGTACACACGCACTAATTTAATAAAACGACACCTAGCTACAACAATAAGGGCGGTAAAGCTTGTTGATTCCAAATTAAAGAAAAAGCTTTAAGAATTTGGTACAACAATTTGAAACAAAGACAAAAAAGCAATGCTAACATACATACATAATCTCACGCCTTCGTTCCCAGAGTGGGGTAGGCAGAGCTAAAGAATTACAAACATCTCTAAAAACTTGTTGATAATTCTATAACCACAATTTGCACAACTAGGCTAAGATGTTTACCAGCGTATTAGTGACAGGTTGCAAGCCCATCGCCTAACAGTACTACAAGCCTTTATTCCCTTAGTCGTCTCTTACGACATCCACGGGAAGACATGGAGTGGCACTATTCTAACTCGGTAACCACACGAGGCAAGCAATGCTAAATGTACATAAATAATAGTTCACGGTGTCAAAATCACAAATACTAACAACGACAAAAGTATAAAGTATTGTATTAGTACCCAGACGAAAGATGATGGCACTTGCACTACTTTTAGTACAAATACAAAGAGCATATAAAATACTTTCAAGCACAGGAAAAAAGCACGAAAATAAAAGAACAACTCTCAAGTTACTTAAAGAGTCGGCGATTCTAGATAGTTCCACTTATTCCTTAGTCTGTTTCTTGGAAAATAAAGGAATCAAAGATTAATTAAGACATTAACAACATTTTTGGTCACATAAATATTCAGAAAGGATTTTTTTGGTAACAAGCACACACATACTTATGAACATTTTCTATTAAGAATATCAAAAAAAAAATTGTTAGAAAAACATAGGTACCGGTATGGACTGGTATGGACTGAGTGAGAAAGTCACAAAAAAAATATTGCCGAATAACTCCTAAACTAACAAGGGAAAGTACCCAATCTGTCCGGCTCCGATTTGCTTTTTTTTTGATATATGTTAGAAAGTAGTCTAAAATAACATACACCTATTTTTTTTAGCTGCCGTATCTCAACCTTTTCGGAGAAATTGTCCTCAAAAGTACTGAAAAGTGACTAAACCCTCTAACTTCGATAGAGAATTTAAAAAAAACTTGCTAGTTACCTATTGGTTTGATTATAATATGTTTAAGAACACGAAAAAATAATGAGCGCGTGTTTTGTTATATAGGTTCGGTTTTTTTTTAAATATGATTTAAAAAATAACCGAAGAAAGTGTATTTTCTATGATAAATGTATAACTTTGAACGGTATTTTTTACAACTTTATAATTAAAGTCTAGACAACACCCGCCAATTAGTGTCCCTTGTCGACATACTTTACTATCTACTGATTTTTCTGCAATGTCATTGTATCCTCTTACAAAATTGTTAAAGTTTCATAATGCAGCAATAAATAATTATCCTTTTACAAGCTACGACGTCGCTTTATCTCTACAATAGCCGATGTCAATTAAAAAGAAAACAATACGAAGCCATAAAGCGGCAACTGCGGAAAATTAAACGTCTCATTCTACCGTAACGAGCAAGTAGGTCGAGGGAGCGGGCCAACGAATAAATCCTGGCGTTTCCCGCTGGCTCGTCCGCTGCCGTCTCCGCTTCCGCCTGTCGAGCGACTGTCGTGACAGGATTGCTAGAATAAACCGGAAAGGTGGAAAATAATGATCTTGTATTTTAGGTAGCCGGAACACCTGTGAGCAATTTCGTACGGTTTGTAAAATTTCTTTTGTTTTGTAAAATTTGTATTGAACTGTTTCTAAAACAGCTCCAAGGTAGGTAGTTAAATCTTTTGATTAATTACTTATCGAGTTAAAATTAATTAACAGACTAATATTCCTACTAATTAAAACTATTGCAAAAAACGAAACGAAAATAATCATTTAACCAACTGAAAAGACCATCAATAAAAGTTATGGTATATTATGTAAATATGTAGATAAGTATAATTTGAGATTTCTTGTTTTAACGATGTGTTAGTTTTTTTATTTCATTATTGCATACGTCGTTTATTAATCAATATGTAATTGCCTTAAGCCCTATCGGATTAAAAACAAACAAACAAACCCAACCAAATATCGGTCTTTTTGTACTTCTTGCGAGGTAACACCCACTTAATTTAAAATATGATTGACAAACATGACGAAGGATTAAAAACAAGTAAAGTTAACCAATAAAATTAGATGATACAAAGCCACTCATATTTTCACCTCGTTTCGTGTAAACCCCAAATCGTACACTCGTCTTTATCTACCTCAGCTCATCCTCACGTCTCAGACTTAGCAATCCACCCAATTGCAACCGTGAACGACTCAATAACCTGCAAGCCCCACCGCCCCTGAATGCCGTCGCTGGGTCACTCGCTCTGCTCGCATAATGAAGGGCACGCTCGATGGATTTACATACTTCTTTCAATATTTTCTACGTTAACGATGTCTGGCTCGAGAGGCATTATGGTAATGGCACGAATTTCATCACGTGGTAATAATATTTGAGTTTACTCTATACCTAGGTTTTTATAGGAAATTCGTCTTTCAGTGTGTTTAGAATGCCTCTCTAAAGCTAATCTTATGTGAGAGCATATCGGAGCAAGCATGGAAACAGTACAAGCAATATTTTTAAAATCGTATAATGATAGATTCCCTGCAAATTTTTAAATATTTTGTAAGAAATAATCTGCTAAATTATTAAGAATCTAAGCTTTACTTTAAAATCTTAATTTAAAAAGTTTGCTTAGCTAGAAGGTTCTTATTAATCCGAATCATATTTATATAATTATACATAAAAGTGCAGAAGAATTATAATTGAGTGAGTAGAGAATTGGCTTCTAGCCATTATGTACCCAATACGTACAGTTTTATTTGCTTTTGCTATTTAAATACACTTACGCTAGGAGTAGAACGCATCTATTATTGTGTAAACGGACAGCGATGCAAACACAAAATGGTTTTACAGAAAAATACCCTTTTGCGATTCTGTAGTCAACAATCAAATATTTGTTCCATGGGAATTTCCTTTTTCCAGCATTTTTTCGCAAATGACATACTGCGATATGCAAAATTATAGGGTGGATTCGAAACCTGCGGATTCAGCCTCGCCGCGGGAATCAGATTTGTGAATCTGAAAACATTACCTACCAAAAGCATTTCTTCTTGTATTACATCCCTCGTAAATTGACCTAGTTCCAAACTGAGTTTTCTACGCTTTTAACTATGAGCTTTTGTTGTTTTTTTTGTATGTGTTTATTTCTCTGGAAGTGTAACTATCCTCGTGTGGTTGCCGAGTTAGAATAGTGCCACTCCATGTCTTCCCGTGGATGTCGTAAGAGACGACTAAGGGAATAAAGGCTTGTAGTACTGTTAGGCGATGGGCTTGCGACCTGTCACTAATACGCTGGTAAACATCTTAGCCTAATTGTGCAAATTGTGGTTATAGAATTATCAACAAGTTTTTAGAGATGTTTGTAATTCTGTAGCTCTGCCTACCCCACTCTGGGAACGAAGGCGTGAGATTATGTATGTGTAACTATTTTTATCCTTGTTTAGTACTCATAGCAAAGCACAACTCTAATCTTAGTTTGGGACTAGGTCAATTTGCATAAGATTACCTGTGATATATTTTTTTGTTATTCAATCAAATAGGTAAGACATAATTGGATACCATTACTTTAAACAAACACTTTAGAAAAGCGCCGCGAAACTTTAATTCAATATTTACTCAGAACAATAATCAATCGTAAAACATCGTACATTTATAATTCTAAGTTTAAACACAGATATTAATGTCTGTTGGCTCTAACTAGTTAATTAACACTAAAGTTTCAATTGCTTCACAGTTGCCCTTACTTGTAATTAGTAGTTATGCTTCTCGTCACAAATCTCTTGAGAGTAGACTAAGGGTGAAGACACATTTATCAGCACCGATTCGCATTTTATCTATAGAAAATGGCTATTTTGTATGAAGATGCGTACGCATGCGAAAGGAGAATTGATGCCTACGCATCTTCATACAAAACGGCCATTTTCTATAGACAAAATGCGAATCGGTGCTGATAAATGTGTCTTCACCCTAAATTACGAGTACTCCCAAAATCAACCGTATTGGCTGTCAAAGGACATCTATATTTATTTCACCGGTTTATTTTTTGTCCCTTATCAATTATTCCGATATACCGAACAAAGCGGCGCAAAGAGCAAGACACAAATAACATTATACTTTGCTTTTATACGAGCTTTTATTTATTATTTTATGTTAGGTATAAGAGTACTCTATCGAGGAAAGAAAGTTGCTAAAAAAGTGACTGAATACGCGCCGAATTTATAAAGCGATTTTAGTATTTTTAGTAACAAGTCCAGCATTTGCATTCAGAAAGTATCATTTGGTAAAGTGGAACTGATGATGAAGACCACAGATGGCCACCGGAACTCCTCAACGGTACTGATTTCAAGGGTGGCGATATGATATCTCGATTAAGATAGTTGAGCGACTAGAACGAAAATATTTACTTGTTGAAATATGACTATGACTTTCCCGCGGCGTTGCTTGCGGCGCGCTTGATATAACTTAAAGTTTCATATCAACCAAGAAGTGAGACTACGTAACAGCGTATTATGATCACTAAAAAGTATAAAATAAAATAAATATTTTAAAAAACAAAGGACTGCCTTGATACACGCAAAAAATAACTTCTTTTAAAATTGTAGGTACCTAATAGGTTAGTCCAACTGAAGTCGGCGACCACAATATTTTCAACAAAAAGCCGACATCAGTTGGACTAACCTGTTAGGTACCTACAATTTTAAAAGAAGTTATTTTTTGCGTTTTTGAATTCGGATTTATGTTTTTTTTTTCCTAAACAAGTTGTTCGCGAGCTCGTGTTAGACTGGTACAAAATACATGTTTCAACGTCTCTCCACCTTGAACGTTACAAAATGCAGCTCGGCAAAGTGGTTTAGTTGACTATAGGTTAAAATTTGATACATTTTAGGGGGAACTGCATTACTTTGGCCATAACATGAGAGGCACAGGATAACTTATCTTGCAACTCTTTACGTGGTAATTTAGATTAAAGTCAGAGAAGACCAGGTACAAAGAAAAAAGGCAGATATCTTGGTTAAAGAATCTGAGGGAGTGGTTCGGTCTCTATTTAGGGCAGTGATTTCAAGAGTCAAAACAGCCATGACGGTGGCTAATCGTCGTAGACAAGTTTGAACCCACTGTAACTTACTAATTCTATGCTTTGTAAGACATAGGGAACGAGCCCAAAAAAAAACGCTACAATCTACTGTATTATGTAGATATATATGTCCAATAAAGGCCCTGGTAATCGCCAATAACATTTAACTTTAAAACAAAACCGATGCCTCACCCGAACCTCATTCCCAACTCCATAATTCCGGAATCGTAATATTTGATAGCTGTTTGTGCCGACCGATCGCGCGGAAAACAAATCCAACTCGGGACGTTCAGTAAATTGTGTTTGACTACGTTTCAAAATATATTATAAAGTTGGAGCTTCATTTATGAATAAGGTTTGTTTTTCAGTTACTAAATGTGCGAGATTGGATATTTAAAGCAGGCTTCAGAGAAAGTGGGGTTTAAGGTGTTCAATAATAACTTTGTTTGGTAAACAAGCTACGAGGGCCGAACGAATTGCTGGTTTATTATTAGTGAATTTTTGCCAGTTAAAGTCCATTTGCTTGTTTTGGTGGGAAGTTTTTGGTTCTAAGAATAAGGAAGAAGATTTCTTTTTATACCTTATCTAAAGCTGATGTAGACTTTGACAGTTTTTGGGTCAACAATACCTACAGATTGTTGATTCAGAGTAGAAATTTAAGAATTGAAAAAACAAGTTGATGGACTTCTAGAAAGGGAAGACTAGGAACCTGGACTAGCAGTGTCATAGCCCAAACTAATCAAATACTTTTATTAAAAGTACCTACTTTTTGGTGTTGATACCCTACAAGATCCAGAATATATCATCTGTTTAAAATCATGGAATTTATTCTTTGCACCTATACAAGTTTAATAATCAGATACACAGAGTTAAGCAGGTATCATCGCGAAAGTTGAAATTCTTCAGAACTTAATAAACACAAAGAGACGATAATGAGTCGCCAAAGTTAATCCTGATAACATCTTCCTTTGACACTGCAGTGAAACTACGAGACAATCGACCATCACTCCAAGTTTCCTCGTTACAAGAGGCTTTGTTTTAGAACAGTCTTCGAGCGCAAATATTCCATCGATCGCCTTTGAAATGGGTTCACACTAAACGCACTTCTCGGCAGCTTCAGGGTACAACTCCTTTGACATGCTTGGGTGAACAATGTTACTCAGAAGTAGATGTACATTTTAGTAACTTGTCGCGGTAACGTATTAAATTGATAGAGGTTTGAATTTAGTACATCAATAGCTGCTACAAGGTACTACAATGTTCAGCTACTTCTGAATTCAACCGTACAGTCGCTGTGGACCCGGGTTATTGCTTATCGAGGGCATCCAGGCCTTGATATCCCTCAGGGGCGCAACAGCCGTTTCACATTACGCGCCTCCGGCCAGCCTGCCATCTTCAGCCCTCAACACTACCCCCTTATTGGATGGCTATGAAACTTTTATGACTAAAGGCTTAACGTGAAAAGATTCCAAACTCGGCATTCCCGACGCAAACTTTCCATTAAGAACCGAGCGAAGTGTCGTGTTCATTTTCCTATTTCATTTTCTCAAACTCGAACAAAGTTTGTTATTACGTTTCCGAAGTATTTCAATCTTCAATTTCGCTGTTCGCTTAGCGCGAACCTTTTGACGTTTTGTAGCTTCGCAAATTATGATCATGCGAAAAATGTCTGTTCAAATAACAGCGGGATGATATGAGATATGACGCCGAAAAAACACGTGTAATGTGTCATTTTCTCAAGAAGTAAAAGGAAACCGCGACAGAGACATAAATAATGTCTGTGTGTTATCAACACTGGTTTATTTTATGAGAAACAAGCGACAGTTTTTACTCCAAAAATAATATTATAGCTTTTGACATATCATCGTATTGTTCATAACTCGGACACAATTACTGTCAAATAAATAAGAGTTATCATAACGGTTACGATACGATAACACGTCAAGAGCAATAGTGTCTACCGCATAGAATAGAGAACCTTGCTTGTAACCTACTTTTTTTCGTGAAATTGCGTTGTAATATTTATAAAAATCGATATCTATAATATTTAACAAAGAAAGTTTTTGGAAAAGATATTTAATAGTAGGTATTGCAAAAAACTTCTTGTCAATTCATTACAGAGTTGTGCGGGCTATTTCAATGTTTAATCAGCAGGCTGCTCTGTCGGTGTTGCAATGTTTTATCTCGTCAACGACAGAGTGCTTCTTTTTAACCGACTTCAAAAAAAGGAGGAGGTTCTCAATTCGTCTGTATTTTTTTTTTAAATGTTTGTTACCTCAGAACTTTTGACTGGGAGAACCGATTTTGAAGATTTTTTTTTTATTTGATAGTTGGTGCTTCCCGATTGGTCCCATTTTTTTCAAAATGAAGATCTGATGGTGGAATCCATGAGGAATTGACGGAACTCTTCAAAATTTATAGGCACACCTATAGCGATTTTGGTATTTTTCATTGTAACTCGTGTATTTGGTCTTGAAAAGCACTATTTGGTGAAGTGAAACTGATGATGAAGACCACAGATGGCCACCGGAACTCCTAAACGGTATATATTTCGAGGGTGGCAACAAGATATTTCGATTAAGACAGTTGAGCGACTATGACGAAGCATATTTATTTTTAAATATATGACTATGACTTTCCCACGGCTTCTATTGTTTCTTATTAATTGAGAAGTGGGAGAATAACAGCATAATTATGATCACTAAAAAGTATAAAATAAAAATAAAGTTTAAAAAAACAAAAACCCGCCTTCAAAAAGCAAAAAATAACTTCTTTAAAATGGTAGATAAATAGGTCAGTCCAACTGAAGTCGGCGTCCAACAATATTTTAACCAAAAGCAGACTTCAGTTGGACTGACCTATTTATCTACCATTTTAAAGAAGTTATTTTTTGTTTTTTGAAGGCTGGTTTTTGTTTTTTTATTTAACCCCTGTTTATGCTAAAGGTCTTACGTAAGATTCTAAGATTCTATTTAAAGTTAAATTTAAACCATACGAGTATACATAATACGAATGTGAAACCTATAGTATTATATGGTAGGTTTTAGGAGACCTGCGCGTTATTTCCACATGTTGACAATGACAATTCGGTATACATTGCAAAGTCAACACGCTGATCCATCACTGGGTTTCATATACGCTGCGCCATGTACACTGAAATGTCACCTGTCAGCCGTCAATGTCAGGGTGGTGAAATAGGGGTTGAATGATGTAAAAAATAAATAAATTAATTAAGTAATTAATTAATTGATTATTTGAATTTGAATTTTTAGTGTAGATCGAAGAAGGCAAAACATCTGTGCTGCACTAAACATATACCCACGAGGATAGACTCGTGAATTAATGATGTTTCTGCAAAACTTGTCTCGAAAATGTTTTTTCTTAGACAAACTTTTTTAAATCTACCTCATCAACTCGCTTATGGCCATGACTTAGCCACCTCGATGTCCTTTCACCGCAGGCGTCTTATCAAGCTGCTGAGCGTGCTCCTCTGGGAACCAGATTGTCCAATAACCCCGCAATAGCCTGCCCGCTATCACCCCTGACTTGCAATCCCATAAGTACTTTATAGTTGGCCAAGTCTCATATAGTTTTTAGGATTTTGTATTGAAGGCCCACTAAACGGTTGTTGCAATGTCAGAGATATTGCCAATGCGGTGCAAATGGTGCGATTAAGGAGTAAATAGAAATATATGGTTGGTATAACCTCGTAAGTAGGGAATGCAAATAACCGGTTATAACCGGTTTTAACCGGTTATTTTCATACAAAATCGGTTAATAACCGGTTAAATTGCATTCCCTACTCGTAAGGCCTAGTGTGCAATAGGATGTATATTATCAAGGCAATTTAATTTGAACTTTATTACAATGAGAATAAAGTTTATTTTCCTTTCTTCATAAATCGAAAATGGCATTTTCAAACAAAGGTAATTGAACTTTATTTCCTTGACGGTAGATTCAAAGTCCCACTGACAAAAAACTGGCTTTTTGTAGTACGGCGGGCCTCACGAGGATAAAGGGACATCTCATTGATCAAACTAGGTTCTACTCCGTTAGAGCCTTTCCGTTTGTACAGCAAACAGCCCTACCTGTTGTATTTTTTTTTGGCTTTAGTTAAACCCCGTACATATTCTGTCATGATTGTGTTTATGCATCTTTCTAATTGTTACTATGCATCAAGAGCACTTTCTTTTTTTATTTAATTTAATGAAAAATTTGAACGGATTTATTAACTAACAATGCAGTAGGTAAAGGTTAGCCGAAATTGCTTCTATATGCTGTTTAACCTGTCATCCCATCAAACTCATGCCAAGCTTTAATTTAGCTGTCTCAATTTCTGATCACGTCTCCTTTTTTTTACCCTAGGGCACGTTTTATAAAACTACAAGTTACAATTTTGCAAACCTCGACCAATGACGACCGGCCATTTGAGCAGTATTGCCAGTTTAGAAACTGGTAACACTGCTCAAATGGCCGGTCGTCATTGGTCGAGGTTGTGTCAAATGGAAACTTGTAACCTGTAAATTGTAATTTGTAGCTTTATAAAACAGTCTCCTGTAGGTACCTCTAATAAATTTGAGAAAGGGAAACTTTACTCGCCAGTTAGTTGAAATAAATCGATAAAAACGCTTTTCTTTCATACATGAACATACCCTTTGTAATTCACTAGCGCCCCGCCCTCGCTTCGCTTCGGCTTATGTGAGTTTTCTGTATCACCCGTACATAAACTAGAAATTCGTGAGACACTATCTATTGATGAAAACGCATTGAGCGAGGGATAGACAGTGGAAAGCGACTTTGTTTTATACTATGTAGAGATTAAAAAAGAGATCTCCAAATCGCTCGAGCTCTTAACTTGCAAGTGTACGACGTAGCCTGCGGCGCCACTGTATCCATCACATGTCGCTGAGTGAGGTCCCGAGGGACTGCCGCGGCGCATGCGGTCTGAGTCGGAGGATAAGTGCCGGGATATGATTGAGGCTGGTGACAATTGGGCGGGGACATTAAAAAGGGTTTGATTCTTCTTTAAACCGGAAGAAATTAAGTGACCATACGATAAGGTAATTGGATTTCCGTAACTATTGTCAAGGTTAAATATCAAAACAAATATTCACTTTGATGTGTATAAGTGTGTATTTGTCATCAAATTTAAATTTTATGTGTATTTCTAATCTCAAAAGTTGACGTAACTAATGTTTATTTGTGCCAGATAATAAAAATTAATAATAATTTTTCAAATATTCATTTTAATTTTTTATTTAATGTAATTAATTTAATATTGTAAATTTGTAAATTTAATGGGATTAATGCCTAAATAAATAACTATTTTATTTCTATTTATTTATTTATTTATAGGATCTGAAGTACATGCATACATACATACATACATACATACCTTCACGCCTGTAATCCCAAAGTGGGATAAGTAGAGCTACAGAATTACCTACAACTTTAAAAACTTGTTGATAAGTCAGTAAAAAATAGGCTAAGATAGGATAGGGGATAGGAGAAGATCTTTAGGGTATTAGTGATGTGAAGTACTAAAGTAACAAAAGTACATAATCTAAAACTTAAACACGTTGATTTTTTATGGCACAGAGAAAGCGAGCGAATACACAGGCAATTTCATTAAAGACTGCTTATGCCTATCCTAAGGCTTAGGATAGAATGCCTCTGCATTTGCAATTTCCACCTGGTGGTCTTTCCCCCACACCGCACACAATATCGCAAAACACTGCAGCTTGGCGACAGATAAACGGGTGAAATGCGAAAGATTGATTGTTTCTTATTTTTGTCACATAATAAGAGAGCAAGCGCTTTTGTTAAGTACACTTGCGCAGTCATAAATTGAATCTATAGTTCGTTCGTTCAAATAGTTTACATGCTTTGATGTGCCGCTACAATTGCTACAAAGAAGCCGCCGCGCCGCGCATAAAGCGGTTTCGGCAACTTTAAAGGGTTGTAAAACACTATTTGAACAAACGAACTATACATAAAATGGAGTAGTGAAGCGCACCTTCGTATAGTTGTCTAATAAGTAAGTGGTGGGGGTTAGCTAAGCTATTAGTTTAGAACTAGGAAGTTCAATTTGTGTCAGATGTCTTGGGCTGAGATTCTACCCAGTAACCTTATTATTTTCGCCTTGTTTCCGTATGTTCAACGTTTTGAAAGATGTCTTAGTTGACAGTAACGGCAGCCGAGGTCAAAACAGTACCATAACACGTCAAAGGCAATATGGTTGTACATACATACATACATACATACCTTCACGCCTGTCTCCCAATGGGGTAGGCAGAGACTATGGACTAAACTGTCTAAACATACAACTTTCGCTTCCTCTACATTCATCAATCTCTTCATGCACGTACGTCGGTTTCGTGTGCTTTTGTTTTGGCCCTTATTCAGTACAAATATGGTTGTACCCAGTATAATAGAGGCCCTGTGACAATATACAACCCTTTACCCCAACTGATATATACAAACCTACCTAAATGTGAGTTTTTCAACTCGTCGGAGTCACGACGTGACGATTTCACGCCCCTGCTTATCGTGTTATTGTATCACAGGTCGACCCCCGTAATTAGGTTGGGGGGCAGCGACGGTTCGACGCTCAGGAAATAAACTGAGTGGGCACGCGCGGGGTTCGAATCGGTTGACAGCGTTTCAAAAATCGGGATCATTCAGGTTATGGGTACTTATTATAAAGGAAGAAAGTTTTATAGATAGAAACGAACATAATTCACCTTAAAAAAGAAGATTTATTCGAAGAATTAGTTTTCTGCTTCGCCTCCGTTTCTTTCAGTTACAGGTAAATTTGACCAAAATCTTTCAAGTTCCTAGGTTCAGGGGTTTGGGTTGTTCGTTTTCTGTCAGGAAGTCAGTCATGAAAGAGTTTTATATGTATACATACTATGACAAAATGTAATTGAACGTAATATATGAAATGTTCTAATAAGAAAGATGAGGCTAAATCACTTATCACGCCTATTCTTGTAATGAACATGAAAACTTATTGTTTTGATGACTAACTACATCTATTTTCAATACAATGAAACGTCGATGTAACAAGAAAACAAAATATAACGTACCTTTTTTCGAAAAATTACCCTAATACATTTTCTATTACTGAGGTTGTCTGTAAGAGATTACTATGTAGCAATAAGACCGCCTAAGTGTTACCATATTAAATCACATTGTTTTGAGTATAACTCTGTGTCGTGTGCAATAAAATAATTGTTATAAAAATATTTGTATTGTATTTGTACTGTAATTTAATTATTATTTTAAAGACAATAACTTACTCACGAACATCAAACTTAAAAAGTTTAAAATCACACTTCAACCCACAAACGCGCATCAAATTCTACAACTCATTCCATTCAAAAAGCTATTAGACAGCAGCTTGCTTTCAGGTTTTGGTTTCCAACTCTAAAAAGCATCAAGGGATGCCAAGTTCCGTTTCTCGTAGTTGTTTTGTTTGCCTTTGTTCGAATCCCCAGCCGGTACTGAGTCGGCCTGCGCTAGTGCCCGAGCATTCCTCCCGGGGTCTTCAGAAACAATAGCCCCGCTTAGATCTTGGCACTTCTGCATACTGATCTGTTTTGGATTATGGATTTAATTCGCAAAGCGTTTTCCTTTCTTCAGTATTCATTTACACTTTACAACTTGAAGGACTTTTATGTTAGGTGAATAACAAGCGGGATAAATGATAGTGGAAGTAATGGGAGCCCTTTGTTTCCCATAATTTTATTAGTCATAATGTAATTGTTGAAATAATTTTTGATAGTCATAATTTTTTATATCGCTGAAACTGTAAACTTTTCAGAAGTTCTGAAATGTCTAACGTGTAGATAAGGCTAGGTTAGGTTAGGTTTGATTTATAAAAATCCTGAGAAAGTAATAGTTTCTTTAAAAAAACACGTTATGACTTGCGATGATTATGACCTAAAGCACATTATAACTAAAAATAATTATGTCAGTCAATATAGACCCGGAAGTAATATTGTATGAACACTTAAACGCATTTTCAAGCAAAATCCGTTTTTGCATGCACGTTTCAGGATATTATAGAAATTCTAGAGCTAATACAGGAATCGCCATCACCCGACAAGGATAAAAATATGATTACTACGGTCATAATATAACGGTATATTGAAATCACTTGGATTGGGTGTAGTGATTAAATGTTATGTGTTTACGTATTACAATTCTGCCCTACTAAGCATAATGGCGATATCTCAGACAAAACATCTGTAGAAATTGCAACCTATTTACAAACAGAAGAGAGTTGAATCTGCTTTGGCTATTGAATTTAGTTATTGCATTTTTGCTTAGGAGGGCAGAATTAGATACAACTACCCCTAACGTTAAGCAAAAAAACCCTATTTATATTTTTATACAGAAATACACATTCTGTGGAAATTTTAACTGTCTTCCAACTGACCAAACATTTAGCGGATAAAAAGATAAAATTCATTTATTCAGTGAGTAGGCCGCACGGACACTTTTACACGTCGAAGATCTATCAACGTTTCCCAAAAGGAGACCACTGCTGAGAAGACACGCCGCAAGACACTCAGCAGTCAGTCAATTTAAAACATATTTCTTACAATTAGTACAATAATACTGCTTAGTACCAATTTCACCATACGATGTTAGCCACTTAACAGATGATTAGAGCGTTAACAGCTGTCAAAATGTATGAACTATCGAACTAATCGATTAACATTGATTAAATTTAACATCGTTTGGTGAAATTGGTACTTAGTCTATAAAGCCATGAATATTAAATTAAATATCAAATATCATGCGTAGTTCAGCAGGAAAACCTGCCATAAATATTACGAGAGATAGTGGGAGAAAAAAGGAAAAAAACACCTATATTAAAGGCTTAGTTGTTGGGTGCTGCTGGCTCCCTTTGGGTACGGAACCCTAAAACATGACGCATACTTCATAATTGCAACATGATTACGAATAATAATCTTTTTAAATTTTTCTATTTCTATTTCATTTCTAATATTTTTGTATATGCTGTTGTAAAGAGAAAAGCACGCCGGAATTCTGGCGTACATATATAGGTATCTTTGTAATGTAGTAGCGGATGAACCACGTTCAGTTGGTACCTATCCGAAATAAGGTTTGTTTACGATAACCCAAAGTGATTTCCGGGGTTCTTGATGAATACAAAATTTCCAGTTAAATGTATTTAATTGAAGCTGCTTTTTAAGAACATCGGATTCTACGTAAACAGAATTTAATCCTTCCAATTTGGAAGATGGATAGTATCACTTTCCAAAAACAGGGCAATTTGTTTGTAAATTCGCAGATTCTGCATCGATAATATTAGCCAGTAACAATGTAATAAAAATAAACCCACTTAGTCATAAAAGTAAACATATTTTTGTTAAAGTATACTTTATTTCTTCCTGTCAAATTCAAATGTCACAATACTGGATAGGACAAAGTAAATTTTAAAGGACAATTTAGCTATCGTGCGTTTATAAGAAAAAGTGTTTGGTAAGCAAAATTTTTTTGTAAAACATGCTGCAGAGGAAAAATACAACATCCAAATAAAAATAAAGAAACCAGTCTCGTTTCTTGGCTCGTAAATTCTCGAGTACTTCTTAAACTTTAACAATCGTGTGTCTAGTGTGTCAATAGCTTTAAAGATATCCCGGACAAGTTTACGGCAAGGTATAAACGCGTACTGATAAAAATCTAAACTTAAATAAAAAGTAAGCAAACGTGAACAAAATATTATGAAATACGGATTAATTAAAACTCTAGAACTTATTAAAATGAGGTCAAACTTTGAACTATTGTTGTAGACTGAAAATAATTTAGAAAGACCACACTAGACTCTTAAGCAAAATCCAAATCAAAATCAAAATATTTATTCATTAAATTGGCCACATAGGGGCTCTTTTACACGTCGGTAATATAAAGTGAATTTACTAGCGCTTCGGACAAGACCTTCATTGCGGAGAAGAAGCGCCGCAAGAAACTCCAGCAAAAGGTCATTTTTCAAACATAAAATACAATAATAAGCGAAGTATTACAAGTACACAATGAATTGCGGTTGATAGCTGGCAATCTATAAAGGTCATCCGTTGCTCTAGCGACCTCTAGAACGTTCTATAACCGTTAACAAGATACTGACCACGCTCGGTGTCGATCGAAACCGTCTGTATTTAAAATTGAGTTGTCTTCGGCGACAACCGAAGATAGCGCTGTCGTAAACCTGATCGACCCCCACTTTACTACACGGTTTACTGCCTGCTAGCTTGGACTCGTGGCTTTGTCCATCTTGAGATTGTGTTTTTTTTATAG